>CM017558.1:47338163-47772250 GCA_007844125.1 Sinonovacula constricta | reverse complement strand
AACAAGGTGGTCCCAGGAAGCGGTGGCCCCAACCTCTCCTTGAGACTACCTCATTCGGAACAAGAATGGAACGGGATATCAAATTATGGTATAACATTAACAAGGGCTGGACCCGGGAGCAGCATCCCTGTTTGAGTACACTGCACTCGGTCACCGGGCTGAAGTTGAGATATTCGCCATAAATACAGATAACTAATTCCTAGATGTTTTCTTTGTACTGGTGTCCGTTTTCCAGAAATTTTAAGAAACGTTTTCACAGTCAGTGTTAAACTGTCACTGTGTTTTGTCACGAAGTAGATTGAAAGCACGTTGAAATTTAAGAAACTTAATATGAATCTAGTCACCAAAGAGATCCATGCCATTTGTCGTGGTTGTGAGATTTTTTCGGTCACCGCGACATTTACTTTCCAGTAATAGTTTTTTTTTAAGTGCGAATGGTTCAGTTTATAACTGATGAAAAAATTATTTTGCTTTTTCTCTCTAATTTTAAACCTTTGTTGGTCTCTTTTAAAAACCATGGTAAATTATTTAGTAGATTTCGTATTTATCCAAAGTTCCTCCCATAAAAAATATTTTCTAAGCTTTGTTTAAAAAAACTCCATATAAAATTTGGCTCCATATCAGAATTTCTAAACAAATATCGATAATTTTTAATGCAGTGTTTATGCTTATGCAATCAGCATTGTTAAAATATCATAGACCGATTGATTCCACTTTGAACAAAACGCTTTCAAGAAACTATTTTGCTTAAAACGCACATCTTGTTGAATTTAGCCTTATGAAAAATGACCGAAACAACGCAAATCTGATATCAACTTAAATGCAAATCGAGATATACCGATTTCTTAACTCTGTTTAATGTTTGTATTGTCACAAGAGATCAGTTAAAAGCGAAAATATGCTGTTCAATTTTAAAAGGGTTTGAAGCATCAGATACAATTGGAAGCCTCATCCATCTTCAATAATCACGGACCATCTCTATCAGAATAACATTCATTGTTCACCAAGGCCCCTGCTGTTATTCAATGTTCACCAAGTGCCCTGTCGTAAGCCATTGTTCACCAAGTGCCCTGTCGTAAGCCATTGTTCACCAAGTATCCTGTCGCAGTTCACTGTTTACCAAGTGCCCTGTCGCAATTTACAGTTACCAAGTGCCCTGTCGCAATTCACTGTTCACCAAGTGCCCTGTCGCAATTCACTGTTCACCAAGTGCCCTGTCGCAATTTGCAGTTAATTAAATCCACTGCCGTAATAGCCTACCTTACGGTTCGTATTAAGTGCCATGTCGCAATTCTCATCCAAACCATTTCTAAAGGTACGAGTAGAGGCTACATGCAACGGGTTTGTGAATCACATTGGACTTCTACAATGAAATTTGTTAATAACCACACTTTGTGCTAATTAACAGTATATACTGTAAATATATAATATATTTGATTTTTTGCACCTAGCCGTTCGAGCTGTGTTTATTTATTGTCAATCAACACTGATTCTTTTGTCCACCAGTGTGCTAAAATTTACGTGAGATTTAATCTTCCCAGCCAGGATCTGGGCCTGGGTTGGTTTGCAATGTTTTCAGCTGGCCTATTTACTCCTTTTTCAAGTTGTAATATACTACTCGTATTTCCGAATATAATGCTAGCCACGAAAACGATATTTAGACTATATTTATAAATAATAAAATAAATTTGGATGTGTTGATTTGTTTTCTATTTTATTTAATCCTTAGATTGATTCCCGATCATGGTCTTGTATCAAAAAATCCTTCATGGCAATTCCCCCTACTCCTAGTATTGATTCCAATTACTTACAAAATCACATTATCCTATTAATTCGTTTGACAAATGTTCTCAAACACGACAACATGGTGGAGGATCGGATACAATGTCAAGTGCACCATTTGTCATTACCGAGGCCGTTGGCGCGTCTATATCGTCTGCTTGTGCGAATGTTGCCACCGTGGTCTCCTCTCTATCTGGGTGTAAAACAATTACGATTGGTTGATTGACAAACGACCGTGATCGAGGGATAGTAATGACAACCAACATTCTACGAAAACAGGCCCGATGTTTGTCAAAGAAATGTGTTCATGAAGATTAATTGCATGTGCTTTTTTAAATATAATGAACATAAAATTAAGCATTTTGCTAAAATGTTAAAAAGCCTTATTCTTTTGGGTATTTTAAAAAGAATGACACTCAGCAAGATTGTTTGAGACATTTATATCAATTATATATTCATGTCATCTCATCTATCAAAGTGCAAGTCTTAATTCTTTGCTTTAAATTATCACCACCCTTAATATTGATAATTTTATTTAATGTTGAAAGGTCTAAGTCCCTGTGTATGAAAGGCAATTTCAGTTGTTAGGAATGGCATAGAGGCATTTTTGTCCTCAGCATCCTTAGCATTCGCGAATCTCATCCTTGTATGTGTACTAAATATTTTAAATGAATACCTCACGACTCTTACCTGAATAGCCGTCTTTATCTGGTGACGTCAGCCCCTTTAAGAAGTGTTTACCTGGGCAAACCGGAACTGTTGAAATAAACAGACAATCTGGTCGGTGATGCTGCTTCCGGCCTCCACCTTTGACATCAAATGACCAGTTGTCATCGCTTTAGCTGCTGTTTGGACAACAACTGTCGCCTAGTCACGAGAAACTGCCGAGGAACTCCGGTTGCCGGTTACAATAGCAACTAGATGTGTTAAAACCCGGCTATCTTTTGTACAAGGACACACAGAGAAATTTGACAGCGATTTATAGATAATGTAAGATTGATACATGTACTAGTAATTTCCTTGGAAAAGTCTAGCATTGCGAAAATTGGATTTTGAGTTAAACGACAAACACGAATATAATAGGGACAGAAAAATCTCGCATTATCGACTCGAACTCTCAAACCGATGCATGTGTCATCTGTCATACCTAAAAATTGTTTATGAAGATGGTCAAATAGTAAATAGTAATTTGTTGAATCCAACGTTTAATTCGGGGATCGTTTTCTACCAACGTTTGAATAATCATTGAGTTTATTTTGTATCCAAATGTTAAACGGCAACAATAACAATGTTCTATTTGATATCCAGCAACAAAAATAAAAGGGATATAGTATTTGATACGATGGTCACGTAATTCGTCAATCTGATCACGTGGTTATTGAAAAGTCCTCCATACGATAACTGTCTCTATCTGTCAACGTGAGGGAGATACTGTTACAGTCTTCGTCCCGCTAATCACAGGTATCTCTGTCCACCCGAGCTCTCAGTTGCAATGTCTATCTGTACGACAGAGAAATGCAATCCATTATCCAGCTCGAGGGCTCGACAAAATTTTGAGAATTGTAAGGTTCGAATTATGCCATATTAGATGGTTGAGATGTCACTTTGGGGGAAAAAATGTAATAAACATCAGTATGACAAATGAATGGGTACCAACTAGCCACACAAACAATGTGGTTGATTATAAGTTGACGCAATATGTCAGGAATGCGAAACTATGTACTTGAATGAAGTGTCTTCATTGATATGCCATCTATTACGATTATATTTGTATTTGTCATCAGGAAATGGATGTTTGTCCTGTTCTTGAAAAAAAAAACCTTATGTCAACTCGTATACTAGTCAATGGCAAAGATATGTTTGTCGCATTTACGTGTAATTTAATATTGCGTATCGTTACTCTTTATATTGACAGTCCTTTGCAATCTTGTAAATTGTTTTAGAAACTTCGCCCCTCAGTAAAATCAGTGCGCAACGATAACCAGTAATATTAGAGAAACAAAACATCTTATTCGAAGCGTTATAGAGTTAAAAATGGGTGTCAACATATAAAGTTGAACATTGAACTCCATAAATATTAATTTTGTAAGCAGCAATAACGACTTAAACTGAACATAAGTATGTGAATACATGCGTATGAATAAAATACCTTACACATGTAGACCTGCATTGAATGACAAAACATGCGAGGACTCATTGTAAATTGTTTATTCTCCAATGTCCGATTAATGACTTTGAAGAGTTATTATGTTAATTGTCTATTGTTTAAATGATTTGTGACTCCACCTATGGGAACAACAATGGCCAAGAACTAATCTGGCTATCTCATTTGGTTGTAATGACTAGAATATGGCACTCGAAACCCAACTGAAATCATTCAAATGCAGTTTTCATTCAACTGTATTTGTTTAGGCAACATTAATAACAAATCTAAAATATTGAAAGAGTTTACAATAACTTCGGACTTAAAACAAAATCTGTCTTTGATCCGTTTCGGTACAATAATTAAATTTTGAAGTCCGTTAAATGAAGGTATCTTTATGTCAGTTGAACTCAGACAATTTATTAAAGTATCATTTGATTCCTTTTGTTGTACCTCTCAGTTTCGAGGATTTATTACCTGATGTTTGTTTATAATATTAGAAATGGTTCGCGCGCTAGACTTCTCTGATAAACGGATTGACGTATCTGCCAGATTAAGCCAAGCGCCCCAAGCGACCTCTTAGAAAACATTGTATAGTTATCTTCACAATATTTGATTTATCAGCAAATCGTATACATCCCAGATTGGAATGAAGTTTAGAAGAATTTATATGAAAAGGACTTAAGATTTAGTTGACCTTCTGAGCAAATAAGTAATATTTTCTAAAATCTCTCCGATATGTGTCATTCGTTCTCGATCACATTTGGACTCAGATACGCGCAGCAGGACCACAGATCTTGTTTGCTTTATTCATAATAAATATGTTTGTTAAGGAAAAAGTCACAAACGTGGCACATTTATATCTTTTTGATTGAAAAAGGTGACAAGTTGTCGATACAAAGTTTAAAAAAGAAGACCATATAATTAATCCTATCCCTGTTTTGTGCGTGATTTAAGTGCGACAAGATTTTAGTCTGATTGCAGAAACATGACTCAAATATGAAGACTATGAGCCATCGCTGAATTTTAAAGTAAAAATTTTAAAACAGACAAACACTTCGTGAACGTTGCCTTCTAACATAACGGCTATTACATTAATTTACAAACCAGTTCTTGTAGGAATGCATTGACCCATTTATCCCTTGTATTCACGTTATATGAATATTTGAACGTTCTCAAAGATTCATAAAAATACCTTGGTCAAATTAAACTCTTCAACTCGATTGACTTTAGCTTTGATTTTCCTAATTATCTCCACTATTGGATGGTATATATAGTCTGAAAAATTCCTAGCCGCGAAGTGCTTATCGAATCATGGTAATCCTTGCTATTCGTTTGAAATGACAGATTCAATAAAATAAGGCATGCTGCCTCATAATGTTAATACAGCCTTTCATATCCACTTTGCAGTTGTCAGGGTTTGAAACAGTTACACTTTGTAATAGAAACCGAGCTCGATAGGGTGGGATACTCTAAATTGACTCGATAATTATGAAGGTATTACAAGTACCGCCATCGTTCTTTAGATAGCATTTATGCCATTCTTCGGCCGCTATTTAATATACAAACACAACCAATGTCGTTATTTGACGAAACTTAATCAATTCAATTAAGTCTGCCTCGAATAACTTATTACACACATTTTAGCGTCGTCCCTCACACTATAATGGCGAGATTGTATAAATGTAAACTGATGGAGAGCTAATGTATGAGACAGCAAACTCCTCTGCTGTTGGCCCCGAGTTCAAAGAGACTGTACAAATAATGTTATTGTTTTCCACGTATTTAATCAGGCTTAATGAAGCTTTGTTTTTACTCTTCTTTCCTAAGCCGCCCTCAAAATTAAATATAGAAGTGGACAACAGATAATTATGTTTAAGAAAATAGACGGCCACGTGAGAACGAGTACAATTAAAGGGTCGAGGAATTAGCGTATTCGTTTGATGAACACGTGACAAAGTTTGTAGTCTTGGTAGCCCTGGTGACGATTGATGTTTCTTATGAGCGAGACATTTCCTCCTTAATGAGTAAGTTTCTCATTTCGTCTGAAAAGAAAGTTTTCCTAAATGTATACACAAAACAAGGTAATGGATATGCCAAGTGAAACTTAAGCAAAGAAGGTTGCGGGCAGTAATTATTTGTAATCAAAACGTTACAACTGATATAAGTGATGATGGTGTCGATTTTGTAAGTGATGACAATGAGACGAATGTGTAGGTCGATGATGAAGATGGATATTTTGTTGTTAATGATGATAATGATGGTGATTATGATGATTTTTATCAAAATTATAATAATCAGCACATTGAAGAATATAAAGATACGAAATATAACATCAAAACGAAAAAGATAATTCCATATCTGTCTCCTTTTCTCAGCAAAGACAAACATTAAAGAGAATTAATGAAAGCCCTTATGGTATATGTTTTCTTCGCACGCACGGCACATTATAAGTCAGTTCACGACATAAACATTAATTTAAGACTGTTTCATGCATTTTAGAAGACAGCAGCTTCGTTTGACCGAGATGAAAAAATGGAATAAAACCTTAAGTTCTAATTACTCACAGAGATCTAAAGTTGGACTCTGCAAACGCCCCTTGCATTATGGGCTCCTTGTACCATCTAGTAGACGGGACGATTTACAGTGGAGAATTCATTAGCGCGAAATGTACGAATCTCTTATTGATATGACTTGTCGCTAAGCTTTATTTCGTGCTTAAACGATTTTCAACAGAGAGAAAAATACATTTTGTCATCCTATATGCAATGAAATGTATATTTATGAAGGAATAATCATTACTCCTGTGGCGAGGAATTTCTCTATCTGTAGCCAGTGTGATAAACAATGTGGAAAAGATTTGTAATGGCCGACAAAAATTGACGGAAAACGTGTTCTCTGCCGTCTAATGTGTTATAACCAGATCCAATTGTTACTGACATCACAGGAGGTGCAATTATTTTATTTTTCCCCATCCAATTAACGTGTTTTAAAGTCTTTATTTATTAAGCCAGTACTGGAAAACGGGAAAATGGATTTTTCTACCATAATGAAAATATGACCGTTTTGAAGGGAACTGAGTAGTGAGAATGAAATCTTAATGGCAGTAGATACTTGTTTGCGGAAATGCCATTTATCTTATGCTTTATGTCCCTGAATGTATATATTGCAATTCTAAAAGGTGAAACCTAGGTGCGATTCATGTTAAATAGAAAAGTATGTTCAACATCAGTAGGCCTTTTCGTTTGAAAAAGAAATGGTATACTTTCAGAAAATACATGTTGAATGGAGCGAAAGAATGTATATAATTGGAAATTATTGTTATATTTAAACGCACTTATCGGTCCGTCTGATCTAGAGAACAAACTAGCCGTACACTGGCGACATTGTTTAATAAAATCCTAATAGGAAATGCCAGACGCGTGTTTGTGCTGAATAGAACTTGCATAGGCCTATGTTTCCTGCGAGAATGTCACATTTACAAATCATTCGGTCTTATAATGATATGGCCACTCCTAATGTCTGAACTGACCGGATGTGTCCGCACAAATATTCAACAAATACACATTCGGCCCGATCCGATGGTCAAATATTAGCAAGACCACTCTCCCTAAGTTCTCGCCATTTGCATTTCAATAATCCACACAGTTTAATTAAAATAAAATCTGTTTGTCCAAAATAAACAGTGAAGTGGATTACTTGTAAATGGATTTGAATCACACATTGACACGACCATATGTGACAAGGGGAGACAAATAGACTCTCCCGATAGAAAGTTTCCAAATGAACATGTGTTCTGCAATCTGTTTAAAATATGGTCTTTGTTTGGGTAGGTAAAAGTAAGTTTCCCTACATCGATATGTTTTAACAAAGGGAAATTGAGTCCGCGCATAATTACAAGTAAATATAGCGTTATAATAAATAAGGTCTTATCTTCACGAAGGAAATCATTTCGTACCGAAGTTAAAGTCTGAAAAAAAAATTCTCGTAGGTAAAATCGAAGTAAAATAAAATGCATGGGTCCAGCCATATTGACTTAAAGCGTGCCTTGGTATATCAAAAATACGGATATATAATGATTAAATAATTTCTTCTTAATGTGAGTAATGCAAAAGGCCTGGGCCACTCGATATATTTTGATTTCTGTCCATACAATCCTCGTAATGTCCCCTTCCCTCTGTACATATTGACATTCGCCTTCGAGAGTCACATCTTCTACAACAACATAAGGGCATTAGATGTCATGACCCCTCTTACAATATCTTCTCTTCTATTTGCTTCCCATCTTCGAAAAAAATTATTTACATTTCTGATGCGAATTTCAACCATCATACCAGGACTCGCAAATACTTCATCCGGCTATGATGACGATCCATCATGCTCAAGATGTGACTAGCTAGGAATTCTGGAGTCGGTTACATATGGATTACACGTGTTTACCTGTTTGTCCTTGTGTCTGACCGCTCCGGCGAAGAGAGCCTTTGTGTAGGTGATATGTGACCCTGGCAATGCTACATTTGTTACTAGTCCATAGTTATTTGTCCGTTTTTAACAACTTCTCGCAAAGGAAGCAAAGGATTTTGCTTAAACAAAAATGCAAATAGGATAGATCCTGATCAATCAGTTTCCGCTGGGAACAATGTGATATGGATGTTCAAGTGTTTCCTAAACCTGATCGATGCGTGCGTGGCGGGTTAAGATTTAACAGGATCGGATGTCTGTTGGTCAGTCGGCCTGCTATGGTTTCCATCCCGGGTATGACCATGAACAAATACGTATAAATATCGACGACGAGAGAATAAAAGGACTGATGTGGGTAGAGCAAATAGCGAGGTCTTGGAATTAAATTTTTGTGACGATTCGTAACGGTCAGTCTGGGCGTTAAATCAATATGCAAATGTTTATTTTTGTCAGATTTAGAGGGTGACAAAGGCACTGATCATATTTGAAGCGAGAGGACCTGGCTGGTATTTGTTTTTATATTTGACTGCTAACCCTCCAAGTTTACACAGGCCTATAAAACCTCGAAAATAAACATCTTGTTGGCGACACTAAACGTTGTACCTTTCGACTCTTATTGGTTTTTATGCTTTGACTTATGATTCTAGCCATCAATTCATCCTTTAAGTATTTTTCAAGTTACGACTTCTCTCTGGGACCGCTATTGCGTTTGTTTTCATAAAATATATTAATACGTCTATGCGATATGGCCTCTCCAAGGCTCAACTTTATGGCACCTTGTATTTGATTTCTGTGCCCTTGATTGTGCAACAATAAATCAGCCAAGATATCGCGAGAAAACCCCTCTTTAAACGTGACCTGGGTGGCAAACGGGGGAGTAGGTCCACGTGTACATTATGCTGACAGTTTAAACCAGGCTCACCGGAAGGGCAACAACAAAGTTTATATGCTTTTATAGGAAATGATGTTTGACGACACAAGGAGCAACTCCATTGTATAAAGATAATAACATTAAGAAACACACATACAAATGCATTTTTGCAAAATAAAAATTAATTGTTTTAGTTAATGCTATACTTAAATATGTTTTTAAATTATATAAAATGGCCATTAAAATCTCCTTCACTAAAACATTTTTTGTGTGGGAGTAATTATACGCATAAAGTTCCCAAATTCTATCTTTTGTACAGAAGTGTCTCTCACGGTTGACTAAAACATCCAACTCAGTTACGAGGAAACTGCACCCTTTGTATGGACTACGAATTGTCCATGTAGTTGATGATCTTAAGTTGTCGATAAAACAGTGGAAATGGTACATAACGAGCAATCACTATCCAAGAGCTGTCTGATTCTGTCTAAATAGACAATCTAACAAAGGAGTACACATTTCCACTTCAAAGGATTTCTCATCAACTTCTTCTAATAGCGCACACATACAATTGCCACAGATTTGCCCCGGGATCAGTTCGTCCTCGCTACAGCGCGATTAAAACAACTGCGGTACAATTATTCTAGTTATTTCATTTGTAAATGTTATTTGTGATGTTTGAAAGAAGAGGCGGAGAAAAAAACACTGCCCGCAAGCATAAACACGACATTCCCGCCTTCTGCTGGAAGGGCAGGTAATTTCATGGAATCTTGATTTTGCGTAAAATAAGTTAAGATGATTTCTAGCACTACGGAAAAATACATTTGTTGCTCTTATTTTATAAATAAAAAAGCAAGGAAAGAAAATATCAATAGTTTCTCATAATGATAAGTGAGTATGAAATAACATTATGAATTCTTATATAAAGGTAATGGAATCACCTCCTTTAATCCGTTAGTATATCGGTCTCCATTTAAAGTCCATAATCCGTTTGAACTTATTTTGAGATACCATTGAACATCACCACAAACAGCCGCTTTGATGTTTGAAACAATATCAATAACGGGTCATCAATATTGATGCTCGTAGGTTTTTATCTTTTAATGAGACTCAAGTATCTATACCTTCATTTGTTTTCCTTTTACCTGATACCATCGGTAACCATTTTCACCGATCTTATAAAACCACTTGAGAAAAATATCCATTGCAAACCCACTAGCTGTCGCGGTTATACAAAATATCAATCACTATTCTAATGTGATTGTCTATCATGGGAAAAGGGCACATGTCATTTACGTAATTAATTCTTGTCTTTGAATTTCTTTCACCGCATTTACCCGGAAGATTCGATAATCCCTGGAATAACCACCGCGTCTTCTCGTGTCCTCGAGGGACGGACGAGAGTTAAACGAGATTTACGCGCGTTCGCCCCAATGCAATAATTGTCTGATACATTAAATGCTTATCAGAAAACAATGCACTTGGGGCTTTTACATTTGTACAAAACAACGGTTCCAAAGCCAGTCGTGATCTGATTAATTACGTGGCAGAATTTTTTTGCTTTTCAATTTGGAAATAATGGCTGAAAATGAACAAGAAAAATGCCATAAAAACAATCAATTTCCCGCTTCCCTTTCGTCTGCTAGTTTTAGATATCCCACTGGATACATAGTTTTTTCAGCAGACCTCCTGCAGACCTTTTGGTCTGTAGTGGAAAAGGGCTGATGATTAAAAGGGCGGTTAACACTGAATACTGCTAGAAAACTTTTAAGTCTTTTTTACTTCTTTTCACAACTTTCCTAACAATTCAACTATATCTACATTAAAATGGTAACATGATGTTTTATTCAAACAACCATTTCGCTTAATTATATATTTTCACTAAGTAGAATATTGTTTAAAGTTAAAAATGACTTCAATCTTTCAACTGATGGTTTCAAGCATGTTTTTATCAGGCGGGTTACATCTATGTATAGTAGTCAACTTATTTTTGACCAATGATATTTGAATAAATGTTGTTTAAATAAATAAGACTGTCGAAAGAATTGAACACAATCTTAGAAAGTAATGACAGACTATCTTGTTACAGCAAGTCGGCGGGGTTGTGGGTAATCTTCACGCGGGCCAGGCTCTGAAACCGAGAGAGGGGAGGGCGAGGGTTGTTGACATATGATAGTGTGAGCTGCCCTGGGCAATAAAAGTTTAATACGCGCACTTGAATATAATTCCGTCAGTATATTTTTAAAATCAAGACGAGTTTCATGTTTCAGCCACACGGTGCAAAAACAGACAATAAAAGTGTAACAAAAGGGCCACCAAGATATTTAATATGTATCTCGGGTCTAGAAATCTTTGACATTTTACGGTCTAATCTAAATGTCCGATTCGCTATAGATTTCGTACAATTGTAACAGAGTGAATCTTGTTTATGCACGAAATTATATCTTTGTTCGTCACTGGAACGAAATATTTCATTTGATATGCATCTAGAATTTTAAATTTATTCCGTATAAACAGATGGTATTAAGTGTTAGTTATCCGTCTAAAATATCTTGGAGAATCAATTTGCGTCGAACAAAAGGCGCGATACAGATAAATTGTCAAGATTTGGGAGAGGCAAAGGTCGTCTAAATGTAAAAGAAGCTCCCTTCATCTGACGAATGAATCGGGTTTGGCTGTCTTGCTCTCGAGTGATTCGTGATTTAGTACGTTCGCTCATGTCTGATGGTATCAATTCTAGTGAAGGAATATAAAATTAACGATATACAATACTTAGCATGGACAGCAGTAAAAATTATGCATTTTAACTGTTCTGTGGCGCTTGTCCAAGTGTGCAGAAAACATATTTTTTAGTGGTTTTTGCAACATTGACTGTGGTATCCGCTGCTCTGCTATCGCCTTATTGTAGAACCAGTATCAAATAATTGTGTACACAGTTGTTATGGTATTTTTCAGGAGTAAAAAGCCTAGTTTTAAGCACTTTCTTATCTGACATTTTTGGTAAGTTCGAATTTATTAGTAAATAATTATGAGTTTCTCTAAAATATAAAAGCTTTAAATGAAAGCCGGATAACATATACGAACTATTTAAATGATGGATGTTGTTACAGCTCACACCCTTTTAAAATGATTATTCACAACTTCACGTTAAATGCTGCGTAAAATTGTTTCCACCCAACAAGCCATTCTTTGATTGATGTGTTTCTTATACCCAAGCAAGTCTACAGTGTCATCGGTATGGGACGTTTTCTGTATCTTAATAAGGCTCGAGAATAACAGAATTTCAAATAAAATTATATTTTTGAAGAACGAACATTGTTTAAAAATAAACCAACTCGAGATGAAATATTGCTGACAAAGAATGCAACTTCTAAAAATGTTTGTTGAAAAGGTTAAAACAATCCAGCTATTTCTAAATATTCGCCTCTTGACAATCTTCTTAAATCAAATATCAGGCATACTTATTCAAACATCTATTATTACTAAAAAGAAGCGGTAATAGAAAAGTAATATCAACACTATACAAAGGTGTGTCTAGGAATAATCTGAGACATTGTGTCTAAACAAAGAGCTGTATATGAGTAAGGGAGCATGAAAGACTAGCCTGGTCCACCATAACCGCCATCTGGCATGCAAGGAACCCGATCACACGAATATTACTGCACTAATTATGCAATGCTCAATTTACCCTTCCGTTTGCAACGTGTGCCCCTACTCAGGGTCGCTTTACAAACGGTTGCCATGGCGGTGTCCTTACCTTTGACATTCGGATCTCATCACAACGACTGTGTTACAAAGCATAAGAGTCCGATATTAATTTACGACTTAACAATAAAAATAATAATATTAATAATATTTACAGTAGTTAGGAAATCAACTATTTCTGGCAAATTGATCACAGAACCAAAATGAGAAGGGTCGTATATATAACTTAAATGAGGGGATTAGCGCTAATGTAAAGACATTTGCTGGAGGTTTGGTACATTCTTAGACAGTTATATTCACTGAATTTGCTATATGATTTCGCTGCATAAAGTATATAATGTAGTCCTGTTATGCTATTCAATGATATACAACGTGTAGTCAATAAATTAATATGACAACGATTGCACCAATGATGTCTTTTTTTTTTCTTTTTTTGTGTGTGTTTGTGTTTTCATGTGATACATTCTATTTATTGTTCATTAAATATCGTTGGCGATAGTTATTTTATCAGTGTGTTTGACAAAATGAATAACGCTAATAATTTTCATCTCAACCAGTTTAAACGTGAATAATTTCTTTCATCTAACGGATAGTTGCAATACAATAAATTTAAATAGAGTGTTTGGCAGTTAAATGCAGCAGTGTGTTTTGCAACGCTTATCGTAATTCATTTACCATCGTAATAGATTAAATAAAAATGTGTTGACGAAATGAATATTCCAGGTTTGATTGGACGATGACTGTATCAATGCATTAAAACCTGCTTCATCTGCATATGTTGACAGATTCCTAAACAAATCACGGACAGATTGCAAAAGGTGTGTCTCAGAAAGATAACACTCTTACAATATCACCACATAGTATCTTCTGCTACATTGAATGACAGAATGAAATCTAGCGTCAGTTTCATACTTTTGATAAAACATTGAAGCGGTCTTTCCCAAAGAGTCGTTAGTGAAAGGAGTACAATGATTTGACGAAGCAAGCCAAAGCGCTCCAACTAATCATCTCGCACAATCTCGTGAAACACGATATTTGCGTAATATCTCGTCAGTTGTTCACAATGAATGAAACAAGACGCTTCAATCACGTTAAAATTACTTCTTTTAGGTGTGGAGTTTTTTTATTCCGCGCATTGCGGTTTACAGTATCAGTTTGAATTCAATGATTATATATACACATATTCAAATATTACAGTAATCTTCGTATTTTATTATTTTTTATTAAAAGACATTCTGTTAATTGTGTTAAACAAGAATGCATTGCGGTCTGTTCTCAGATTGTCTTATTTCTTCATAAGGCCCAATTATTGCCGATAACGTGTTTATTATTTACTATGTCTCAGGTTTGATGAGAAGGCGTGATTCTAAAAATCTAATTCCAGTCGATCCATAACCGAATGTCAATCAGAGCTCATTACCATCACACCATCGTGACACACACAGTGACATAGTGGTAACAATCTCCTGAATGTACAATATTCGGCGTTAGGCTCTGACACCTGCGTCAAAGCCAGCAGAATTGCTTGTAAATAAACGATATGGTAATGATTTAAAAATACAAAAACAAATGAAGAATAGTCCATATTCTCTGGCCTACTATATATGCAAATTGTGTTGCATTGTATGGAATGATCGCTCATTCGAAATGGATTAATTCAAACTGAAATATCATATCTTCTTACATTTAGCAACTATCGTGTTTCGTTAATTTAACTTGTTTGTAATGGCAGCGATTGGAGAACTACTTATTCGTACAAACAGACTGAGCGCTGTCTGAAACCCAATGCCGGTTAGTTGTTTGAAGCACAATGTCCCTCTGTTTGGGTCATATCCGACCACCTTATATCAACGGATGGTCATTTATCCGACCAGGTTTGTTATGATTGTGGGTACTTGTGGGTACTTGTTGATAGTCTGGAATGTTTGCCTTTCTCACAGGTGCACATGCATTGACATGGAATAATTAATCAAAGCTGGAAGGATACGAATAAAAATGCACGATTTATCACTTCCTGTTGGATTTTATTTATAGGCATATCAAATTATATTACAACAAATAGCTACCAATTAACTATTTAAATGTGATTTAATTGATTGTGGTAAATAGTATTCAAGTTATTTCAATCGTAAATTAATGTACTCTGAGATATATAATATACATAAAGCGCGATATAGATCTATGTACACAGACTTCTTTTTATGTACGATTGAGTATTGTGTATCAGGCAAAATATGGTAAATTGTAATTAATGAGATATTACCTTAAATTGCTCAGACGTGTCGCCGTTTCTTGAATAATTCAGTTCGTCCTACGATTGAAATTTTGCTTTCTTTTATTTATTTTTTCGCTACACAGATTCTATATTTTCCTTAAACAGTAAGAGTTTACGTAAATTGCCGAACTTAAACAAACATGTCTGTGATTATGAACACTCGCATCTAACACACACGCACGCACACACGCACACACACACACCTGCATTTAAACAATAGTTTCGTTATAAAACTTTAATAGCAAATATATATACAACGTTTAAGTACATGTCTGTCTTTGAATATTTAAACAGTGCACCTATGTAAAATGTATTTTAAAAACGCAGGTTCTAAAAATACAATGTGAACTGATAACATACTGTTACTGAAATACCTGTGTTTTACAGCGCTCCCTACCCAAATTTACAACTTTATACAATTGTAAGAAAGAGGACGGAAAAATCACACGAGTAGTTTTGTTGTTCAACTTCACACTTGATAACAAACAATAAATCGCGTTGCAGTTACCTGTATTATTGCTTTGGTAGACACTAAAAGAAACATAACTTTCTGTACCCTTGCCCTTCTTCAACTCTTACAGTAATAAACAGGAATAGATATTGTGGCTCCAGATCAGCATGTTCACACAATCTGATGTCTGGTAAGAAACTATATTATTTGCTGCAAAAGTCTCAAAATATGTATTTTTTACTTCTGCATCTAGCTATGACGATATTCAGAAACAAGTACAACGTTGTAGATAAAGGATTAACTGAGGTATATACCTGAAACGTTTATTATGCTACTATGTAGGTTAAATATATGATAAATAAATTGACGGTGCTGATACGTACATATCATATAAGAGAATAGGCTAAACGTACCACTATCTTCACCATATTTGACATTAATTTCACTAACTGCAAAGCTCCATAATTGTTATTGTAACGTATTTAGTACGAACATAAGTAAAAAGCAAGAAATCTGGAAATGCCTTCGCAAAAGTGTTTAGTTTTTTATTCAAATGTCCGCGAGAAATAAGAGCAATGGAAACATAGCAGACATTAATGTGACAATAAACCGCGCTCTTCGGGGCAGACATCAGTGTAATTCTAGCCTCCAAGTGTCCATTATATTTACTATGTCCATACAAATACACGAAAATAACACTTTTTATGGAGTTTTATTCAATTCACTGACTTATCTCTGTCCTGATCAAAGCAATGGAGGAAATAAATGTTTAACTCCTATCATCCCACAGGGGGATGTGACAGACATGATCCTATATAGCGATGTCATGCGGCTTAGAAAAACACTCAGAATACAATTTAAACGTTTTCATTTGAAACCACTGAAGCGAATGGTTATATCAAATTGTCTGATCTACATATTTTGATAAAAACATACTACCAAAAGGTTAAACTGTGTGCAAACTGCGATGCCAAATTCCTCATCCATGGCAAACATGTGTAAAATTATAAATAGTCATCTTTCAAGCAGAAGGTCAGGAGCACATAAACGTGTAACATTCATTTGTAGTTCTCCTTTATACATGTTAATATACAAAACTATTGCTTTTTGAATGCTTCTATACTTGATGCTTTTATACATTCGTGCAAGAAAGTGACAGACAAATAAACTATGTTTATGATAATGATCCTGGGTTGAATATAAAAATAAGTGCAACTATGCCAAACTAGGTAAGACTTGTTTCTTATTTACCTGCAATAAATAGTTACTAAAACTATTTTCGTAAACACCTCACTGACTTTACATTTTATAACACACACATTCACAATTGTTATGTCATGGCGATGTTTATCAGTTACGGAACAGAAAGCGTATAGAATCAATGAAAACAAGTCATATCCAAAATTGGTTATGTCATTGAATCATAAATAAATTATTCTAATTCTATTTTTTACTGAATAAGTATCACAGTATCCATGAAGAATAATCTTCTTTGTGTTATGGTACAAGAAATGACCTACAACAACACGGAGACCCAGTTAAACAAGTAGTTGGCTCCTTCAGTCTCTCGATACCCGATGGACTGCAACTCTATGTTTTTTCTAAGCTACGTCTTGATTGACTGAACAGAACTATTCGCGCATGATTCTTTGTTGCAGCGTGGGTAGATGAAGCATGAGGTAGGGTTAGTGGTTCGGCTGGGAGCTTTCTGATGTCGCCTTTTATCAGCAAGCAGTCAAAACCAATAGATTCAAATAACAGTCTTCTTTGAGCTGATGTCATAAATAATTAAATGAAACATGTCTGTTTGTACGCAGGTACAAGTATCTTGTAAACTTTGAAGATGGGGGCGAGGATGTAAGAGTTATACAATGTCAGGTAATCCTGGTTGATTTATGCCAGGAATGGCGGTAAACGCTGGCATCTAGACAAACATACGGGGACCCCTGTCACCGAATTCTCCGCCATATTGTGCTCCCATTATGAAAGTTATTGATTATACTGTTTACAGGTGACTTCCTTTTTGAACTGTTTATTGACATAGCGAGGAAAGTCAAAAGTCATTGCCAGAAAATAAGTGTGCAATATATCACACACCCGTCAGTTTTTTAGTTTATTATCAATATTCAGTATATAAAGTTTCACCGTAGATACGTTGGTGCTGTAAGCTCTTAAATGGAAGAGAGACAATTCCATTGTCGGTTTATAAATAGTTGACTCCCTTTTTGATTATAAGCTATAAGATAAAAAAAAATAGGTACAGTATACCCAAACAAAACTCACTTCACGATAAAATATCTGTAATTTAAAAGAGCGGCATCATTTATTTTAAACATTTTTTCGTAAAATCATTTTGATACGTACAATCCAAACCAAGGTAGGTCGTCTTTGTAAGATTTCATTGGAGACCAACAGCAGGTACGATGATGTGGATTACGAAGAGTAGGACGACCAGAAGAAGGGTTAAAGTTCGGCAATTTGGAAGAACAACTACAACAAAAACGGAAATGTGGATGTTAATAATGAGGAAGATTAATAGTAGAATGCCCTGGGGGGATTCATCAGAATAAGAAGAAAGTGAATGTTAATGTTTAAAGATAAAACAAAGAAATGCGGTTTGGCTAAGCAAATGAATTTAAACAACATAACTAGAATGCCGAGTCAGATATTACGCTTTTATGACCATAACATCCACCATTGTTCACATGTGATAGACCATCTAGCGGACAGGTGCTAATTTCGACCAATCAGATGACAGTATTGTATTATTTACGGAACGCATCCCTGTCGAGTTGAGTTCAATGTTAACAAGTTTATGACTATTTTTATTGATAATATTACACATTCTCTAATTAAAAACACGTGAAACGATCTGAGTAGTGTCAGCTAGGGTTGCCTGCTTCCCGTCAGTTCTAAACGTTTTATTTCACGGTTTTATTTTACTATTGGATGGTTGGGTGGAGACGTAGAATCGATGTATTCAAGAGCGATGGTCGTACGCTTTGCATAATTAAGTAAGAGACTGTTTTAGAATGTGTTACGGAAGTTTTGGTATCATTGTTCGTGTCGCATCCAGATGCTGCTATATGAATTATTACAAACGCGTGAAAATCAATTAAATTCTTATTTTTACCAATTCTGTGCGTTTAAATTCAGTGCTTGATTTATTAACCCCTAATAAATCTTAGAGAATCAAAGCCTAATGGAAGCATACTACAAACTTCTTTGCTACATTTTGGACAAAGTGATTCCGTGTTGTCAGCATCTAGGATAAAAGGTTTTTAGCTCGTCGTCGTTTTTGTAAACTGGCTTTGTCTGTTAACCGTTTGATGCGTGGTTCATTCAAGTTTTATATAACATCGACTATAAGAAAAACTCGGCTACCATTAACAACGCACTACCTCAAACATTAATGCGGACATAAATTTAAAACATGCACGAGTAACTTCATAGTTGTAATTTGAATTATTTTATGCTGTGGTTCCATACTGCTGAAATAAAAGTTATTGTACCGAATCAACTTCTTCAAGAAGCCTTGGAGAGATTCAACCGGAATTTAATGGTAGATTGTAAATATAATTTAACTAATTTAAAAGCCGACAATGACAACTAAATGCTATCGCTATGCATATTGCATGTTTCTTTTCTGTAATTTACAACGAACTCATCGTCGTCAGTCATGCCATGTCAAAATGTTTGTTTGTCTTATATTAAATTAGCCAAATGGACGCCGTGTTTGTATCAATTAAATCGTATAATTCTCATTCCAGCGCAAGACCAGGTCGGCCACCCAAGAGAAGTCCCTCACTCCACGCCAGCCCTGAAACAATTGACAAACTCAAGAAATCAAGATTCGATGGTACAGACTATTACAACTCCAGATTCTTTGGTAAGCTTTTTCACAATAAGATACAATTGTATAATTAGTTCTATGCTTTTTAGATTAGCTTCCCGTAATACCACGAGAAACCATCTCTTCTGTGTAAGTAGCAGACCAAGTCTCAAGACTCCCCCCCCACCCCACCCCCCACTGTCGGTATATACGGGATAATTGACAACCATTTTCCATATCATCCGTAGAAAGGTTCGAACACATATTGTGTCCCAAATAGAAGAACTTAAATTGTATGATTGAACTGAAATAAGTGTCCATGCCTTGGCAAGAATGCAAAATGAAATTTAACAACCGCGTTGTTGTCAAAATCTCCAATGAGAATTATGTCAAATATTTCTGTCCGGCGTGTAAACAACTAACAAAACTTAGAACGAGAGCTACTGGTTACTACTTTATGATGCCAGGATGGGCTAAATAATTTCATATTAAGTTTGTAAGCAGGGTGCTTACAGACTAATCTTTACACTGTCTAGGTTATGTTTAAAACTTTTTAAATAGTCTGTAAACAAAGCAATAAACTAAGAATGCATGACAACTGAAAGATTTAAGCGAAGATACTTTAGTAATAACATATAATACTTGCATACAAATCTCTTGTCAGACTATCCAGCAAACTCAAGTTCACTTAAAACTGGACCATTTACCGATGTCTAGTATTTTGCTGGTAATCTATCTAACCTATAACAGCTATGTCAAGTTTTTTTCTTCAGAAATTAAATGTACAGACATGCAAGAAAACACAGGAAGTTTGAATGTTTCACTACTTTAGCATTAACAATGCTGGCAAATTAGAATATAATGTTATAATACAGTTCTGTTGAGATTTACCAATAAAACTTACATTGCACTCGCGTTGTTCAGCTTATAGGCGCCAAAACCATGGGACACAACTTCTGTTAGAACATTTAAATCCATTTACTTGAGAGACGAGCAAAACCTGTTAATTAAAGGTGTATGTAATTATTGTGTCTGGTAAGCCTCCCAGTAAATCAAATCTCAGTACATTTCTATTTAGGCTAGATACAATTCTAAAGTACATAGTTCCGACCAATGGTGTCTATAATAATCATATCTGCACCCTTTCGTTATGACACAGGCAATTAGCCTAGATTTATTCTGTTTCAGGTGAAAACTTTCAATCATTTCTTCGCAACCATGGTCTTCAATGTCACCATGGGGTTGCGGAAATGACGTTGTCACGTGATAAAATTACGTTATCTCGTGAGACGTGGATAGATACACGATTTTGTGACAAAATAAATTCCACATTTTATGAGAGCGAGTAATGGCACTTGTTACAAAAGATAACATTCACAGCATTTTTATTTCTCTTCCAAATACTTGATATTTGTTTTCCAATTCGAATTCGCCGGGGTATAAATTATGAAACGAATATCGCAGATAAGATTCGGGTTTGTATACGGATGTCTTCGGGTCAAGTGGTTTAGAAAGGATAGTTGTATGCTTGTATAGTAAGAGTCCATTCTTTCTGTCCGCTACACGAGATAAATGGGCAATCATTTGATTATATTCACTGGCTGTCTTTAATTGGCCAATAATCGCATACTTTGCACAATATACATCTAATGAAAGGAATGCGTATTTAGAAAGAAAAAGAAATCGCCATCGGGGAAATAAATATGGCTTTGATGCGCTTGCGACGTGAATTGATACACGGGTGTATGGATTGAGTGATTACAAGCCACTACAGGTTACCTGTCGCACAGGTCTAACACAGCGACATGTCATATATCATAGCTGAGGGGCTGCCTTGACGCTCGTTATGTCGAGTTCAGTAGGGTGGACAGACATGTATACACCAAGCTTGCTTTTTCCATTTCTAGAGAGTGGTCATATACACAGAACTCATTATTGAGAAGATGGAACTTGCGAATGCCTCACAATACTCTTTTGATTCAACACGGGTTGGTGTGGATGTTTGCAAAGCCATCATAAGTTTAAACATGACTGGCGCAATAAGTTTTATTCCCAGTATTGCAAGGTTGTAGGAAAAATGCCTCCGTTAAAATTTGTTTAAATGTATGAGCAGATATCTATCTAGAAAGGACACAGACTAGCGGAACCTTTTTAAACATCATCTTGAAACAATACGTGCTGGGGCAAAATGTATACAAGAGATTATTAATAATAAGATTCGCGCGTACTTGATCTTGGTTGAGGTTGGTGGAGGGCTGCGCAAAAATAAGTAAAGTGACGACTTGCGCTATGTTGGAAGTGACTTCAAGCCTTACAGTTAGGACATTTGCAGTGCCGCTAATTACAGTTATATCTTTGAGCTGTGCAAACATAAGAAATGGTCAATGTTGTCTTTTTCTCGCTTCTTAAAAAACGGAACTTAACACCTTTTTCTTAAGTTAACATTTCTAAAATTCTTATTAAACAAATTCTATTTTTTTAGGACGCCGACCTATGCAAAAAGGGGAAAGAAATATGAAATAAATCTTTAGTACTTAAGACTTTTTACCAATTTGTATTAAACTTTTTCTATAACCAAACATTTGGCATAAAAGTATCTAAATTCTAGAGATGTGTGGACCGTTAAATGCCATAATCTGTTCGAATAAAATTTAAACTTAACTTTAAACAAAATGTACAGTACTTTCTTTAGGTGGTTACAGAAATTGAAAAGGTGCAGTTTAATCAAAAGTCAAAGAACCTGTTGATGGTCATATAATTGCTGTTTATTGCGTTTCAGTTAAAGTCCTTGGACTGCGGCTAGCCTCAAACAATATGGGGAACATTGTCTACCTGTCTCAGAACTGGGCATAAATTTATGGTCCTAATACTGTTCATGAAAAATGATACCTTCAACAACCCTGGTTATAATCGTGAAATTTGTATTATTATCAACAATGACAATTTACCGGTACAAGAAAGATTCATCTATATTATCATTTCTTTCCCTCTCAGCGTCAACATTGCAATAATGAAAACTATATCCAATCCATCTTCTTCGTTAATATATTGTACAGACACCAGTGTAAATCAATACTATAATCTCTATTGATATAAATGGTTTAAGTCTTGGCTAGGTGACACTTTAATCAAAATTAAATGGTCTCTTATCAAGGACCCTAAATGTCAATAAAAATCATTTCTCAAATTGCAGCGCAGTCAACCCGCGGGTTGCGGTCCAAACCAATCCCTTCCCATTTACCGTAGTAACCCTTAAAGCGTCATCCGCGGGATGCACTCCAAACCAATCCATTCCCGTTACCATATTGTCCCTTAAAGCGTCACCCGCAGGTTGCACTTCAAACTAATCCATTCCCATTACCGTAGTGTCCCTAAAAGCGTCACCCGCAGGTTGCACTCCAAACCGATCCATTCCCATAACCGTTGTGATCCTTGAAGCGTCATCCGCGGGATGCACTCCAAACCAATCCATTCCCGTTACCATAGTGTCCCTTAAAGCGTCATCCGCGGGATGCATTTCAAACCAATCCGTTCCCATAACCGTAGTGATCCTTGAATCGTCACCCGCGGGATGCACTCCAAACCAATCCATTCCCGTTACCATAGTTTCCCTTAAAGCGTCACCCGCGGGTTGTACTCCAAGCCAATCCATTCCCATAACCGTAGTGATCCTTGAATCGTCACCCGCGGGATGCACTCCAAACCAATCCATTACCATTACCACAGTGTCCCTTAAAGCGTCACCCGCGGGATGCACTCTAAACCTATCCATTCCCATTACCGTAGTGTCCCTTAAAGCATCGCCCGCGGGTTGCACTCCAAACCAATCCTTTCCAATATACCGTAGTGTCCTTTAAAGCGTCACCCGCGGGTTTGACTCCAAACCAGTCCATTCCCATTACCATAGTGTCTCTTAAAGCGTCACCCACGGGTTGTACTCCAAACCAATACATTCCCTTTACCATAGTGTCCCTTAAAGCGTCGCGGGTTGCGGTCCAAACCAATCCATTCCCATTACTGTAGTATCCCTTAAAGCGTCACCCGCGGGTTTGACTCCAAACCAGTCCCTTCCCATTACCATATTGTCCCTTAAAGCGTCACCCGCAGGTTGCACTCCAAACTAATCCATTCCCATTACCGTAGTGTCCCTAAAAGCCACATCTGCGGGATGCGCTCCAAACAATCCCTTCCAATATACCGTAGTGTCCCTGAATGCGTCAAGAACCAAGTCGTGGGTATGTACATGACGCACGAAAAACACACAACCTGGTGCATTTTTTTCAACATTACCCATGTACAAAATAATGTAATCAGTATTTTAGTCAACGCCCCAAATGTATAGACACTTGATTTTAACCATTTTAGTGTTTGGCAGTCGTTTTGTTATCCGGATTACGGCAAACGACGTATTTCATTAGTATATTGCAAGAAGCTTCGTTAATGTTTGGGAAACCGATGGTCAGAATGAAGGGGTTTTTTTTGTATAAAAATATCTAACACACGGCTTGTAGGGTGATAGTACCACAAATCAGCTATAATAAGTATTATCTAACGTACAATATCATGGGTTGACATTATTAACTATCACCCAGAGGGCGATGTATTATATAATATCTAAATACAATATTCAAAGTGTTTTAGCATGCTATCGCATTTTAGCAAACATTAAAAACTAAAACTAGATCGACCGTGGGTTGGTCGATTTATAAATACTTGTATTACATTCTTGTATTTAATGTTGACAAAGTTTAATCATGTTGAGATATCAAAGAAGTTAGAAGTTTATTTGTGTGTGGGTTATAATGCAATATACTATCTCAAACACTCAGTTGTTTAATTTAAATGTCAAATAAAAGATGTGGTGTTTAAGACACTCAACTCTTCCATGGGATCGTACTATCGTACTATTTTGTGTTCTAATACTTTAAAATATTAGTATTGATGAACTTACATGCATTTCTTTTTCCTTTAATTTGCAACACGACTGCGGTTGCATGCTAGGCATTATTGCAATGCATGTATTTGACAGACAACATTATTCTACAAAGGGAACAATATGTTAAGTATCTAAATGTTAACTTACAAAACAACATATGGTATTATTATTTTTTTTTTTTTTTTTTTTTTTTGTTGATACACGTAATGCGAATGTTCCATTAAAACCATTTGATTGGAAATTTTAAAACACTATTATGATGAAGTTGGATTTGTTGTGCATATAAAATATATCAATCTTAGTTTAAAACTGTATTTATATCCTCGTTTCTCAGGTTCCTTATATGGTTAAAATACAAAAAGGCAATGTATTGCCCATTAATTATAGGGTGATGCGCGAAGGCGGTCGTACAATAATTTTGACGCAAATTGCATCGGATAATCTGAGATGTCATGAAACATGAAAACTATAATTGGATTCATGAGCGAGCTTGGAGCATACATAGAAGTACCATACTAGTTTTCTCAAATGAAAATTGGCATTTTATACGACTTGTGCAGAGACTTGAATTGATGAAATACAAGTCCAAATTCTACCTGCTCGGTCATAGGCGTCCCTCACAACAGGAACAGTGAAAAGTGCATTTTTCTGTGTCACTATATAATATTAACAGTAAACAAATAAAAACGCAGAACAAGTTCTAAATGCAAAAAGACAACAACACATAAATAAGATTCATCTGTTCTTATAACGCGGTTACCTATACAATTAGTCAGCAATATGCTTGTATACAACTTATCTCATAAATGTTAATTTATACTATCTTTGTCAGGTCAAAATAAATGCAGATAGTTCCAAATTGTTATAAACGGATATGTACTTGTCCTTCGACAATGTAGCAGAGAAGAAAGTTGTAGATCTTTGGAAATGTTGTATATTGTATATATAATATGAATGATTCTATAGTAATTAGAAAATGTTTCTTTCCTGGAGTACTATCCTGCACAGGCCTTGCGACGCTGCACAACATAATTACTGCATCCAGTGCCTTAGATTCGAGAAGGAAATAAAAGGCTTCCATTTGATCAGGACACTGTGGCATAAATTAACAGAAAATATGCAATTATGATTTAGTTATTAAGTAATTAGAAACTCATTTATCTTTTAATAATAAATGGATGGCGTAGAGGAGCGGGGTACCTAGTTAGAGCATGTTTATTGATGTAAACTTGTTCAATTATTTAGAATTTGCACCATTTTGTATAAGAAACAACATTCGAGCGCAAGCCATTTTAGATTGGTGTTATTAAGATATATCTCAAAATGAGGATTTATGTAATTCCGCTTCGACTAGATTTCCCACTGGAGCTAATTTCCAGCAGCTAATATAGCAACTAATATTTTGCATTTTTAACTTGTCACACACACGTTGTAATCAAGACAAAATGAAAGATCGTAATATTTTCTCCGTACTCATGAACTTTTGACAGCTTCACAATATTTATTAAGGAGAACATCAGATAAATAACAGAGAAGCGAGAAGGAAGAAATAAATGTTACAGAAACTGCATACTTATTTGTGTAAAATTATTTCACATTTGATCTGACTCTAAATCGGATAGCCTTAGCACCAATGCAAAGGAGAAATGAGGTGAGCATATGGAAAAAAATAACCGTTAGAAGAAATGGTAGATTACGTTGAGCAAAAAGTGAATATAAATAACCATGTGCGTTTAATACGGAAACGACCTAACACATTCCGAAACAATGAGACCATCCTTTTTTATGCAATGAAGTGTTTTACACCAAGCGCTAAACAATATATATATATATATATATATATATATATATATATATATATATATATATATATATATATATATATATATATATATATATATATATATATATATATATATATATATATATATATATATATATATATATATAATGTTAAATGCCACATGTGCATAATTAAACAAGATAAAATTTGGAAATTTTATTGAGGTTGGTCTAATTTGTTTATAAAATACGTACAACCTTTACAGATGCAACTTTGAACCGTTGCTTTAATAAATAATACCTATTTCTGTAGAGTTTGCTCATAACTGCGAGTTTATGTAAGTGCAAATATATGTATATGAATACGCGCGATTGTGTGGAAAATATTACATATTGTAGAGTATTTATTATATTTATAATGTCCCAATTCTATATGTTGTATTAATAGTACATATAAACCGAAAAAATCAAATTTATATGCATTTTAGTGAATCTTTAAACCAGATGACAAAGTTTCACGTGTACCCTGATGGCAACCTATGGGGGTGTGGTTATAAGAAGGTCTGCGGTAGAAAGATTCGGCCCGGCTTGTCACGGGTGTCCCAGGGCAGTCGCTATCTTGTCACAAATCAATTTGATCCGTCAGATTTAAGTATTCAAGGAGAAAAGTTATCAAACTTAAGTTGGGATTAGGAACTGGGGGAAAAGTATTTATTTGGGTCCCCTACACGTAAAAATAAATACAAGAATTGATCTCTTCTCCCGCAGGACTGGGTGAATGTCAATCATGACAAGAGGGTTTTCTAATATTCCCAATCTGCCCACTCGACTGCACCATATACCAGGGTATAAAAATCTTTAACCATTTGACAGACAAGATTTCCAAATGACATACCTATGATTAAAAGCTCGGATTAAGGCATGAGTTTCGTTTTCAATCTCGGGTCTAAAATCAATGGAATTATTTTGTTTCTAATAATGTAATCCCTAAATCATTGGAAACATAAATCAGTTTATTTGACTTTGACTTTAAACCGGTTTCACGAGGCGAGGTTTTCCCGATGATGTATTATCGTTGTCATATTTCACAGACCCAAGTTCAATTCGTTGCAGGTGGTACTCTCGAATTGATAAAGTAAAATTTTCAATTTGTATCTTTTCGCAAATTATGGCATAAAAATTCAAAATTGGGTTATTTAAATGACGATTGCATGTTCATCAATCATTTGTCTTGATTCATAATAGATGAGCAATCAAGAGCTTAAATTGTCGGTTTCCACTTTAATTCTGTACTGCAGCCCGTAACATATATGCCCGCTTTATCGGCATTGCAGAATTAAACAAGAGAGAATTTTATATTTCTCGCCACAGGAGGGCAAGCAGTCTTCTACGTCCCTTCATTAAACTTTGTCAAAATAGTACACATACTAGTATTAAATACAGAGGAGAAATTCTGTTGACATATAATGTGCGCATAAGGCTAAAGTGGGTTTAGTCTATTTGCTAAGGCATTTGCGTATGAAAAGGCTGACAAAAATAAAGAACACTTCCAGAATTAAGATATTCTATTACGAAAACAGATTAAGGTTGTAAGAATGTGTACATTTAACAAAATATTAACTAGGTCAGATTTCCTAACAAGCTTGTATCCAATTTTACAAGTGTAAATACGCTATGAATTATGATATATTCCGCCTTTGATATAGGACTCGTGACGATTCGGGTTTCGATATTTCCAATTAACTACTTACAATGAAAGGTGTGGAATAGAATCATTACAACGAAACGTTTAGTAACCGAATAAGTGTTACGTAAACGTATATAATCTAAATGGGACTGTTTTATAACCCAAATACTTAAAATAGCATTGCAAGAAAAAGCTATTCACCCATTTAAAAGACAGCGTGACACATCTTCAACCTGGTTAAACTTGTCTAAAGTAAGACATTCATAGAGATTTGCTAAGATATTTTAATACAGCCAAGGCAGACGCATGTGTGCCGGGGATATCTATTAAAGCATGCTGGACATAGTAAATCGCCCTAGTCTGTGTACACTATGCGACACACGACCTTCAGTTCCTATTTATTTAGTTATTGCGTTACTGTCTCGCCAATCAGTGTACTATCTATGACTGACATTCAAGCATATACATGGCATGTATTTGAGCAAGTAAAATATGAGCAGGTACTATGTTAATGCAGTTTTAACAGCTAAATAAGCTTGAAAAACGCCACGACGCTTTTGAATCTCGCAAACATAAGACAGCACAATATTTTGAAGCACAGAATGTTCACAAATAAACAAGTGATATTATATTCCAGATTTCGTTGACGTTGTAAATGTTTCGCTTTGAGTGCAACAAATGCCTACTAAACAAAATTTTCCCATAAACGACCAATAACATTTTACACGGCCACATACCCGCACACACACAATTCATGTTGGGTTAACCATTTTTATAAAATGCATCTCTTCTACTTGATCTTTTAATCGAAATGGTCGCCGTTGGTGACTTTTTTCTATTCTAATAGCTTTTTTGGTAAATAGGTGTCACTTTAAATGTCCTTCAATAAATAAGGAATTAACACATAAGCTCTGACCACTACATTATATTTTCTTTTAAGTCGTGTGTTGTCTTTTGGGTAGAAGATTCAAAAGCATCGAGGAAGTTTAATCCTAGTATCTGTTCCCATCTATTTACGCATGCAGGAATATGCATGTACGTCATAAAGTGCTGATCATGTTTTAATACGCCATGCGGATACTTCAAATAGTGACCAAGTCGCTTTAAAATAATACAAACAATGCAATGTACTTTCCTCCACTTGCAGAGACGACGAAGAACATGTTCAACGGGTTTCCGCCCCACCCGTACACGATGGGCCACCTCCCGTTCATGCAGCTGAATCACCCTCTCCTCGCGCCTCCCGTCACCCTCGCCATGGCACAACAGCTCGGTCTCAGGCATGAAGGTCTTTTGTCACGTGACAGCCATTCTACAGACCCAGACAGGATTACAGAAAGGTATTTCAGTTTGAGAGATTTCAGTGTAACATACCCGGACAATTTCCTCTCGGACAACTCCCAGATCAGACAATTCTCCTCCAGAATTTTCCCCCACCCATTTCAATAACGAATCCTCCATCCAGACAATTCCTCACTGGGACAAATCCCGTATTCTCCATGGATTATTTATCCCGAAGGACGATTATCCTCCTGAACGTTTCCCCTTTAAACACCCTTTTCTGGATAACTACCCTCCCGGAGTATTTCTCTTGTAAACACCCCTTTTGGATATGTACTCTCATTTACTATTCTCACTTTAAACACCTACTTCCAGATAACTACCCTCCTTACTATCCCCTCTTTAAAACCCTTTCCAGATAAGTACGGACTATTCCCCTTTAAGAACACCCCTTTCCGGATAACTATGCTACTGTACTACCCCCCCCCCCCCCCTTTAAACACCGCGTTGCGCATAACGACAGGCAAGCATCTATTAAATTTCAAACGAAAATGGAAGTCAGGAATCTGTCAGAATAAGTTCGAAGTTTCAATGCAATTGGTAAAAACAATTTGAAAAATGTATACAGACAAATATTTGCATAAATGTGCGTGATTTTCGAAAGATGGTGTTTATTATCTTAACATTTAAACTATATTATACTCATTATTTTCATTTTGTTGTGTACATAGTGACGACAACAAGGATCGATGCTCCCCGAAGCACCCCGACAACCACTTTCACCCAGCCTATCACACCAAGTCAAATACCACGCATGCGCACTCCAATCCACACAAAGACCATGAAAGTAAGTTACTTTATTTTATACACTTTTACGTTGGAATATTTTGATTAACATATATTTGCTATAAGATCCACATACAGCTATCTTGTATTATTCATAAACCATTTGCTCAAATATTTCAGTTATCACCATTTGCTCTCACAGCTTTGATTCGGAAGTCTTTCCTGATGACAAATATACATTAGGCGGAAGTCACTCTACTGACCAAACATGCGTCTGCTCAAACACGAACGAATACATTATAAGCAATGCCCAAATTATATAACTTACGTCAAGTATTTGCTATAATACAAATTATAGACATTGTAAATCGTTAAACTGGTCGTATAAAATTAAAGAAACAGTTTAACAAACTTTTTGGATTAAGCCAAGAACATCTTGAGATTTCGTTTAACTTCTTATGTTTTGTACCGATTGAATGCAATAATATAGGATAACAGTAACAGATATGGCATAAAATGTTATAAAATTGGTGATACACAAGAGTAAAGCCAATGAAAATTAAAGCGTTACTTCGTGTTTCTCTATAACGGAAAGTTTTTTTTATTCATTAAGAGTCATAAATAAGTTCAATGTCCTTTATTTTGAAATTGTTACGTCAACAGCAACATTTTCAATAAGTGTATTCAACGTCAGAATCCAAATAAGGATGGGATGGGATTTGCCGGCATATCTGCCGATACTGTGCAGCGACATTTCTATCATTATAGCACAGGGGCACTTATGAGGTGACCAGGGACTGAACCCGGCCGGTTTATTATACTGGCACCGACGAGTCAGGCGTATTGCTGTCCCCTTACCCCGAGCGTTATGAAGGAAGCCACTACTACCAACTTTAAAGTCTTTGGTTTGACCCGGCCGGGGTTTGAACCCACGACCTCCCAATCCGCAAGCCGACGCTCGAATCTACATAAGGTTCAAATGGCCATTTAGAGTATTAATGTTTGTATTCATTAATCATTAGTGTTTGTTTATGTAGAATTATGTAGCTGTGTTAGTTAAAAGAATGTCGATCAGAATTGTGAGATTTCTAAACATAAAAAAACAACATGAATGTCCTATATTACAGACAACACACCACTTAATCTGCATATCAACGGTCACGCCGAGGATCTCCGGAAGTCACCGACAGTCAGATCGGAAATTTCCGACGAAAACGAGGATATTGACGATGATAACCCGTCAGATGACGACAAAAGTCTCGGTAAGGGTCGTAATATGAAATAAAATGAAATTTCAGAAAATGTTCGTCATATAAATATTTCATTCAGACAAGCAGATTGATTTATTCTAGGTAGTGAAATACCCATTATAGACAATAAATCGACTTCAGCTGTGTTAATAATGGTAATAATAGAATTATACTTAAGTTGTGTTAATAACGGTAATTATAGATATCTTAACGTATATGTGACTACGATTAAAACGAGTTTAGTCTATGTATGTCATTCTTTCGTTACAATCTAAGATTTTGCAAACAATACTAGTCTTTTTCTAGCAAAATAAAGAGTATCTTAGCCACTGTCCACTGTGGGAAACCTTATTAATATGCAGCTATACAAATATAGAACTGTTTTGTCTAAAGCTGGGTAAGCCGTGTAGACTTTGCTGGAGGTTGTATTTAAGACTTTCCTCGTTCGCATGTCAGCACTTTTCAAGTAGAAACTTCATTGCCGCTTACTGATTGGTTAAAATTAGCTGGTTTTAAATGGTCTATTATATTTTTATGCTCGGAATAGCACTTTTTACTTGTACGTAATGTTAATATACATCCGGCAGCCCACCCCAAGCTGCTTCACAGTGACCGTTATAATAACGAATATTTAATATTTTGTTCTACTATGTTTGAGATTTAGCCTAATCTAATAATGCAAAACCACAGAAATGCAGTGAAACCTTACGGTTCCCTAATTCACAGTTATTTTTCATGAACAAAACGGAAAATTAAATAATTAAGGGTTTTAAATCGTTTGTAAAATTCAAGACGAATTTAATGTATTTCTCCGCCGTCGCACGTCATATGCAGACACCGGACCCAGCGTGGCGCTCCTTTTGAACTCTTCAGGCGCTCTGTGGCCGCTGTGGCAATTCTAGCATCTGCTAATAGTCGCCACTAGATCTCCGCAAATGCAGAAACTTCTTACTTCTGTAAAAAAGACACTATAAAGAAACCGCTTCCGCACTGTATTCATTTTGTAATTTCGGAAATGAAAATGAAATCCAATTTTCTCCGTTTGAATTCTGGGTTTCTGGTGTTTGTAATTTGATTGCACTCGGTATAACAGTTACAAAAACGAGTAATTATGTGAATGTGATGGGCGCTAACGGCCGCCTCGACTGAGATCCAATTATGTGTGATAACATGCATCCCTTCTTATAACAAGTACTGCATTGCGAGCAATTGCTGACTTGGTTAAGGAAATGGGTCTGCTTTCGTCCGCACTACGTTCAGAACAATTGGAGTCAGATCGCTTTAACATCTGTTGTGTTTTCTTCCCATCGGGATGCGATGATGAACATAGCTTACTGTTGTTGTTTTTGTTTTATTATTTATTTAATATCTTTCATGCTACTATTCAAAGGTAATATGAATTCATTTAGTGATATTCCACAATGCAAACTATTCAGTAGGACACCAAACCCTATGTAAACAGATTGCTCAAAAGCAACTTATCAGCTCGCAAATCCTGCAACATATATTTTTCAATACGTTTTTTTCCTATTTTCCATGGCATTCTTCTTGTCAGTGAAAAAAAAACGATTTATATTTTTGTTTGCATGTATAGTTTGTTTTATTGTTGATCTATAACTACACAGTTCAACCCAAGAATTTCCTGTTATAAAATGTAAAATACGATGGAAAGATTCAGATTCATGCCATCTCGTTATCAAAACGCACCATAACCCTTTTTATGCCCTTAATCTACAAAAATGCTGTTAGATAGATATACGTTTATTTCCCTTCGAGATAAACACGATGATAAAATTGTGTTGTATATTAAATCCACTTGAAATAAAACTATAAAACATACTATAAAACCATCGTACAAAAGAACGATGTGATTCCATTTCTTTTTTTTTGTCTAAAGCTTAAACACCGAAATCGCTACTATAAAGTACATCTCTTCTGTTTATAATTTCTCTCTTTCTTTTAATTGATAATCCGCTTCCGACACATGAAACGATTACATTAAAACGAACTCTTTGTAAATTAATCAAAAAACATATATTGAAGATTATGTCTCGACTTCAGAGAGACAAACTGTAAGGTATTTAGAGTTCAAACCGGTAATCTACAGATGGGCTCGAAAACCGGCCTAATTGCAATGAAATATTTTGATATGCACTGTGTTAGTTCCACAATACCACACGTGTTTTTCGTTTAAATATCGGTTTACTTGATTGGGTAAGTTTTAAAGCGAGACCGACTAAAACGTTAGAAGTGTTTTGTTCTTTATATGGATGTACTGTAAAATTTATTAAAAATAAAGGTGTAAATTGCGACTTGACTGTTCATAAAAAATACCTGGATTAACATTAGCTCCAAGGTAGACTGGTTGCTTAAGCAGACATTTCTTTTCCATATACATTTAATTTTTGCTGATATAGTACTATTAATTGGCTGAAACGTGAAAAGAAAAACATTAAAACTTATTTAAACACAGGCTGCTTTCTTAAAAGTGTTAATCTTACGCAGATGCGCGGAGATATATTGAGACTATTTTACCTGATTCTTTTCTCTGTTTTTTTTTTCATTTATGTTGTATTAAAGTCTCGACTAGAAACGCTTATTTTGCCTGTCGCGCGTGTGGCTTCAGCTTTTGACTTGGGTTTCTGTTTCCAAGGGTTTGTTTTCCATGCTTTTGTTTTCTTCTGCAGATCGAATATGTCCACATACTTTATATAAGTAAAGAATTTTTTTAATGTTTACTTTTTTATTAGGAGTGGTCGCATTTCCATTTCACACTAGGCTGCAATATTTTTCACTTGATATTTTAAATTGTTTCCAGTCTATCAGGTTTTATGAGGCCAAAGCTAGGTCTATTGAAGAACTTTCCAGATAATGGATTCAGAAAAAAATGGCGACACAGATCTACCTAATGCCATAACCGAGTAGGATGCGTCCTGTTCCTTTTGAAAACATTAAGAGCTTTTAATTGTTTTCTTGTTATCAATATATGAAAGCAAATAAACACAACACTTGCTTTTATACTAAACCCCGACTGCAGACGACATAAAGTTGAAGGGGGAGCGCTATAATTGCCACATTTGTTTCCGGTTGACAATAGGTTAAATAGTTAATCCATTAAGAAGTGTAAAAGCAAACGTGACCCACCATCATCGTATATGGTAATCAAACCAATATTCTATACAGTGGCAAGATAATATCAAGTCTTTATATTTTCCACTTGGTTGCCCTGGTAACAAAAGAGTAAATTGAAGATTTGTGCGCGCGCAGTTCCCGGCAATATTAGTGGACAGTAATATCAATTGTAGCACATCTGAAACAGACGAATAAACCACCGTAATTGACGCCCGATATAATTGAAAGCCATGAGGCAATAAATTTATTAACCGAAACTATTTCCTCTTTTTGATGCACGTGCAATAAAACAGCTATCGTATGTTTTCAATTTATTTCTGATAAAGTATTCTGGTGAACAGCGCTCAGAAAACTCGTCTGCCTCCAAATAAACCAGTGATAGTCGGGATTAATTTCCGTGTGTAAATTATTTTAATCTGATATTGTCCTGTTTGTAACGGCTGCAGTTGTACTTCAATGCGACTGTTCATTGTAATTTTAGAGGGGAATAAAATGTCGGAAATGATGATTTTGCGACAAGATATTACGTCATAACATTCGTTCCGCACCTAAAAATGTCATTAATGAACAGTCTCCACGAAGAGATAAGGCAGTACAAAGACTTTACCAACTTTCTCGAAACAATCGCGAATGTTAATATTCGGAAGTTGTCAAATAAATCACATTATATCAGAATCATTCCATGACGTTTATATATATATAGTACGGCCACATATGGTTCTGTTATTAATGTACTCGGCTCTTGTAATGAATGGTACACAAACTGCATTAACAGTAGCAGTAATTTAAAATAGTTATTAATACAATGTTGTCAATATGTTATATCGTTTAATCGTTAAATATGCAAAAAATGATGAAGATTTATGCCAACACGTTTGTTGTTTCTCGTGAAACTTTACTGTCACATTGTTTCGCAGAGATGTTTTTTACATGTATACAAATTGGTATTATCTTAACATATGTGTCAGCGAGTAATAGTTGATTGAATATGTTAATGAGAAATCTATTGATATGGTCAGTTAAAATACATAATTAGTTTTCGTTTATGTGTTTTATAAGTTATGTAAGAAATGTAATTTTGTAACTTACTTAATCAAATACTCCTTTTCTACAAATATATCGCTTTCTTTGTTTCAAGCCTGTTAGCTACACCGGTATGTTGGTTTCATTAATGACTAAGATTAGTTCATCGAGGATAAATAAGCACCATTCATTAAACATCGCGTGCCATATTATCATATTCTTGTCTCCTTTGTTCACAGCTGATAGCGTGGACCTCATGGAAACACTGTCTCAAGTTGATGAAAGGGAGGTAATTACGCCACACAGTCCAGCTATTCCAGCAAGTCTGACTAACGGTTCTTTGCCCGGTTACTCCTCCATCGAGACCCTTCTCATGAATATTCAAGGTCTCCTTAAGGTAGCCGGAGAGAATGCGCGACATCAAGAGAGACAAATAAGTAAGGGTTGTTAACTAACTTAATAATATATTTATTTGTGGACATGCTATTGTAATAGTTGCTGAAACTATCTAACTCGTCACCACTTTACAACAGTGGTTTGAGTGCTGGTCGGGGCAATAACGTGGTCTTTTAGCTGACCTGAGGTGCTCCTAGGATTCTACTGACGGCACCAACATGACCATAATTGTCTCGACTTTGAAAATTATTATATCAAAACAAACAAGCTCGCAATACCCAACCAGCTTTTTAACATTGGTTTATTGTTAACATGAACAGAATCTCATGAAATAAACATGTTTATGTAATATACTACACATGGCTACATTTCTTTGCTTGTTAAGTTTAAAAGTTTTAAACTAAAACACATCAAATGGATAGATAATCTCCAAGCCACATAATTTTTATTTTGAGGGCAACTTATAAAGACATACAGAAATAAGGAAAGCTGGCTAGTCCGCAGCTTTTGTTACGTTTTTGTTCTGTGCCTTTTATGAAGTTGACAACTACCTGGCTGTATGGGGATTATCATCAACCGGCCTAGTGCACAACGGAAGTCCCGATAAATCCAGCAAGTTGCAAATCCATCTAAGTCCATATAGTACGTTGAAAAAAGCTACATGTTAGTTAGTTTTCTATTTTAGTTGGTTAGTGTCGTTAAAACTTATATATAATAACGACACAGATGAATTTCCATCACCTTTTTAATTAACTTTTTTTTTTATTTCAGATGAGTTAAAGAACGAGTTGAGTCAGGAAAAGAAAGCTCGAGAGGATTTAGAGCGGAAACTTCAGGATGAACAAAAGATTAAAAGTAAAAAATTCAAAACATCTTCGTTATTTGTAAATGTTGTTACGTGTAGGCTTCAATAGAGAAACATGCCCCAAAGTGGTCACATGCAGAAACATGATTGAGCTGAGATTTTCTTAAACTGTAATCAATAAACAAGTCAAAATGTTACATTTCTTATTGGTGTACACCATGATTCTAGACATGTTGTGGTGGCAATATAATTAAATTAACTGCTAAGAGATATGATATGCTAAAGCTAGGCAGTCGAAGATTGCGCTTGAGAAATGTATCAAATGATTATGCCTATGAACTATTATCTTACACTTATACTCGTAAATATAATATAATAAATCTACCTCATCAAGAATATGGGAATTTAAGAGTACATTAACATGAAGAGAGCAAAAAGGTGTTTAGTATTGAGACCCATTTTGAAATTAAATACAAGCAACGAACGAAAAATATAACGTATACCGCAGCCAGATAGCTTTTTACATCTTAACAGAATTTTCCAAACGGTCAATATAAAAATCAGCAAAAACTTACCTTACTACATTGTAGATCTTTTTCGTAAAATGTGTTTATCCTTTGAAATTCCCATTTTGTTTACAACTGCCATACACTACTACTTGACAATGTCGGTCGTTTTTGTGTATTCTGACTGTTTTTCCCATTGTTCAAACTCGGGCGGCACTTATTATCACTATACACGAAGTCAAGTTAAAATAGTTCACAATTTCTGAACTACCCGCCTGTACGTGGATAATCCTTATTCCAACACAATATGTTAATGAATAATACCTTTTAATCAAAGCACGCAATCCAATCCTCTGGTGGTACACCGTATTGAGTTAAATTGTGCAGAAATTGTTTTAAGGAAACATGCCACGTCATCATTAACAGGTGACGTCATATGCCACTCACAGTGTTGTTTGTGGTTGGTATTTATCCTATGCAAGACAATGATCTAAGGGAGGCTACGAGCACGAGTTCTTATGCGGAACATTGTGGTCCCCCTTTACAAATCCATTGCCTCCCCTTACATACACGAATGGCCATTGATAAATATTCATAGGGGTTTTAGACATAAAAAACAATGAGGTATTATATAGTTTTTCTTTGTTTCCTTCGTACAATGAAAAACACATTAAGTGTATACACCTTTCATTGATCTGAACCAGAATTGTCATCATGTCATCAATATATACACCAATAAAACGATATAAAAACTCTCTATTCATTAAAGCCACCATATTAAAACGTATGTTTCCTTCTACTGACAGATATGCTACACAGACGTCTGAAGAAGGAGCGAAGAGCGAGAAAGCGAATGGAGGATACGTCCCAGGAGGCCAACGAAAACCGACCCAGTCTGGGGCAGAAGTTCGAATCCTCGTCACCGAACCCTATCGGCAACGGAGAGACCAAAATTCCAACAAATAATGGTCCACAAAGTAATACTGATACATTGTTTTTATTTTTCTAAACGATTTATGTTTATGCAACTTATTATATAATGGTATATTAGAACGCGATAAAATTGTGATTTGGATATTCAGTGCGTTGCGGTGTTAGTACATTGCACAGAAAGCTGCTTATCCGACCATTTAGGGCTATTCCTGTCTCTAGTGCGACAGAAACGTTGTACGTTATTTCAAAGATGTGATTTGAAACGAAAAAACAGTCGCACACTTAAAACCCTGCATCAGTACCAAACGAAATGTTCACTTTATTTTTTGTTTAATCTGTTTAAAACTAGATACAATTGTGATTACAAAATGCAACACAAAAAAACTTAGAAAAGATACACACAGGATGCGTTTTAATCCAGCATTCAGTGAGCCGTGGTACGCATGATGTAACCAGTATAGGACGATAGTGACCATCCCTCCAGCGCTAAAGTTGGTCAACCGGTCTTGGTTATCAATTTTTAGTATATTCTTAAACTTTAGCCTACTGCTTATGTCCGCTTAATTGAAAGTAAAGTTGTATCATATGGGAAGGAATGGTTTATCTTATACAATATTATAAACAGCTGTTTATCTACATCTGTTCTCATTGTCTCAGTATGTGACTACGGTATGAAGCAGTGAATACTACAGTTCTCGCTGTCATCAATACATACAGTAGTAGTAAAACAAACTTCTGCATGAATATACGATATAAGCGACGTAAAACATAAAGTTGGATTCCAGACACTATTTACTAATTCGCTATTTACACATCTTTAAATTAAATGTGTAATTAGTTCATCGTCTGATTTGTCGAATTTGTTTCTAAAACGGTGCTTATATAATGTCTGTCTCTATAAGAACGGTTTGAAGAAAATATAATCGATGGTTACTATTGTCATATAATTAGGACTTTGTTTTGGGTTTGATAGAAATACAAACATAATAACTTTGGAGTTTATTTATAAGTGTCAGCAAATATCGGCGTGCAAGTTTTCATTTAGTATATTGGCCATAATCATTAAATCTTATAACAAAGTGTTTGGTTGTTGTTGTTTTTCAAAATTGTGTTTTTATTTCCCCTTTTTCCAGACGACGATGGCCACGACCGGTACAGCAGTTCTAGAAGTCCCTCAGATAATGATCGTCAGGATCGCCAAAGCGTGTTTCCACAGTCTTAGAACTCAAGAAATGGCGTAGGAATGCAGGAACCTTTTTATTCAATAGATCCTTTCTGGAGATTTTAGCCGAACAGCACGAACGGTTTTCTGTGCACTTCATGAGGATCAAATTCCGAGGTCAACAATTTGTGTTGCATTTTCCACGATCAGATTTTCACACTGACGATGTGTTTGCTAAATAGGACAAACGCATTAAAACAGAAGTAAATCCGTACTTAAATGGCAAATGCGTACGCCCTGAACATTTCAGAAGGTGATGATTATGAAATAGGATTTCTAACAATGTCGGCCATGATACGCGTCATTAGTGTCATAAGGTTGGATAGGTTTAATTAAAAATGACTTATCCGACCACCAGTAAGACTTGTACATGCACAGTCTCAAAGTTTTGTTATATCTTGTACTTTTATGGCCGGTTCATATTTATTGCGGACCTCTTACAATTTTGCATCATTATTGTATGTCAAAGACAATTTATAATATTGTGGTTGTTGTTAAATTGGTGAGATGACGAAAATAACAACCTTTGCTGCTATCAGCATTGTATTGCCATTGTGAATGTGTCTGCGGTTCTTAGGACGTGTACAGTTGTTATATATTGTTATTTAAATATGTTACTATATGATTGATTGACTGCTGTTATTTTAAGATTGTATAAGTGATAGATGTGAGTATGTCATGTGTTTTCGAGATCCGTTTACTACTTACCCGGGTATTGTGTGTAATGTGAACGTAGTACAACGTAATTGTTGAATTCCCTCCTGTATTTAATTGTTAGTGAAATTCTGACAAAGACTAGGTGCATGGGGCGCTTTGATCGAAAAATGCTGAACTAAGAAATCACGGGTATTATTTTAGAAATCCTGAAAACTTTATTTTAACATTTTAGAAAGTATTGTTTCACAAGCGATGCTGATCTAGACAAGATGGACAACGAAATAACTACATTTATATTTGGAAAGTATCTTTTTTCCACTTAATGTTATCTCGTTGCTAACTACAGCAATAACAATACTATTTCTGCACATGAGAAACATATTAAAGAAATGATCTATTGGTAACAGATATACCGCTCCTTCAAGAAATATGTCCATTTTGGGAAAATTCTTACATGAAAAATACTACATGTAGTTGATTAGATGGGCTTGTAACTATTTTAATGTAAAACACGATATCACACATCAGCTAAGAAAGCTAAAGCCTGGTATGATTGACTCTTCTAAAGTTATTTTAATTCATAAAAAATCAAATTGCAAAGAAAGAATTGCAATGCTCTGGTGATTATTTTATTGAATCCTACAATAAATGTAATTAATATGATATGCATTGAACACAGTTGTTAATATGTGTACCGTTTTGATAATCTATTGAAGACAGTTAACGTATATCAATGACGTTTTTTTGTTTTTATGTACCCCTTGTTCCCAATATGTACAATGTATTGTATGATGATGGTGTATACATAGTAAAAGTAGTGCTACAAAGAGTCTGTTCTTCTTTATCGAGCTCCACTCAACGTCCTAGGAAAACGGAAACCATCAATAATGTTGCCCAGACAACAGTACTCTGTCCCACAATAATGTTGCCCAGACAACAGTACTCTGTCCCACAATAATGTTGCCCAGACAACAGTACTCTGTCCCACAATAATGTTGCCCAGACAACAGTACTCTGTCCCTTGCTTGTTTTACCATACTTCGATCGTACCCATAATCAGAAAATATGACAAGGTCCTATATGAGCCTTGCAACATTTGTTAGGATTTGAAAAGCGGACAAGACGAAGGTATTCACATGCCAGACAGATGTAAAAGTTACACAATACTAAGAGGAGACATTACGTAAAATAGAGCAAACCTTGGAATGGTCATTCGACAAAACGGGTACTTTAACTGATTAACTGAGCTCTAACCTCGCACTTCCTGAGATAATTTTTCAATACAAGCATTGAAAAGAAAACATACAAATATGTTTGAAACAAAACACTCCATGTGATGCCGTATAAGCTAAGAGGTAAGTAGTGTAATAGACATGGCAGGTAAATGACATAATATTATTTTAATTTAATTCCTGGTTTCTGTTGAGGAGAGAAGTAATATTGTTTGAGAACAGCTGCTCAAATCCTTGATTTTCAACGAAACTAAATATTTTAATCAAAAGGATGAAAAGTCACAAGAAGAAAACCCTAAGTTATTGTAGAATCTTCGACATGATTCCAATGTACGTCAAAGGACAAGACACGTAGCAACCCTGATAAGAATTGATCGAATTATATAACAACATAGAGTTCATGCACGGGAAGCTTTTTACGCCACACTGCACAGTTAAAATCTCTGTGATAATGCAAACGAAACCAATGGCAAGCTCCAAAGAATTTTGCAACATACATTAAACCTTGAAAAGGAAAAGGAAATAGATAAGTAGATGCCAATTAAATGTAAAACTTAAAAAAAATGTACGTAACATTACAAAAAATATGGTAAAATAAAACAATGATAGTAATAACTTTTACATATATGACATTTATAACTTATTTCCTCGTCTTTGCCACAATTTAAGGGTCTATGACATCGCTAGTGCTCCGTAGAAGAAATACATTCTGGTCATAGGTTGTAGCATAAAACAACACACACTTCAGAATATATTTAAGTTTATATAATGTTGGTTTCTCTCGTTTTCCAAAGTACATAGGTTTAATTGATATTTGACAGTCATTTATATTGACTGTTTATAAAACTGGTGATGATAACAATTCATATAAATAACGATGACAAAATTTTATGTTGCCTTTGTTAGCCTTTGTTTGCCGAGACTAGAACATGATACAAACCTCCAAGTTGTTGTATGTAAAACCTTTCATATGTCGCATTGTTTTAACAGTCAGTATGTTAGTCGTACATTTAGTAAGGAAATACAAACCAGGAAGTAGAGACAATGTTATAGGTAAAATCCCACTTTAATACCTTGAAGTCAAAGAGATCCTCGGGAGTTTGGTAAGGTCGTCTGTAAACAATTTTGGCAACAGGAAGTTAGCGTAGTAAGTCAGGGGGGCTTATGCCCGCGGTTAAAACCCTGTTCTAGTTGTGTGCCCATCCTGTACGTAGTATTTTATGACATACTGAGCTCGCACATCACAAATACAGATATCATTTCAATTTACATGTCTGTACTTTATTATCTGCACTATGTAATCCGGGCCTTTTGGCAAGTGCCATTAAAGAGAAATGCTCTCCTAAGGTGACTCAGAAACTAACTTGAAGTTGCATGTATTGTCTACGACTGCGTCATTGGAACAGTCAGACCCCAAGCCTCGATCCTGTCTTTATAGTCTTAAAATGAAAACAACAACAACAACAACAAAATCCGTTAACGGTTTTACTGTTTTATTAGTTCGTGACCAGTGGCGAAGGTCCAATCAGCGCGACTTAGCCCTCTATAAGTTCTCCTGCGCCAATGCTGAAAAAAAACATATATATTATCATAACAATTGAACCATTGTCTCTTAAAAACAAGCACATAAACATGCTCAGTCTGTAATCAGCTTTTAGAAAAGGGACATGGTCGTAATATCGTACGAGTGACACAAGAGACACTGTAAAGGATTTAGAATAACTGTGGGTCCAATGGTTGATGACTGTACTTCTTAATAACTTATATATAAAGCCATCTTAACAAATAGTACTTATTTAAATAGTGTGTTTCTCGCTTTGTTTTGTAACACACTGTTTAATGAAAATCATTTAGTCCGTATATTGTTTGTTTTAATTCATCGCAGTGCACACAGCACAATGTTATTGATGGTTCTTGGTGCGAAACATTTACTGTACAATTTGCACAGGTGAAGAAGTCAACAATGCTTTGCAAGTTGTGTACTTAAAGTGTTGGACATTCCTAGGGACTTTGTGTTATGTTGTAGAACATGCCAGTATTATAACCAGGTCTTCTCTGAGGAAATAGTTTTCAATATGAAGAATCATCACTCTCAAAGCTGTTAGATAGTTCTCATAATGTGAAAAATCATCACTATCAGAGCTGTTAGATAGTTCTCAGAATGTGAAGAATCATCACTATCAGAGCTGTTAGATAGTTCTCAAAATGTTTAGAATCATCACTATCAGAGCTGTTAGATAGTTCTCAGAATGTGAAGAATCATCACTATCAGAGCTGTTAGATAGTTCTCAAAATGTGAAGAATCATCACTTTCAGATCTGTTAGATAGTTCTCAAAATGTTAAGAATCATCACTATCAGAGCTGTTAGACAGTTCTCAGAATGTGAAGAATCATCACTTTCAGAGCTGTTAGACAGTTCTTAGAATGTGAAGAATCATCACTATCAGATCTGTTAGATAGTTCTCAGAATGTGAAGAATCATCACTATCAGAGCTGTTAGATAGTTCTCAAAATGTGAAGAATCATCACTATCAGAGCTGTTAGACAGTTCTCAGAATGTGAAGAATCATCACTATCTGAGCTGTTAGATAGTTCTCAAAATGTGAAGAATCATCACTATCAGAGCTGTTAGATAGTTGTCAGAATGTGAAGAATCATCACTTTCAGAGCTGTTAGACAGTTCTCAGAATGTGAAGAATCATCACTATCAGATCTGTTAGATAGTTCTCAGAATGTGAAGAATCATCACTATCAGAGCTGTTAGACAGTTCTCAGAATGTGAAGAATCATCACTATCTGAGCTGTTAGATAGTTCTCAAAATGTGAAGAATCATCACTATCAGAGCTGTTAGATAGTTCTCAGTGTGAAGAATCATCACTATCAGATCTGTTAGATAAGTCTCAGTGTGAAGAATCATCACTATCAGATCTGTTAGATAGTTCTCAGAATGTGAAGAATCATCACTATCAGATCTGTTAGACAGTTCTCAGAATGTGAAGAATCATCACTATCTGAGCTGTTAGATAGTTCTCAAAATGTGAAGAATCATCACTATCAGAGCTGTTAGATAGTTCTCAGTGTGAAGAATCATCACTATCAGATCTGTTAGATAAGTCTCAGTGTGAAGAATCATCACTATCAGATCTGTTAGATAGTTCTCAGAATGTGAAGAATCATCACTATCAGAGCTGTTAAATAGTTCTCAAAATGTGGAGAATCATTACTATCAGAGCTGTTAGATAGTTCTCAGAATGTGAAGAATCATTACTATCAGAGCTGTTAGATAGTTCTCAAAATGTGAAGAATCATTACTATCAGAGCTGTTAGACAGTTCACTGATTGTGAAGAATCATCACTATCAGATCTGTTAGATAGTTCTCAGCATGTAAAGAATCATCACTATCAGAGCTGTTAGACAGTTCACTGATTGTGAAGAATCATCACTATCAGATCTGTTAGATAGTTCTCAGCATGTAAAGAATCATCACTATCAGAGCTGTTAGATAATTCTCAGAATGTGAAGAATCATCACTATCAGAGCTGTTAAATAGTTCTCAAAAGGTGAAGAATCATCACTCTCAGAGCTGTTAGATAGTTCTCAGAATGTGAAGAATCATCACTATCAGATCTGTTAGATAGTTCTCAGCATGTAAAGAATCATCACTATCAGAGCTGTTAGGTTGATTTGTTTGTGCTTAGTTTGCTTAGATTTAGGGAAGACAGAGCTTCCACTGTGTGTAAGAGGGCAGGAAACCAGTAGGATGTTATACATTTCTGTGCATAACCCTTACATGTCCCTTTCCGTCTCTTCACTGTAAACACTGGTAAATCAGGGTTTAAAATACCCACATTAGTGTATAGCCCTGGTTCCCAGTTGTCCCCGAGTTTGTGGTTACCCTCAAGATGAACCTTCCTAACCTAGACTCTAATCACTCTACTTTCATAGAGGATGTCATTCAATGCGGCAGTTATTTGTGAATAGTGTTTAATATACCTCCAGTAAAACCAGCAAAACCAAGGAATTCTCTCGACCCTTTGATATTTGTTGGGTCAGGCCAACATAGCAGTGTTTTGTTTCTGGATCCGTTAAAATAGCAAGCTGACTTATCACGTGACCCATGTTAGTAACAGAAGACCTAAACAGTTCAAGGGCTTGAGTTTGTCAGATCTTATGGTGAGCTTACCTAGAAAAGACGGTTGACTCCTTTATGAATACATTTGTCATGTGCTTAATAAATGTTGCAATCATCTTTTCTTATTGTATTTTAACCATCTTTTTCATTTTACCTACTCCGACCATCAGGTGTGAAGCCATCACAAAACACAGACTTAAGTTCTTTGTGCTGTGTTAATAGAAACAATAGGTGGTTTCCGAGTGTAAGACTCTCTGCTGATTCTACTTATAATAGTACGTATATTAGAATGACTCTATACTACCAGTAAACGCATTGCTTTTCAAATACTTGCACTCACATTTAGTGTACAAATCAGGCTTTTATAGTTTAATACGTTATTTCAGCTAGGTCCTGGATTTTTATCTTGATTGAAATCGTGCCTATGTCTGCTATTCTGATCAACTTTATAATCATTTTAGGTAATCAAGAGTATTTTATTGTTTTTGTAGTATAGTTGTTATTGGCGACGCGCTGGAGCGCGCCGCCTATATATGGAATGCTGAAAAAATTTGAACATGCGAGCGGATGTCCTCGGACATTTTCGTTCTAGCTAGATAATGGTCGGGGGGAAGTGGACAAGGCGTTCCGAATTCCGGAAGTTCCGCGATTTAAATATTCCCAACGTACGGGTCCTATTTCGGTAAATGACGTTCTTTTAATATTAAACTATAGCGATTAGGCAGAATAATTGTTATATGTAAAGTTGTTCTTTGTTCTTATATGTCCAGCCTATATGACCTAAATCTGGAAATTGGGAAGTGGTGGTGGTGGTGGGGGCGCGGCGCTGTTGCTTACTAAAAGCAGCGCGGAATTCTTTTATTTGAATAGAAATATTAATGCTGTCTTAGTCTTGAATACAGTATTATTCATTTTTTCACTTTAGCCCACAGAAACAAATCATATAGGATAATTACACTGTTCGAAAACATTTGTTCATTAAAATCAAGCGTCTTTGCCTTCGTTTTTACGACGACTATATAGGTCAATACGTTTATATGCCACCGTGCATAATTTTCATTTTGTCATTCACCTGTAAAAAAAATGTTGTTGTATTTTACTTCTGGTACTTTAAAAAAAATTAAAGTAAACACAACATGCTAATTATTATTAAATTATCAATTATGTTTTATTTCTAACTACCTGAGTTCAATTTAAAGTCACTTCCATTTCAATTATAAAACACGTAGTCTACTTTTCCTCCATGTATTCATGAGCGTTAGCGTTTGTCTCTCTTGTCAACCACTATACGCATTTTTGTGCCATTTTTCATAGACGTAAAAGATGTCAAAGTTCTTATTCAGGGAAAAAAGCACCTTAATTTAAGATTGATGTGAACTTCCTTATATTCACCTTGGACAACTTTTATTCCACGCATCTTAACGTCGCTTTTCAAAATACTTTATATAATTTCATAACCAAGGATTGGGTACGCGCATCGGAAATCCAGTTTGACTGATTTTCTTTGTTGGCAGGACAAATCCAATTATGTCATTTGTTTTAAGCCGCTTTGCGCCTCTTAGCTTTATCTTTACGTCGATTTACGCCTCTTTACGTTCTTTAGATGTATCTCGTAATTTTTACAAAGTCGTGACATTTGAGCGGAATTTCCCGACTAATTTAAAATAAATTGATGACGAAACTTGTACAATTTAAACATGATTTTAAAACTCGCGTGCCTATGTTTTACATGCGTGGCCAATATTTTCTTTTATTTCCAATATATGCTTAAGAAGTACAATGTACTGCCATGCATTCATAACTACTCATTAGCTGTAAAGATATACATCAGCATGGTAGTTTCGTACTAGAAACATAAAGAGAAGTAGCTCACTACACTTGTAATGCACTATAAAATAGTAAATGGATATCTATTGTTTAAAGCAAGATATAAAAAATGAGAGTCAACGTCTTGTAACGTACTTTAGTTCACACAATGGATGGTGGAAGCTATTGCAGGGAGCGTCGGCCCAGTTGTAATGAAAGTGTTGGCTGGATATCACGCAGTCGGCTCCGTGGGCGTTGTCCGGCTGGCCATGTCCCCAGCTAAAGTATCCTGCTGGGTGATCGTCCGACCACAGATACACACCCTCCGTCTGGCGATCACTCAGACCGATCCAGAAGGCGTTAGCTGAATGGATACAGGTTTATTCTACTCACTCTAACGACCATGCAGACCTTACTACAATGTCTAATGTTGTTGAAACACATTGTTGTTAACATATACGATGTACTGTAACCTGCTCAAATGTCGCAATTATATGCAAAGTGTGGAAAAGAGCCAGTGAAGTAAGAATTGCAGACTGGTTTCGAGACCGGATCTTTTCAGAAAGTCCAGATGATCTGCTGTATGTACATCTACAGTTATACCAACACCATCCTTTGCCTATAAATATAGTCAAAATATGTCATAAGGTCATACGTGTTTTATCTGAATTAGGTGAAAACTGAATAATTGAAATGTGGTGCTTCTTTACCTTGGAAGTTTGACAAGAAACTGCGAATGAACAGTTGCTCTTGGGCGGTATCAATGTGGGCTAGTTGGGAGTCGGAGTTCTTGCCGCGGCAGAAATTCTGAAACGAGAAAGGAGAAGCAATGATGTAACAATCGCAACCTTTCTGGTAATACACCCATACCACATCTAAACTTTTGACCCTTATTGTATTTCCTTAAGCAACGTCGGGTAATTCTGTCATATCGAGCCACAAAACAGGCCCTTGGCACAAACCATCTTCCAATCCATTAAACAAAAGACATTTGAAATGTACTTGAAAATGAGTATTGTGTTCTTCTTGAATGACCTTTGTATGATTCACAGACAACAATATATAGACCATATTATTGGGAAAAGCCGCAAAGGATCATATTTACAGAGTTAATGTAACTGTAAATAATAAACTGTAAATGTACACATTTAAATCTTCTGACCTTCGGGAGAATCTAACCAATGCTTATAGTGCATTATGCACGTGCATTTTTGAATTGGTTAATTTGTATTCAATTTTTGTATTATATTTACAAATAAGATAACCAGTTGAGATAACAAATGTGCATAATACATGTACTATATATCTATACCATTAATTGAATGCATCTTAAGGTATCTTATTAAATGTAACTGAATATTTAATTTCAAACTGGTATTGGTAATATCTATTTCAATATATGTTGATACATTCCCGTTGCTTTTTTACTTAACTACTTCCAAAAAGAGCAATAAAAGTTATAATATCTATAATATATTATATTATATTATATTAAATTTCTCAAAACGCATATAACACATAAAATAGGAGAATTGCTCTAATAGGGTACATTGGTGAAGTGGAAATTGTCTCCCTTGTTAGTTAATATCCGAGGTATTCCTAACAGTAGGTAGGTCCTTGCAGTTGAAATTCTTGGACTTTTTATCGCCTGTTCTTTTGTAGATATTACATTAACAAACAGTGAATTTCTTACTATTGCATAAATATAAGCTTTAAATTAATTTTAATACTTTAAAAGAGATATGTTATTTAAAAAAGAAAATGGACATGTTTATTGATGATGGTTAACCTGGGTATCATAAGAAAGGCAGAAAAGTCAACATACACTCCAAAGAACACAAGCATAAAAACCAAGTTAAACAAATGAAAGGACCTACTTGCATCAAGTTATTATAATGTCTCTCATTGCGTATATGTTTGTTTTGATTACTTTATTATAAGACCATTGAAATTAGCCAATTAATCACGTCGTTCATGTTTTAAGAGTTGTTTGACCTGCAGCAGGATCATACGACTGGTGTGCTAAATGGCATTGTGCAACATTTTAAATCTGGTTGTATACCCTTGATACAGGTAAGACGTAAGTGTGTGTATGAAGTGTGTAAAGAAGAATAATGAGTAATCCACTGTCAGAAATGCACATTTAGCCTTCTGCTTCTCCATATTCGCATTTTAAGATCTTTAATAATAACATGTACACATGCAATGGTCAGAAAGCATGAATCCTCGATCTGTTGATACGTAAGAGGAATTTTACTAAATTGATATTTACACATAGAGAAATAACTAACTTAAGCAAAACAGATGTCTGTCCATCAGATACATTTTTACATGAAACACAACATTATCAATTTGTGTGCATAAATTGCACAAATCTACTTACGCTAAAAAAATTAGTTCAAAATTTTCTCCCTCTAATACATATATTTGGAACTATGCAGCGCTATTCTTTTACAAAGAAACCATGGTCAATTCGGGCTTTGTCAATAATTTACAGAAATAACTGGCACGGTACCTGTCCATCCGAGAAGTTCATGGCCTGCTCTCCTTGCATGTAACAGGACCCCTGGAAAGTGGTCCATCCGTTAGGACACTCCACGGCGTCTGTAGAAATAAGCATTTGTCAGAAATATTTATCCAATGTATGTATAAATTATGAGCGCTCGTTGTAATCTTAACGTTTTTCTACCATGGGAGCGAATATGCTGGGAGCTGATTTTGCGGACATTGACTATGAAACAACGGGTACAAATAATTAATTATTAACAATTTAATGTCATTTGCAATATTTTAGATTTTACCTTAAAATAGTAATTAAATACATCAATAATTAAATTAAAATACAATTGCTAAAAGTTGATGTCACTGGTAAATATAAATGTCAGAGTTAACTGATGGTAGCGGTGTTTGTAATTATGACGATGATGTTGTTGTCGATGATGGTGAGATAGTTGTTGTTATTGTTGTTTATTGTGATGATGATGATGATGATGATGATGATGATGATGATATGATGATGATGATGATGATGATGATGATGATGATGATGATGATGATGATGATGATGATGATTACGATTATGATGATGGTGGTGGCGATGATGATGATAATATTATTTTAGTGATTATTTTATATACAATGACGTCATAACAACAAATGAAACATATATCAAAAAGTCATAAGAGAACCCACAGATATTATAACATGAACTACAAATGGACAAATGCACATACAAATCATAATGTAAAATTGACAAAAAACCCGGACTTTTGTGGTGACTCTACAGTCTACAAACTTTTGTTGGAATTTAATGTCTATGAGGTTCTTAGATTTTGCAAAGGCTTGCGTTTCTTGTCGTCAACTGGAGCCATTTTAATCAACATGTTCCTACAAGTACCTTGATCTATATTCTAAAGTAGGTTCGTGGGGTATTTTCTTTTTCTGCAGACGGTAAGACTATAGAAATTAATTGTGGCGGCAGCTGCTTGAACGAGGACATAGATATGAGTTTTGTGTCAAACACAACCTTATTGCCTAAGGTATAGGTTTTGTGTCAAACACAACCTTATTGTCTTAGGTAGGGGTTTTGTGTCAAACACAACCTTATTGTTTAAGGTAAGGGGTTTGTATCAAGCACAACCACATTGTCTTATATTTGTGAAAAGGCGTGTGGAAAACACGTATTTGTCATTAGACATTCCAGAGTGAATTTAATTGTCGGGAACAAACTGTTTGCACATTAGAAAAAAAAAACTGATAAAGCGTATATGTGCTATGCCGAAATTCTGTGCCATCAATAAAATAAAGCAACATTTGTTTGACGGTAACCGATCGCAATAACTGAATTTCAATGTGTCCTACGAAAGTATTGGCACGAGATGGAGTCATTTTCTTTTCCGTACGTCCTAAAACATTCAGTGTACTGCTATTCCGCCTATGTGCGGAATGTTTGTATTGAGAATTATCACCTCAAGTTAAACTATTTTCTGGTAGGACATTATCTTTAACTTTTGTGTGGTCTTCTATGGTGTCTTTAACATATGATGTTCAAATGACTACATGTAGTCTCAAATTATAGATTTCATAGAAATCAGACATTTTCCAGTGGATTGCCAATTTCATCGATTGGCAGAAAAACACACATTTACAGGGTTTACGGTAATTGACATAGAGATAGTCGTCTTTTTTTCTGAGATGTATTCATCTTTCTACATTCTGCCTAGTTTACAATGAGCCTTATCTTGCTATCCATAGGTTAAGTATTTATCAAGTTTCTGTATAGACGTATTTGTCATTTTTGTATTTTGCATTTGTTACGACGATGAACTGTGTGCATGTCAAATGTTCTGTTCTGTTCTGTTGTTTGATTTTCCCATGCGTCCACAAATGAAACATTAAAGTTTATGATTTTAAGACATGAGGAGTTAACAGCAGTGTTAGTCTTTTAATAACAACAAGATTTTGCTCTTTCTTGGTCGGTTCGTCTTTAGGCAATATTGTTTTCCATTTTATCCAGGATCTCGACGGCGATCTTTGATGCTTTGCATCAATGCTCCCTTATATTATCATGTTACCACAACTCTTGAGTGATCAGAATTTGCTTTTTTTGCGTTTGGTCAGGTTTCTTAGGATTTTCGGTCCCATCGGATTCTACACTGGCGATAAATGCGTGGATGATTCAGGAACTGTATTTTATTTGGAAGACTAACACTTGCTTTTGTTCAGAAGTGTATTTTTTTTTTCTTCACCACAAGTCTCAGATAACGATAACAAAGTTTCTGATGTAAATGGGATGAACAATCAAGGCTCGGCGAAACGACATCTATAGCGCCACTTGTCACTAAAATCGGATGTGTCATCAATAACATTGCCCTATTAATCTAAAATTACTGACATAAACAGCTTATAATTTTGTCGACAAAGTGCATACGAATATAAAAAGTTATTTGTTAGAAAGTTAACCATTACCTTAGAATCGTGTGTGTCCTCGTTAGAGAAATATAACCCTATTTAAAAACAACATAACAAGAGGTGGCAGCTAATTAACTGTACCTGGAAAGAATTCTTGATGATTTGAAATGCAAAACATGTTTAAACAAAAAATAAATGGAATAGATATAGTAAACATTAAATTGAGATATACTTACATGCTGCATTTATAACTGAAGCAATCGCTAGGCAGGTCACGATATTTAACACCATTTTATGTCGCTGGCTTTGTTCACAGTTGTGACAGAACAATAAGAACAAGGACTGTTCTGATAAGATGATTAAAACCAACACCTCTTTTCATATTTTTGGCCACAGCTTTCGCACTTTCTAATGATAAGAACTCTTATCGTAGCCGCATTTTGTGTTGCTATAAGGGAACAGTTTTGCATATATAATAACATTTTGGGACACTTTCACAATTAGACCGCCCTTAAGGGTAATGATTTTGTAAACTGTGTTCATTAATATAAAGTAAGTTAAAGGTACCGCTCGGAGTTAATTGAAGTTACGAACACAGGGCAAAATTGCAAATGGATGTTAGTAAAAATAAAAGACCAAACACATAGAATTTTCAACATTTTATTGCTAAGTGTATAACCATAAGAAATTCTGATTCCTGCTTCTCAGCCTGTTATAAGTTCACCAACGGCAATGCTGAAAGTCGATGAAAACAAATAAGAGGTCTGTACAATGTCATAATAACAAAGACGGTATAGTGTGAACACAGAACCTAGTATTTCTATTCACAGATTGGCCATGTTATTCCTGGTTATTATATTTTAGATGGGCCTCACACGCTGATATATTGAATCATCTGTATTTGTATTCTATATTTTGTATTCTTAGTTTCGAGTCTCCTAAATTGGTGTCGCGTGCAAAAACAAAGCGTGCTCTATTAAATGGCGAATTTCTTGTTCAGCTCTGTTTTCATATCAGCAACACTAACATGATGTACATTTATATCAATGCCCCCCCCCCCCCCCAAACTCACCCCCCCCCCCCCCCCCCCCATCCCATTACAGCATAAACACGCTTGTATGTTGATGCACTTTATTTTGACCTTTTTTATATTCTACAAGTAATGGTCTTTAATATTGACTGAAGTCCTCGAGTCAACAGAGATGTTAATGCCACCGACATTCACTTGAATATCATCATCATGTGAGTTTTACCTGTTATGGCAAATACATTGAAATCATTTCCGTCACTGTTAGAGTCTTGCTCAACCTCTACACTTCGAACTTTACATTCACTCTGTTAAAGTCCACTTTCTTGGTATATTCACATGCATAACACACTTTATAATTTCCAGGAAGTCTTGACTGCTTGTCACGATCGCGCTTGCTTTGAGAGTAACTTGTCCTTTTATAAACTTGGTGTGCGCTATGTTGACTGTTTATCAATTTCTATCAATTTCCTCCTTTATATCTGTGAACTACATTTGTCAATCAACATTTTCAGCAATCATCAAGTTACAGAAAATGCATGTTGACGTAATCTTGTAACATATGCTTCGACTGATTCATCAGATAACTGACTAAGTTCACGACATTTGGAACATTCAAATGCCGTATTTATCTTTGGCGTGAAACGGTCAATCAGAAGTTCCTTGCAGACAGATTACACATTTTCACCTTTCCCTGGTTCTGGGCAGGTCATCGTGTAGAATCTGTCTTGCACATCCATTTCAGCAGAATGAAGCAACAATGCTTTCTTTGTGCATTTTTCTCTGCCTCCTTTCCTTCGGGGTACAGCTCGAAACCCCGTAGCCATCTTGACCAAAGAAAACCAAACGTTGATATATCGCTTCCAATTTCAAAAGGCGTATTACCTGCCAGCGGTTGCCGTCTAGCCGTTTTGAAGGACGATGTATTTTCTAAAGCTCGTTGACAAAATTGCGCAGCATCACTTGGCTCGAAGCCATGAACTTGGTTGCAAACAAAAAGATATCACCACTGAAAGTTCAAAGCAGCTTTAATTTTGCACACGACATCATTCAGGGGACGCAAACCCATACAGCAACAAATATGATACCAATTATGGCATCAAGATTTATTACCCTTTATTCGTTTACCTTCTGAATATACCACAGGCACCAGCGGCCAAATGGTAGAGTTGACAACTTGATCTCTGACTACTCGGCCATCCTCCGCTTTGGTCTGAGTCCCGACCAGGGTAAAACTAGCCTTCGAGCATCGGTGGTTCTACCCGCTGGATGTCACTATAATGACCAATATAATGACCATAATTACCCTGCATTTAAAACTCTGTATTATGCCTTGTAGGTTGTATTAAGTTTCTTCTTTTTATTTGATTTTGGTATGTAATAAAAATCTTTATAAAGAGCCGTACTTTATTTAGTTTTAATGTAAAAATAAAATTAACGTCTGCTTAAAGGCGTACTCGGTTTTGTTGTTTATTGTTGTTTGTTATAACCATTAACCTGACCATAGGGTCACATACTTTTTCTGTGTATTTTTCAATCGATGTTTTAATTTAAATATACTATAAAAGTACGACTAACAATTTTCTAAAAACAAATACAACACTCTTTTAATGTGTTGCATATAATCGATTTAACAATATACCATGCATAGATATCGTTTACACCGTGCAATTATGCGATTGCCAATAAGTACGATAATATGACCACAATTTATAATGCAAATGAAATCATTTGTTTTTCGCAAGTTTGACACATTTCTTGAAAAACAGATTCATGATTTATCATTTTGTAGTTCTGTGTATGCTCAACATATCAAAATAAAAAAAAACGATACGGTTTAAGTTTAAGTTTATCTGATCATTCGTTAAAAAGGTTTCAAATTGTCCCTTTAACGTTCATTAAGGAGTTTCGTAGTAAAAAGAAATCCGCCCACTTTCGACTAGATGCACGCGCGGAGTTTATGTTTATTTGACTGCTTTTTTGTCATATGGGTAAGGTTTTGTAGCAGTTAGCTTTTGGACATAACTATCTGTTGTTATATTGTTCTAAAATTTTAACTCGATTCGCAACAGTTTTACGTTGCTATGGACATGCTTATAATTAATAAATACAGCTACATATTCTACCTCTCGATTACGTATATGTAAAGCCATATGCTTTCTTTAGTGTTATACAAGCTTTGGATGAATATCGAATTGAATGTCAACTAATCATTCATCTCGAACCTTGTTTAATTATTAATATAGAATTTATTATCGAACGAGATACATAAGTGGATAGTCTCCCCTGAATAATCTCTTAATACAAGGAGATCCTTTCTTTTGGGTTACTCGGTTTTTATGAATGTGATCTTTGGAGCGTATGTTGTCTTTTCTGCCTTTCTTGCGATACCCATGTTAATCATTATTAACAAACACTTCCATGTTTTGTTTAAAGAACACATATCTAAAAACATTAAATAGATTTTAAGTTTAAATTTATCTAAAAGTAAGAAATTTCTTCATTTCATCATGGACATATGTAAACGGACTGTTATCAGTTTGTAATTACGCCATCTGCTCAAGGACAGGCGATAATGTCCAGAAATTCCAACTAACAGGGCATATTTACTTTTTTTGACTACCTCGGATGTTATCAAACAAGGAAGGCAATTTAAATTTCGCTAATGTACCCCATTGGTAGCTCTTCGTTATGCTATTATTAATAACATGGTGTTTAATATTCGAGAGACATCAAGAGAAGATGTGGCTTACATGTAAATGAATTATGTGTGTAGAGAAAATTGAATGGAAACATTTCAAATTAGAATTATTTCCCTTGAGAATAAAAATAGAGAGTTTCAGTGTTACGTTTAAAAGCTCTTTATGTTTTAAAAAAATAGATGGTATAGTACTGACTAACGTACTTTAGTTCACAGAGTGGGTGGTGAAGGCTCCTGCAAACAGCGTCGGCCCAGTTGTAATGGAGGTTTTGAGTAGATAAAACACAGTCAGCTCCGTGGGCGTTGTCCGGCTGGTTATGTCCCCAGCTGAAGAATCCAGCAGGTTGCTGGTCCGTCCACAGATACACACCCTCCGTGTCGCGGTCATTCAGACCGATCCAGAAAGCAGTGGCTGGAATGATAATGCATTACTTTAAGGATACATAACGGTTAGAAGGATAAACAGTACCTTTACAGACAAACAACGCCTTGATGAAGACACACTCGCTTAAGATATATCCAGAACTTCAAGGATGAACAACGCCTTTCCGGACAATCAAAGCATCGATGGATGCACGACGGCAAAAAAGAATGAACAACGGCTTCAAATACAAACAACGGCTTGAATGATAAACAACGTCTGAAAAGGAACAGCGGCATTACGGATAAACATCGCATTTATAGATACACATCGGCTTGATTGAATAACATCTTCAATGATAAACAACGGCTTAAATTGTAAACAACGGATTCAAGGATTTTGTAAAATAAGTAAAGCCTTTACGGAAGAATTATAAGCATTATTAAACTTGAATGCGTATAAACATTGAATATACGTTTAGCATGCAAAAGAGTATCTATCCTTTATCAGTTAATGTCCTGTGAAACCAGTTCCATAGACCCGCAAATAAGAGATATTATTTTGCACATTATCAGTTGTTTGCATTTGACAGCAGCGACAAAAGGAGACCCGATAACATTGCAATTTGATCAGCTGTTTGCGTGGTTTATTGAGATGTCTGCTAAGTAATTGTATTTATAACAAGTCATGAATCAGCTGACGAATCAGACAGTGTGCAGATCATGGATTTGGTTTATTCGTCGATCAAAGCTATGGATTAATAAAAAGTCCACCAAAGTGAACAAACAAGCATTGTAGAATTTCATTGTATATAAGCATAAACTATCTGTAGCTTTATACCCATGACCACTAACACACCGTATCATAGACAGCAGGGCACTTACTTATCTATATCAATGTTCAATGTTTGAGGTGTTGACCCCTGACCTGTCTGTAGTGTAATTGAACTGACTGTCGATCCGTCAATTATTGTAACAATTTTACGTTATGCTTTAATTTGGTGTATTTCAATGTAATAATATACTACAAAATCAATAGCCTATATATAAAAAATGATTGGCCAATACCTTGGAAATTGGACAAGAAACTGCGAACGAATTGCTGTTCTTGGGCTGTATCAATATGGGCTAGATGGGAGTCGGCGATCTTGCCCCTGCAGAATTGCTGAAATAAGAGCCATGGGTGAAATGATTGGAACTTATCTGACAATGCTGTGATACTAGATCATAATCAGAAATTACCCGGATAATTCCGTTCATATACAACTGGTTATTCCGTTATACTACATAAAAACTACACTATTTTTTAACTCGCCAAATTATACTGGATTTTTCCGTAATTGGGTCTCTGAAAAAAGTGAGCCTTATATTTATAATTGGTTTTGGAAATGTCTACGTGGTGACGTCTCAGCTTCATACATATTTATTATGGTGTTTGGTTTCTTTTGTTTTTTAAACAACTACCACTTAAACTTAAACAAATTCTACAATTTCAGTACGAAGTAACATTGTAATGACCGAAAATGACCAACAAAGACAGGCATAAACCAACAGTTCGGAATAATTCTTATGTATTAAAGAGTACATTATTGTGTAGTCAGACTATTTTATGGATGGTTATTTGGATGATGATTCATTTATTAAATATGACCTGTATTTTTTCTAAATTAGTTGTTATGTTATTTACAAATGTAAATGTTGGTCCAAGGTATAAGAGTCTTGGTCATAAACATGTGAAAATCAATAAGAATATATGACAAAGTCCTATGAGCATTGCAACATATACCAAACTACGAAAAGGCACAGAACAAAGGTATTTCACATGCAAGCCAAGCGAAAAGCCAGAACAAATTTGTGATTAGTCATTTAACGAAAACAGCAAACCCGACAGTTACCGCCTTGGAACGGTCAGTCGGCAATATGGACCGACTGGGGTGCTTAAACCGGTTTTACAGAGCTCTAACCTCGCACTTCCTGAAGAGTTTCTCAAATGCAAGCAATGAAAAGAAAAACGATCTATTTGAAATCAAAATGTCCAAGCGCTGATATTTCCTATAAGTTATGACAAAAGTAGTGACGTCATTGAAAAATAATGTCCACATAGTGTTTAGAAAAGAATATGGTATCATTTCGATTTGAAAAACTACACAAAAATGGTTGACTAAAAATAAAATTGACTTTCTGAATCATGGAAACCAGATACAAAAAAATGGTTGTAGCATCCTGTTCATATGAAGATGAAATTGAAGAACCAAAGTCCAATGTCCATCAAAAGAAATACACGTAACAATCCTTATATGATTCTCATATATGCAGCTGCAATGCGAAAACATTTTCGTTTGTTGAATGCTCTGTTTACAACATTTTATGCTTAGCATCAACCTTTTCTTGCATTATATTACAACTGGGAACGTCTTGGGTAATTCCGTAACTACTAAAGCGGATTTCTGTCATACTGTATCGGGTATTTCCGCCTTCCTACACCATCCGTGGGAACACCTCAGGCAACTCCGCCAGTAAATATAACACAGTCTCTTTGAGGAGTCCCTATGGTTTATAAATGACCGTTCCTCAGACGGACTGTAGCCATGCCCACCTTCGCGACTCCTCACTGAAACTAAGTAACATATCTTAATGAAGACATCACCCAGAAGTAGCACTTGCTGTTGTGGTTAGAAAGAACAAAACCAAAAAAAGCGTCATTTTCCCATGTAATCGAGACGAGTTTTTGTTTGTATTTAGTAGGGGTGTAGCGATATACCGTACGACGGTTTACCGTGGTTCTCTGTTCACGGTTCGGTTCACTGCACACTTCTCAACAGATACGGTAAGAACCGTGCGTTCCAGCTGAGTAAAAATCCTACGTTGTGCTCTCGAGCTCACGTCGAATCGTTGTTGAGTCAGGGGTGGACTATTATTTGACACCGGGAAAACGACAATGTGGATTAAGATATAGTATTTTTATGACAATGTTGGCCAAACAGTAAGCATTCTTGTTTTCATGAGTAGCTAAGCTGATCGTTCAGAACAGAATTTTGTCATTCTTAATTCTAATTCATAAGAAAAATAAATGAAAAAGCTACATATATTATGTCTTGGATCGGTAAAGCTTATTATTATCAAAATATGGCGGCTGTCGAAAACTGGTAACATCTGTTTAAGAAATCATTGATGTAGTCGGACAAACTATATTGCAATAAGAAATCCATTGTAGATTTTGGCATGATTAATAACATCTTTGGCTCTTGAACCTTCGGCTATTTGGGTGTATTGCCGTCATTATGAAATTGTAAAGCGATAACGAGAAAACGCCAAAATTAGCGTTTAGTCATATGTATCGTTGTTTTAATATTTACGAAAGAAAACTATAATACATTTCTTATTCTATCTTCGTTTAGTTATATATCAAAGATGTTGTTTCAGAAATTATCTTCCGGTAATTGTTAAGACTTTTTTGTCCGACAAATGATCACTCCTATCTGTCCCTATCTCCCAATGGAAATAGATTCCTAGTTATCATTCACCTGATAGTCAGAGCAAAACCTGCCTCAGCCAATACATATTATTCAGCATATATTCTAGTGAATGAAACTGGTAGCAGGAGTGTTAATTTATGAGCGAGTTAATTTATGCATAGATTGACACCATCAAATTTACTTGTCTACATAAAATCAAAATTGGTGCGCTTTTGGTGTTTGCTGATACAAACCGTGTTTAAATGATGTTTAAAATTATTTACTTCGACTAATAACACACTGCTTGCTGTTTTGATTATAGAATAGTTAAACACACACACTATCCGGAACATGGTCGTCCGAATATATGTACACTTTTCGGAGTCGAACTACAATTTAACGAATATGTTGGTAAACTCAGTACAAATTTGATATGACAAATTTAAAATAGTATGCTTTGTACCTACATGACACAGACTAGTAATAATGGAGCAAAATGTCTTTGCTTTAGGTAGAAACTTCTGATATTATGAACCATACGTTTACATTCCAAAAAGAAGTTATAATTGTGTTGAATGTTTATTTGAACAGTGCTTCCTAGTAGATATACTATTTAAGTACATGTAATACTTATTAGAAGCATACAGGCTCACACTGATAGGCAAACAATCAATACTGCCATATTTTGTCTTTAGCAGCCAATTAGTTTTAATCATAGTAATTTAGGCTGAAATGGTTAGCTGTTTAACACAGGTGTGGCTGTAGTTAGAAACTTTTTAAAGCGTTGCTGGTCTTATTTTAGATAAGTAAAGAAATTGTCATTTTGGAAGGGGTGTTATAACATTATACATTTTAAAGGAAATGACATTTAATGCATTATTCTTATTTTCTAATCTTATGATATAAATTAATAAAACCAAGAAAAATTTCCTAGGTGATGATGAAAATGAAATGAGAAATGTGAAATTACGAGCGCAATTGATGGCATCAATACTGATCGCCTCCTTGTTAAAAAGCAGAATAATATCTGGCCTCGTCAGTAGGACATGAATATTTTGATACCAGGGGACAAATTTGTTCTCACTTTAACATTTGGCGTGCATGTAAATACCTTGGTCCTGTGTCTTTTACATTTTTGTATATGTTGCAATGCTCATAGGAATTTGTTTTATATATTCTTATTCATACAAAGCACTAACTACTTACAAGCTGACTGTGTTGACACTTCATATTGTTATTAAACTTTATCATGTTGTTTTTTTTCTAGTGTACCTAACTGTTGTATTTTATTTGTGAGGGGCATTCAGAATTTACAATAAAGATGAGAAAAAAATATTTTAAGAAATATTATATTACTTTTTATTTTTTAAGACCTAACATTTTAAAATTTCAGGTTATTCTAATACAGTTAAATCATTTAATATTTTATGTCATACATTCTGATTATAGACTTACAGACTTACAAGTCCTTAGTTTCAGTAAGTAGCTTTGCTAACTTATTGTTTAATATGTCATGGTGTAATAGTGTACCTATGTCATAAACAAAGAAGTATCATCAGTACTAAAATATTATGCATCGCGATACGTATCGTATCGTGTTGTATGTATCGCGATACGTATCGTATCATGAGAGTAGCGTATCGTTACACCCCTAGTATTAACGGATAATTAAATACCATATCCCAGCGGAAAATAATAACCGGCACGGTACCTGTCCATCCGTGAAGTTCATGGCCTGTTCTCCTTGCATGTAACAGGACCCCTGGAAAGTGGTCCATCCATCAGGACACTCCACGGCGTCTGCAAAAACAACCCTTTTACCAGTAACTTTTTGTAGAAGAAAATATAATATTGTAGTACATCAATGTGACCTGCAAGTTATATAGTAACAAAATTACACATAACATTTTACACATGCATCTGTAATAAACTCCAAATGATTATATCTACAAAGGACTAACATTGCTTACTATGTTGACTAATCCAGCATCAAGCCATGCTTTGTTAAGTGGTCTCTCAGCAATAGGAAGAGCATCATTGTAAACTCGACCCTGTCTGAAAAAAATGCTGTCGATAGGTATATGAGATGAAAAACTCCAAGTATACTTAGAGGATTGAAAACGCAAAGAATACACACGATGTTTCCAGCAGAGAATGAGATAGGGGGCACTTTCTTATCCAGTCTGCTTGAATAGGAAAATATGAAATGGTTCTATGAGAATTAACACAATAATAAAATGTAGCTGCACATAGGTTAAAAAACAGTAAAAAAAACATTAAGGCGAGAAATGCACATATAGAGACAAACATAGGGCATTTGTTTTCGGAGCTCTCCAACCTCGAATTTCCGGAAAGTTTTTCTTAAAGACTAACATTGTAAATAAAATTATCCCATCAGAGCGGCAAATGATAATGCACCTACACCTGGAGTTAATAACTGAGCATATAATACAATTTAGGAATATAACATAAATTACAATATTAATTACAACTATCAAAATATGATCAATAAGCACACATATTAAATTATCGTTTAAACTAACGCCCAATCGTATAATAAGAACAATTTAATGATGTCATACGCATGATACAAAGCACTGACGTTACTTGAAAAACACGAAGTAAATTATTCGGTTGCAAAAAAAACATCACACCAACAAAACAAAATTCAGTATTGTGAAACGGATTGTAGGTAGCGAGATTCATAGAGAGAAAAATGGCCGAAGATTGACCTGAAAATGGCATGTCGGATAATAAATCCACACAATATCCCCAAGTTATACTTGTCGCACAATCTCACATTCAGGGCAATGGAGACTCTCAAGTTGCCTTATTTATAGTACGACTGGAAAGATCAAGAAACATAATAGCATTAGTGACTATATGTATTTTGGCTTGAAGTCGACGTTTTCATGTAGTCTCAGTGGCTTGTCCGGTCATCATGTTATTTAAAAGCAATCTGAGTTGTCTAAAAAAGTCAATTCGAACCAATGCAATACATTTAGGATTCACATGTAGTTATCGCCAGCAATACATTCTCTGATAAGTTTTGTTGAGATATCAGATATTTTGGCCACTGACTTTGAGAAACTTATATAGAACATTTTCCTAAAGATCATGAAGGCTTACAGTGTTTAAATAATTTAAAGCAACAAATTCTTCACGGCGAAAATTGAGAACGCTTTCCACAGATTATGCAATCTAACGCCTTGTTGTAATAATTTGTAATTGGTATCTAGAAATCTTCAAGTTCTGTACACACGCGTGCAGTGCTTGTAAGTTGGAATGTATATATATATAGAATAGGAAAGAACGCAAGGGAGAACACTTTTAGAGTATAGGTAATTAACTATCCTTACGGTAAAATCGTCTCTCTTATCATAGATTATAGTACAAACGTTGTAGTTTTCTATGTTTAGAGACACTTCCAGCAAAAGTATCAGCCATGTATAAACAATAGAATCATCATTGGCAATAGACAAACATAAATAAATACACCAACCTACGAGAAACAGCCCTTCATCAGAAATAGCAACATTATCATCAGAAACAACAACAGAGTGGCTATAGCAACAATATTAACACAATCATCCATGTATAAGCATTAAAAGTATTATAAGGCGAAACAGCTAAATACCCGGAATAACGACATGAGTTTACGGAAAGAAATATATTGAATCATTAACAGAAACAATCACACATCGGCAAAAACAACATCACGAAGACATTAAACAACATTAAACCAATAATTGCAACATCAAGTGAGATCAAACAACAATGATTGAAACAAAGATGCGTTTTTCAAAAATGAATAAGTAAAACAATAAATATATATACCAGTGTAATATACTTACAAGCTGCACATATAATTGTAGCAAACGTAAGCCAGGTAGGGAAATTTAGCGTCATATTGTATCTTCTGCTTTGTTTACAGATGTGTAAGAACAATGATAGTCGTGATGAAATGACTCAAACATTGTGCCACTCGTTATCACGAAACCCTTTGTCTTACTTATCTGGAGATAAAAGCACTCTTATGACACCGCATTATTACTTTGGTTCAAAGAACCAGGTACATACACATTAAATGTGGGAGTGCTGTTACACTTGGTCCACCACTGCGTTTGTTTTAATATATGTTGCAATACTAAAGGAACCGTGTCGTATTTTCGAGTACATGATCACAACTATGTTACCTAAGCATTGTAGTGGTCGTAAAATTATTTCGTGTGCATGTAATCTATGTTGTCTTTCAATTCGTTCTATCAAGATTTCTACGCGTCTTTTTTTCTTTCACGTACAATTGACTTTGGTACTTAATGTCATCTACACATGAACAGGACGCTACAATTATTTACACTTGTCATCTGGTTATTTTTGTTCTTGATTCAAGTAGTTTATTTCCTCAGTCTTATATTTGTGCAGCTGTCAGCTTAGATAATACTTCTATCTCCAACCATATACAATGCTGTTATTACTACATTTTATTTCGTTACGACTGTTTATTTAAGTCAATACTTAGATCTAAGGATTCGTCATCACTTGATGATCGGCTGTATTTTAAATAGGTTTTGTTTTTCTTTTCACTGCTTGTTAATGAGAAACCTCTCAGGAAGCGCGAGGTTAGAGCTCCGTCGACCGGTTTGAGCACACATTCTGTCGACCGACCTTTTCATTGCGGTAACTGTGGGTTTGTTCTATTTTATATCATGTCTTGTCCCAGTTTTCTGGTAACCTTCACATTTGACTGGCATATGCGTACATTTCTCTTGTGCCTTTTCAACTTTTATTTGTCTTATTGTCGTATTATGAGATTTAGTTAAGTGTTCTTTTTTCAATTATCGTTCTAACAGAAGCCCAATCTTTTAACTAACACGACTCATGTTAAAATTATTATTATTATTATTATTATTATTATTATTATTATTATTATTATTATTATTATTATTATTATTGCGTGTTTTAATATATGGTACGATATGGTACTTGATTGAACATTATCTTTACCATATGTAGACTTAAAGTAATGTAATTTAATATCGTTAAATCAGAATTGGTATATGAATGTAATTTTGCATCGAATTAATGTTTACAAGCATCAAAGAACCAGCTTTTAAAAATTAAAAATTAAAAATAGAGCATGTGTGTATACAACTCTATTAACCGATTAAAATAATAAACCATAATAAAAGTATTACGACGATATTTTATATTAATATAGAATCAAAAAGGGAAAAGGTCCTCTGAAAATTAACACATGTATATAATCATGAAATAATTATTAAATACAAAAACACAATAGCGAGGTTAAATTAAGATACAAAAAGAATGAGACAAGGCATTTTATGAAAGGAGGAAAAACAACAGTTACCGCCTCGGAACGGCCAGGCGGCCAGCAGTTACCGCCTCGGAACGGCCCGGCGGCCACCAGTTACCGCCTCGGAACGGCCCGGCGGCCACCAGTTACCGCCTCGGAATGGCCCGGCGGCCACCAGTTACCGCCTCGTAACGGCCAGGCGACCAACAGTTACCGCCTCGTAACGGCCAGGCGACCAACAGTTACCGCCACGTAACGGCCATGCGACCACCAGTTACCGCCTCGTAACGGCCAGGCGGCCACCAGTTACCGCCTCGTAACGGCCAGGCGACCAACAGTTACCGCCTCGTAACGGCTAGGCGGCCACCAGTTACTTGAGACTTGCATCCAACTGCTGCATAGTGGCCTATGTAAGCAAATTTATCCATTTAACTTCAAATTATGGACCATCTACTATAACATCCTAGCTTATCGCCTTGTCTTATTCGGTTTCTCCTCTCGTCCTAGTGTCTCTTTGCAATTATGTTCTAAGAACGTTACCAGATCTAATGCTTCATTCAGGGTCTGCGGATTTTTATTTCTTTCTTCTATGCTATTTTGAGGTTTCTTGAGCCTTATAGTTATGCCTCGGCTGTAATTTGATCGCTAACCTAACTCAGGATAATTTACCTCTTCCGCAAATGCCTTAATGTCTCGTGCTGCTCTCTCAACTCGCTAAGAGCGATATAATTTCTCTTGGTAGGGTATATAGACAACGCATGGCTGGTGCCTTGAGTCATTGATAGATTCTGTCACACCTTTCCTGTTCGAGCCACCCTGCTCGAGCAGCAATCCAAAGTGGGTAAAGACTAAATCTATTTCGGCATTTCGTTGTTTAATCTGTTTTATAACCTGTGAGACATGGCCACATAAAATAGCAGATCCGATCAACCGCACAGGAGCAAGTTATCTTCTCTCAGCCCAGCTTCGTTCTCCAATAACACTCAGACGCTAGAAGTGCCCGTACTATATCTCTAGTAGGTACTTTAAGGCTTAAAGTTGGTAGTAATTCTAACTGCAGTTGAATATTGACTATGTTGCATAGAATCCAGGAGTCTCTTCCGAAGCTCTATCTGCCTATTCGCAAATATAATCTCTGAGCTCTCCTATAAATTATATGCGTTTATTTTAATTGACGGTACAGCCTCTCCGGTACATGCCTTTTATCTTCATGCATGACCCCACCTATAGTGACTTTGCTGCTTTTCTCCATCTCCTAATTCAGCCAATATACCATCGAAAGCTAAGTATTCTTGTGAATCAGTTTTAAGAACTAGTTGTTGAGTGGGTAACTTGATAATGGCGAAACTGCATTCTTCAGTGTTTACCTGAAAGAACAATAACCTGCATGCGCGCTCGCACAAAAAGGCAAATGTTATGAAAGAGGGCCCATCATAATGTCTATGTGGCAATATGACGCCTAATTGTTGTAACAACAACAGCGAAATAATATTGACGCCAAGCTTCCAACCTGTTCTAATTTGTTTAGGTCAACCATATTTACTGCAAAAGGCTTGTAAGGCACTACACTTATAAATGGATAGTTCCGGTGTACCTTGTGTTTTCGCACAAATAAGCCGATACTTATCAGGTTACGACTTTCTTCGTCACTAGCAGGTAACGTTATAGGATACAAATATACTCAATTCAACGCGTGGGACATGTTGTTTATTATTGTACATTACAATTGTAATAGACATAAAGCTTGAAATGCATACACTGTTTAGACTGCTTGCGAACTACTGCACATCCTGCATGGTTTAGCGGCCGATTACTACTTCGATCCTGAAGATACAAATGTTGCTTTGAAGTAACACGAAAAATTAAAAATATCTTAAAATGAAAAAGTGAATATAATGAAAGAACAAACTGTAAAAATTAAAAAAGGCAATTTGTTACTAAAAAGCTTAAAATGAAAAGTAATGTCAATATATACTGTGATAATTGTCTTAAATTCACGATAACGGATTATTTAATACTGTGTAATTCATGCGTCAACAATATCTCTCTCTAGTAATGACATATGAGAACTCAATATGTGTTTTACTTAACAATCTATTTTAAACACTTGTAACGATTTCAAAATTATGCCAAACAAAGCAGATTTGTTTTTTCCAAATGTATAGATAAAATGACAATGTAGCAATATCCATATAAGGCATAAAAACAAGTGAGTGGTTGCTGTTTCCAGCTTTAATTTAAACCTGCCAGTGCATTTGCTTTATCATGATATAATATTTTATTCCATATAAACAACGCCCTTACGTGGTTCCAGGATTTACGATGGGAACCTCCGTTTCAATAACAGCCCTGCAAAAAATGTCGAGTCGTCAATTATATGTCAAGATTAAATATTCTGCAGTTACTGTATGACAAAACGATCTTAGTGTGATAATGGCAAACCGGCAGTCAATTTAAACTCCATCATGGGTTGGAAGGTCCGCATGAAGGTCATTAGGCCATTGACAAAATGCGCAGTTTCCGAGAAAAAAAGGCCATTTTGTTTTTACTTTTTAGAGAAAATATTTTGAATCTGATGAACGTCGAGGCCACTTGATGCTAAGATTTAACAATTATATTTGTATTTGTACCATTCTTTTTGTAGGTGATTCCAACCAGTAATAATACCAAAGCAATGTTTTTTTCTGCTACAACCCGAAAGGTTCCCGAAAATTGGAGGCAAAAAATAATGGGCATGAAACAGGCACGGATGGACTAGGCGGTGACTGATGTTTTTTCATTTTTATGTTATTTCTCGTCTCTATGTTTTTGTCACATTTATATTGACCATTTTTTCCTTTGTCTAGAGGTAGATTAAATTTTAATATCTGTGGACATTTTGTTTGATAGGACCTTTTCTTATTTACCTATTCAGTTTCATCAGAAGAAATATTATATCTTACAGATCACAATGTATGGCACGGTAGCACGCTCATCGTGATTGACATACTACTGCGGCGAAAGCATTACTATACTTTTAACCGGAAACAATGCAAACAGTACAACGAAGAGCGGAAAATTAAGAAAGACGTGCTACTTTCGTTGAGAAATGGTCAAAGCCTTGTTGCACTATTCAGCCAATAAAGACGTATGCAGCGGGAGAAACAATTGAGAAAATGAATAAGATGGGCAGACATCTTCAAAGTGGACATCTAGAGAATCGGCTTTTTGATTCAATCAACCTGCACATCAGGTGTTCATTTTTATAGGACCTTTTCTTATTTACCTATTCATTAACCGATGTCTCCGAAAAACTCATCATGATGAGGTGGCCAGACATTTTTCCAAACCAGGAGCTATAAGGACGGACAAAACATAAGCCAATCACCACCACCATCAAACAAAGGATGTCAGAATGGACTGGCCTCATTTGTAAGCAAAAACCTGCTTATCTAGGCCGTGGCAAAACATGCAAGCTGTGTGGGAGTACAGCCAACATGTAACACTTGCTGTAAACATGTAAACAGACTGGAGACATCGATTGTACCAATACAGTCTATATTGACTGCTGCTACATTGAACATGACCATAGATAAGTAAAAGTCAAGTATTCTTTACAACGCTATGAATATTGGCGCACATATTAGTATAAAACTTGAGTCTTGTTTGTCGTCCCTTTACGTAACCAGATTATGGGCCAAATGTCAGTCCACTTTATGGTACAATGCAAATATCGGTTTCAAGTCGGTCTTGGGCCTATTAAAGATTTTTTAATGTTTTTTTCTAATGCCCTAAAGACATAAAGGTAGTTTCAAGACTGGTCGACCAGATGTCGGGATGTTACCGAGTGACGTATCAAAGCGCCTGTGCTATCAAGTTGATGACAACTCGGCGACTTTAAATCACAGTTGTATTCATGCGAAGTTTAGTTGTTTCGAGATTAACTAAGCAAATAATCATGTAAACAAAATGTTCATTTCAGCTGCCAATCAGACCATTACGACCTCCAAAAGTCCTCGACTAACTCAATAAACTGCTTGTATGTGACTTCTTCTTGATTGCTTCTCGATCGAGTACGACCAACACACGCCTACTCTTACACTACTTAGATTTGTATAAAATGTACCATGCATCATATGTAAAATTGTTTCGCCATGTCTTCTTTACGAGTTCAACGAAACCGACATCTACGCAACCTTTACCTGATAATGTACAATTTCCACCATATTTTTACCAAAATTCGACACAGGTGGAACTTGGATTTAGGAATGTGATGCTAGATTAACAAGTAAATATACTACATTAAAAGTAGTACAAAGAAAAGAAGATCAGCATTCACTTTATCTCGGATGTTCTGGTGGATACGTCTTATCACAACGTGGTCATAAATGAAGGGGAACGAAATGTGTGGTCGAGTAGCTTAGCAGAAAAAAATGGCCCAATGGATGAACAGTTGTGGGTGTTGGACCTTCTTAGCTACAAATCCGTCAGAACTCAAATTCTTTACACTAACTATGAAGAGATTCTTGTCAATCCACGACTTACTGCAGAATGTGCTTCTATTCAAAGCTAAGGAACAAGAACTACTAATGAAATCCACTTGGCTTGTTATGCAGCATAAGGGTTTTCGTTCCGGCTTTTTAAGATGTACCGAATAACCATTGAATTATGCTGTGTCATGTTTGTTTGTGTTTGTTTGGTCGACAAGCTGTCGAGTAATCTTGTTAGGTCGGTGAGCGGGTTGGTTTGTTAGGTTGTATATGTAAGTATAGATGAGATAGGCCTTTAATCAAGTCGAGGTAAAAAGTATTTTTTAAAAGAGTATAAATCCTTCCAGACAACATCTCTAAACTACTGTTTCCTAACCATCATGAAGTCTACTTGATTGATTCCCGACTGCTTCTACGGCTTTTAATTTGGCAGGCACTATTTGGACGGTTCAAACATTATCGGGAAGAGACCGCGAACATTACCGATCAATGCAAATATCCCGAGATTCCAGACAGCTTCTGCCGAGCGAACCAGAATGAACCATCGCAGCTTAAGGGACAAATTGAGAGACAGCATGCTACTTACGTTGCAGTTGGAAATGGAGGCACGACGATAGTTGGCCCTACCACCATATTGTGACTCCTGTAAACATGTACAACAGTTCAATCTGGTGATTAACTTTATAGTTTAAAACAGTTTTTCTGCTTTTTTAGTTGTCCATTAATAGATCAGCAAATTATCATTTTTCTTACTTTGAAAAGTCGCCTGTAAAAATCCACATGCCTTAGACTGATTAACGCCGTTCATATGGTTTACATGCGTATGCCTTGCGGCCGACAATATTCTTACATTTTTTTCTGAATTGCAAAAAGACCCTTGATAACAGCAAACAAATCGCCGTATGGTAGCCCTAAGCTCGTAGTAAATCAATGTGCCAAAATTAAATAGAGCTGAAAACAATGTGTTTAATAAAATTCGTTTATTCTGTGTTTTATTTCTATTGTCGGTATCTTTTTTCGAATTTGGAACATTAGTTTATGAAAATGTGCAGGTGAGGTTTATCTGTGATAAGGAGTTGCTACAAACCAAACACTTTCGATTCTTACGTCAGTTCGCATAGTGGGTTGTAGTTATGGTGGCACTGGAAGTCCATCCAGTTATAGTTTGCGTTTCGGGAGATCCCCGCACAGTCGGCATCATTGTGGTTGTCCGGCTGCCCATGAGCCCAGTTAAAGAAGGTTCCCTGCTGATGGTCAGTCCACACATAATGTCCCTCTGTCTTACGGTCATTGAGACCAATCCAGTGTATTGGTGCTGTTGATAGAAATGTTAGCGATAACTTGGACACTTACAACGCGCCTGCTGTTCAACAGAATAGTAGTATATGAGCGTACCACATAAATAATATTAAAAATGATTTGAAGAGAGTTTAAAAATCTAAAAGCAGCTCCAAATATCTACAATAACCGCCAATAGTCTACGAATGTCACCAATTGTTTAAAGGTTTCACGTCTACTACCGTCAACACATGTCTGCACGCGTCATTATATGTCTACAAACTTGACCAACCGTTTTAAAGAGATAATACATATCTATAACCGTAACCACCTGACTGCAAGCGTCACAAATAACCAAGCCAAAAGGTAAAACAAGCATCAACAACAGCCTAGCCAAGCGTCATTATGTAACATTACACCTCGCCAACGCAGTACAAGCGTCATCACGTGCCTACAAATCTCGGCAAGAGTCTACAAACGTAAACTACACGTGGGGAACCAGAAATAATAGTAGAGATACCTGGGAACGTGGACAGGAAGCTTTTTAGGAAGACTTGTTCCTGGTGATTGTTAATATGAACAAGATGTGCGCCTGCGTGCTGGCCATGGCAGAAATGCTGGAAAGAAAGAACACAAAACCTTATAATTAGTACAATTGTTCGTGAATTTGTATTATCATATTTAAATTTGGAAAAAAAGCTTAGAGACCAAATCGCGAATTCCATTTAGAATTGGTGAGATGTGTGCCTCAAACAATCAACGGCGGGTGGCTGAAGCGTTAAAAGGCCTAAAATCTATAATTGCTAGATAGTTTCCATCTTGTAGATAAGAATATATGACAAAGTCCTATGAGCATTGCAACATATACCAAACTTCGAAAAGGCACAGAACAAAGGTATTTCACAAGCGAAAAGTAAGAACAAATTTGTGATGAGTAATTTAACGAAAAGAGCAAACTCGACAGTTTCCGCCTTGGAACGGTCAGTCGGCAATATGGACCGACTGGGGTGCTTAAACCGGTTTTACAGAGCTCAAACCTCGCACTTCCTGACGAGTTTCTCAAATGCAAGCAATTAAAAGAAAAACGATCTATTTGAATACAAAATGTCCAAGCGCTGATATTATACAGGTTAAAAACAATAAGAAATATATATAAATGTTTCAAACTATCGGTTACATCGAAATATTGACATGAATTGTACTTTGATCAGAGATCTGAGTGTACGTGCATGTAATTTGTTTTCTTTGAATTATAGCATAATAGTCAAATGTTAGACACATAAACATAGAAAAATAGTTATTATAGTGAAGTGCGTCATATCTTATCGTTGTGCACTGTCTTTTTCGAATTGTAATGCAAATATGACATGGTTTTGGAGCGAAAAGTATCGTTACATATTTGTTATGTGTTGCATTGTATTGCTTTTTATCTATGTTGTGTCAAACCATTGCAAATAACTTAAGCGAATTACTTTGTATAATAAATGTACATGTAAGGCGATGTATAGCACCACAACTAATACCATTCGCATTGTACAAAATTAGAAATGAATACTATCATATTAAAATGCATATTGATTGAAGTGCAAAGGTGTTATATCGCATTACAATACTAACGGCTGCAACACTTACCTTTACCTTACTGTTGTTTATGGTCTATTCGCCATGTAGACGTTTTGTGATGCGTTAAATATAACAAATAATGAATTTGGTTTAGGTCAGTATATAGTTTTAAGGACCTGTGTTTTGTGATATTGATTGAGGATGCAGTCTGAGGTCCATAAAATAATATGTGCAATATACTGACTAAAATAAGTCTTTATTTGATATATACCCAGCGCATTTACATCACAGCAGCAACAGCAATGTACATGTTAGCATTTGGTTACATTCATTAAATATATCACCAAAATGTCGCATCTTAAACGGCGACATGCTCTAATAAAGAAAGCGGCACATGTCATTTTACATAAATAAAAATCAACGAAACATTGTGAATACTGCAATGATTGTTTTTTTAAATTAAAACAACAACAACATAAATCGACTTCATTTAGAATTTGTTTAGATGACATCGTAATTGTGAAGTGCGCATGCTAACGAAGTCAATGGAACAGCGTTTAGCCAATCAAAACGCTTTAAATGTATAGACTATATCTTAAGATCATTTATATCTACGTAAATGTTGTGCATGGTCTGCTTACCATGTTGATATTTTCTGATGTATTATGTTGCATTTCAAACACGGCAATTTACACTTTATAAACACAGATGGATTGTACCACGCAATAATTTACAAATAAAGATTTGTGTTGAATTTTAAGGGTCTGGATAATATGATATTGACCGAGGACGCAGCCTCGGTCAATATCGCATTAGCCTGTTCCGTAAAACTATATATTGACTGAAACATAAGTATTTACGTATTATATCGCATACCCTTAATTAAGCTGCCATTATTGTTGTTTCTGTACAAAGACCAAAAGGCTGTTCTTATTTCAACATCTAACTTTCCGAGATGTTGATCCATTTTCTCAAAGTTGATTCTCACATTTTTTCTTAATCAGGAAAGCATTCACTGCTACCGAGGTTACACTTTTCGTTCTTTTCTATGTTAGTCCATATCACTTTATATTGTTTCATCCATGAAACAGCGCTCGACCAATTGAAACGCTTTAAATTCAAAGGGTAGGTGATATTTCCCGATAAATGCACAGTGAAATGGATTACTTATCACGCATGTATCCTATCTAATTTCGGTTAAGTTAGTTTCACGCTAGATAAAGACTCATCATGCATTAGTTTTTATTTTGCCTTAATAAGTATACAGAATTATTATAATGGATTTTAAGGCAAATAATGTTACAAACAAATGCCGTTATATGTAGCTTTATGGCGTCATGAATACAAGGGAAGTAAATCTTATAAAGTATAATAAAATAAACCAACGCATTTTATACCTTATATATTTAAATAATAGACATACTGCCTTAGTGGTTAAATTTCTAGCATCTATACTCCCAACTGTAGTATATTTGCATCAACCCACGGACGGCCAAAATCGTTTCATAAACTACCCATGGACAACCAGAATTTGTTTCATTACTTTATGATATTGCAGGTCTGCAGCACTTACCTCAGCATCACTGTTGTGCATGGCCTGCTCGCCATGGAGATAACAAGATTCTCCGAAGGTCGTCCAGCCGTTGGGGCATACTATAGCGTCTGCAAATATACACTGTAGCATTAATATGTTACGTCAAATTTAGCTTTAAAAGCTGGGTATTGTGAAGTAAACACATTTCACTTCCACAAGAAATACTAAGTTTCCAACTGAAGATAAAATTTATGTATTTACTTAGCTCACTGTAATGACATAACATTTTATTAAAAGGGGAAGTGATAAAAAACTTAAAAAACAGCGAATTTGAAGAAGTATATATTGCTAATCAAATATAAAAAACTTTAAACAACATGTATTTATTTTGATGAGAATTACCCATTAACGCACAACATATTTTAAAGTTCTAAAAGCATTGTCCCTTTTATAGACAATAATAATATGTACTTTGTTAACAGGTAAAAATTCTTTTCAAAATACACAACCCTATATACTCTATTGATGTACATATATTTTAAGAATCTACAATCGATCGCTAAAGAAAGAATAAACTCCACATATAAAGTTAATTTTGATAAAGTTATATGTGATGGGGGAAGGGGGGGGGGGGGGGGGCCGCAAATCTAGAAACTGTAACAGAGCCTTATCAATGTGTATTTTATATTTTTGCCTGGGATGTCAGTGGCATTTCCAATCTAATCTCATCTATCTGGACTCTTATTGGCATTTATAAGAGGTTACAGCTGTTTAGTGAATTATTGTTTAAAAAAGAAGTCGAGTAAACCAATGCAAGCACTGCAGCTTGTAAGTACAGATATAGCAGACAACAAGGAAAACAAATACAGTAGCAATTACTCGACTTCCCATCAGAGTTATGGTTCGTTAATGTCAAATGTTTATGTAATTAAACAACAGTGTAAGAGAGTGTTTAGTTTCCAGGATAGCTATCTTTTTATTTAAAACGCATGCATCACATCCTAGCTCTTTCTTCTATTTATAATTGGTTTTGGAAATGTCTATGAGATGACGTCCCAGCTCAAAGAAGCGATCGTATGTTTAAAGGTTATGTTTATGCTTTAACAGCAGTAAAATGACCACATTGTTAGATATGTTAGATATATATATATATATATATATATATATATATATATATATATATATATATATATATATATATATATATAAAGAAATCAACGTGAGATTTTGGATAGAAATCACAATTAAAATCTTACTAATATCTTACTAATATCAATTGATGATTCTTATTTTTATATTACATTACTGTACTAATTCGTCTAAAATAACAGACTTCATTAATTATCGCAGACTTTTACAGAAAACATTTTAATAGATAGAGGAATAAAATTTCTTTGACTTTCAAGTTTTGTTAGGATTTGAACTGTTTGGTTACTCTTTATGATTTCTGTGAATTTAGTGCCTGCGTACTTGCTATAGAAATAGGCTGACAGTTCGCGATTGGTACACAAGCTAATTCCCACGCATATTGTAGTTGAGCTCTTTCCATCTACATGTATTTTGAATTTCCAGACACTCATTTGACCTCGATCACAGAGTGCTATTGTAAAATGTCCCAAATATGAATCTACAGATAGATACCTTGTTCAATTTGTTTCCGACTGTAATTGATGCGCTATGGACAGAGGGTAATATGTTATATAGTTTTAAATATGTTAATTAAACATTTAATGACCAGTAATGACAACTTAAATGCGCCCTGAAGTACATACTTGGCTAAATACATACAAAGTAAGAGAATTAATATTGTAATGACCGACAATGATAAAAAAGGCAGACATAGTCCAACAGTTCGGAAACATTTCTTAAATATTAAAGGGTAAATTATTGTGTTTTACGAATACTTTATGGGTTGTTGATTTGGATGATGATTTATTTATTAAAACGGGACCTGTATGTATACTAATAGTTGTTCTGTTAATTAATGATGTAAATATTGGTCCGAGGTATAGGGTTGTTGGTCATAAACATGTGAATATCAAGTCTCTTATATGCAAGTGTCTGGCGAAAACATTGGTTTAATGGTCTGTTTACAACATTTTATTTTTGCATTATTTTCCGGCGACTTTACATGTTCATTGAGTTACGTCTGAAGTTCTCAACCCCACACGTTCAAGGATTATATGTACATGCTGGCCTGCGGTGAGTTGATGATTCTGTCTAGACACGTGGCAATGGATTTTTATCCACCTAAGGTATATAATTGACAATACTTGTGTTGTGCGTGCGTGTGTGTATGTGTTAAATTATTCCTTACAAATCAAGGGAGTAGCATTTGTTATTCAAAAGAAAAACAATAATTATATACATAAAGTTAATGCCGACTTATCACATGTTTTAAGAAAAGACTATTTGTAAGCGTATAGGAGTTAATTAAAATAGATCGTTAAATTTTCAGTTGAAACACATCAATTTCACAGTATGTAAAATACAACATAAACTTCAAACATATTTTCTTTACAAAAATAACATACTTTGACGTATTTATAATTAATACAAAGGCTCTACACTAATAAGTCATTACACTATTTGAGACTATTTGTAACTATTTTGACTTAATTAAGATTGACTTTACTAAATTTTCGGACACAAATAATGGCTTCGGGTGTAAGCCGGAATGGCTTCTAGGGAGCATCAGACGTGCTAGTGCTAGGGTTGAAGGTGGTCTGACTTCCGATGGGTTTTCATCGGATTTCCGCAGCACGTTTTGTGTTCCAATTTCTAAGAACATGCATGCGTCCGAGTAGGCTTGTATAAATGTAGGCCGCGTAGTCTTCAGATGAGCCTAGATAGGGTCTGAGCCGGCATGGGCTCTGCTGAAGCACGGCTCGAATGTGACATGAGCTGTTGTAGACAGTGTTGCCATGAGATTGTAGTTCTTGCTAGTCTCCTCATCTACTCAAGTTTCAACAGTTACACACTCTCCCTTCCTCGTATCAGTGACGTTACACAATGCACTTGTGCCCATGATCAGCGTTCATAAGGCATAAATGCCAGCAAAATCAAATTCGATATTTTAATGTACACACAAATAAAACCGAACAATTAAACCAAATCACAATTCTTTGTCGATATATTTGAAGAAATCAAATAAAAACATGAAAGTAAAACACAACTTACATGCCCCACTGATGAAGACTATGATGAAAAGGCAGGTTGTTGCGACCATGGTATAAAAGGCAACAAACAGAACTAGTAGGTTACTGCACTGGGTAAACAGTACATTAGACTGACTATATTCTGATAATGAAGACGCATTTATAGCACTCTGTTATACAAGATACGTATTTGACCTTTAGCCTGCCTTATCATGTCTAAAACAGCAACGGAGTGGTCTCATGTATTAATTCCAACTTCACATTTATCACGTTTGTGTTAAGTATTTCAGTTATTTTCTCTGAGCAACTTAAAATAGTCTTAGACTTCATATTGACATCGTTACAGATTAGGACAAACTTCAACGGATTGGTTTCATATATATAGAGATATTAAAATTAAAATATGAACTAACTCTGATTTTTTACGTAAAGTCCATAGATCTTCCAAAAATGTTGATTCTTAAAACTGTTTTGGCTTTATAAGTATGTACATGTTTGTATGTTTTTATTAAATAAGCTGTGAACATTACTTATTAAACTTTCTTAAGATATTCATAGCTATTAAGCTTATTATAACCAATGAAACTACTACTAATTTCAAGGACCTGTACAATTCATAAGAGATTTGTTAATTAGACTATGCCTTGCCTACTGTTTTGGTACGTTGTACAAGGTTGGCCGATACAGTATGATGAATAAAAATAGTACGGATGTTATGCTTACGCTTAAACCATTAGCAACATAAGATATTCGGTAACTGCACATTAACCTTAGTGAAGCAGCTAGCAAGATATGTAAAGTATAGTAAGGAACATCTCCAGAAACGATGATCTTTATTGGTCTCTAAAACAAAAAAAATAACCAAATGAAAAGTTGGTGTGTTCACCAAGTTTTCAAGAAATAAAGGTGCTCAATGTTTCATTTGTGTAAAGATTTTGAGTTGAATTAAAGCAAATGCAAATTAAAATATAATCCATAACTCTAAATGATCATGCCTCCGGTGTATCTGGGGTAATGATACTTTAAGTATCATGTTTAAATGCGTCACCTCCTACCATTTTGTCTGTTTTGTCTTGCTGGTGGTATTTTTATTTACGGCAAAACGAACAGTAAAGAGCTTAACAAGGCGTTTCATATGTGCATTCTAGTATATGTGTACATTAAATGCCGCCAAAATTAAGTAAACATATAGCCACAATACGGGCTCTTTTTTTTGTTTTTCTTACAAAGGTTAAAATTTATTTTATTGTCGACAGTACATAATGCCCATTTCACATATGTTAATTATTATATGAGACAACTCATCAGCATCACGTCAATAAATGAAGAAACACAGTACAGAGATAGGAAATGTGTCTTAAAATCAAGAGGGCCTTCGGTTACAACTCGGAAATCCTTTGTTGTACTACACTGCTTCCTATTAACTCTTACAGGCAAGAACTTCCATTGCTTTTTAACACACGATAGCAGTTGCGACTACATGAATATTGTGACTTTAAGCTATAACTTGAACAGTCACTGTTGGAATTCAGTCTCTTCATCTCTCCAGTCGTTGCCTATATAGGGGAGACAACTTGAGCATTCTCCATACCCTTTTCGTGCTATTGCTTATAGGTACAACTTAAGGATTTTGTTTGCCTTTATTAATTGATATGCCACTTGCGGATAAATCTTTAGCTTATTTTAACAATACAGTTGGATTTCCTTGCCTAGCATCTCTCCAAAATACTACATTTACTTGTTAAGTTGATTGTAAGAACGATTTCTAAATACGGTGAATGGTACTTTCTGTGTCCTAATGTCCAGAAGTAATGAAATCACGACCCAGTTCTATGAAACTTTGACCTCTTTCCTGCAAGCACGAGGCACAACGGTCTTCAACAGAGAGGTACCACACCTTTCTCATCTGTAATATAGGACAACTTTGAGTTGCTCAAACTGATCAAAATCTAACCAGTAGTGGCAAAGTGTAGGACTTTCTGGTCCATTATCCGCCATACTAGATGCTGTCCATCTTGAACCCACTTTCTTACAACATAGATGTCCATATCAGTTTCTAAAACATGACTAATTTCTTCAAATTGGTGTTCTTTAAGTCATGGTTTGGTCAACAGGTTGTTTATGTTTCTAGATGTTTGCTACTGGCAGAATGTAGTCAGCTTCAGTTTCGAATCTTTCTCCGCTTTCAGGGAGCCTGGAACAATGACTACAACTTCCACATGGTAAAGAAGAGAGATCTTTCAAAGCCACATCAAGAACTGCAGTAATCAGTTTCTTGCGCGACATAGCATCTGCATTGCTGTGTAACCTACCTGCACGATGCCGAATTGTAAATTAACACATACTCAGATCTTCTAACCTTCTAACCAGTTGAGGTTGCTTGAAACGAAAGAGCCATGCTAAACTTTTATGGTCTGTGCGTAAAACAAAGTGCCTGCCAAGAAAATAGTGTTAGAATTTATTGGTGAATTCCACTATGGCTAAAAGCTCCTTCCTTGGCGCCATACTTCTTCTGTGAACGACAAAATGATATGCACATGCAATGACCCTTTACTTCTATTTTGCTTTTGTGACAAGACTGCGCCAATGTTGTTACTAAAACTTGTGTGTACAGAATGAAGATTTCCTCTGCTTGTAGATACGAGAAGATTTGTGGTATAGTTAGAACATGTTTTAGTTTTTTAAAAGCCACAATGTGTTCAGTTTGCCAGTTGAACGCGACATTTTTAATGAGACATACCTCGGCCGCAACTTGTATGTAGTTCCTGGTGAATTTCCTGTAGTAAAATTTTTAAAAATCTAAGAAAGACTGCAAACCTTATTAGCTGGTTGGAACTGTCCAGGTGGCAAGATTATCAAATAGAGCTAGATTTGTTTCAATTCCATTTGCACATAATGTATGCCCGAAAAAAGTGACTTCCTTTTGGAATAATTTGCATTTATTAAGCTTGAGCTTAAGCCCTACTCTTGAAATGTCTTAACAACAGAGAGCCGTCTCATGTGTTCCTCGATAAGAGACGATTATATCTTTTAGGTAGATAAGGACCTGGTTCTATAAGGTCATGTAAATCTGTTTCCGTTGCTCATTGAAATGTCGATATTGCACTGCATAAGCCAAATGACAATTCTTTATTCTCGTAGAGGCCTCTTTTGACACTGTATTTTGTATTTCGCCTTCAAGCCGCCTTTGACAATTGTCGGTTCAAGAAAAGTAGTTGCGCCATTCTCATGGCAAAGAACACGACCTATTATAAGCTACTCGGATGCATGAGAATCATTTCATCTGTTGCAGCTACATCCTCTAACATTGTTCCCATAATACTATCTGTTCATTTTACCGGTCACCAACTACTATGTCACCCTGGCAATTATTTTCGTGTCAGTTTCTTTCAGAAAATCAATCCCCAGTAGCACATTGTTCCGGATAGGTGCAATAAACAAGCGGCTACTCCCACGACTTCCCCGCAATATTGATGTTCGCAGTGACACCTCCATATGCGAACATTACTGTGTCATCTTTGCTTGTTTCTGTAAATCATTGGTGGAACGTCTGTTTGGACTTAAATCTGGAAACATGGATCTTAACTTCCGAAAAAATGTCATTGTCCACTGTTGAAACACTGTCGCATGCCCAGTTTCGTCTGTGTTCTTTTAAAAGGACTTGCTTTCCGCTGCCGGATCAGGGAAGGCTGTTTACTGATTTTGCTGAGATTGGCTAGAACCTCCGCAATTCTCTTCAGACTAGCATCCAGCTGCTGCATAGTGACATAAGATGGCCGGTTCACTCATGTAACTTCAAGTTCTGGACCTTCTACTGTATTATCCAAGCTTACCTGCCTTGTCTTATCATTTTTCTCCTCTCATCTTAATGTCGCATTATTATTATGTTCTAAGAACGTTACGCTAATCTAACGCTTCATCCAGGGTCTGTGATTTTTTTGTTTCTTACTCCGTATGATACATTGCTGTTTGTTATGCCTTGAGAAATGCCTCGGCAGCAGTTTGATCGAACGCCCCTCCAGGATAACCACGTGCTGCGATGTTACATATGTATTCCGCAGACTCCGCATTTGTCTCGTGTTGCTATCTCAACTCGGTGAGTTTCCTTCGAACGGTGGTTGTGGGCTCAAGTCTTTCGAATCTGTTTTTCCTGCTTCTCTTAGGAGCTTTATAACTTGCAATCACTTCTCTTGAATGGTTGCATAGACAGTGCATTGCTGGTGCCTTGAGTCATTGATATATTCTGTTGATCGTTCATAAACGGTTAGTTTAATGTGTGAGGCCTGTCAAGGCCCAGTATCGTTCTCCAATGACACTCAATTCCTCTGCAAAAGGACTGCGAGAAGTGCCCGTATTATATCTCCAGTAGTTATGTAAAGGCTCTAGGTTGGTGGTAGTTCTTTCTGCAATTGAACCATTACTATATTGCATAGAATCCTGGAGTCTCCTCGAAGCTCTTTCTGACTTTTCGCAAAAGTAGTTTTTAAGCCCTTCTTTAAATTATATGCTATTGTTCAAATTGACGTTGCCACCTCTGGAACATTCCTGTCATCTTCACCTATTGTGATTTTGCTACTTTTCTCCATCTCCTAATTCAGTCAATATACCCTCGAAAGTTAAGTGTTTTGCGGATCAATTTCAAGAGCTAGTTGTTGCGTTAGTAAAAGGATTGACAATCGCGAAATTGCATAACTCTGTTTAGGGTGTTTATTCCGGCAAAATCGCTCGAACATTCAGCGCCCGTACATAACACATGAAGAACAACAAACCGCATGCTAGTTCTCACAAAAAGAACAAATTTAATTAAAGAGGGCCTATCATGATGTCCATGTAGCAATATTTTGTTAAAATAGCAACAGTGATAATATTGACGCCCATTTTCCAACCTGTTCTAATACATATCAGGTAACGACTTCCTTAGTCATTAGGAGGAATTGTAATAGGATAAAAATACTCAATTTTGAAGCGTTAAAAATGTTGCTTTTATTGTTCATGAAATTATAACAGAATAGAAATATTTTATAATGTTTTATTCGAACGATTAAATGCATACACATATTGGATTGCTAGCGAACTACTGCATGTCCTGCATTGGTTAGCGGCCGATTTCTACTTGGATCCTGAAGATACAAATGTAAGTTGCTTAAAAGTAACACTAAAAATTAAAAAAATATATATTAAAAAGGAAAAAATAATATAATGAAAGTACAAACTGCAAAGTTTAAAAAGGACAGGATCTTACTAAAAGCTTAAAATACAGGTAATATCAATATATACAGTGATAATTGTCTTAAACCCTCACGATAACGGATTATTTAATACTGTGTAGTGTATCCATGCGTCAACAATATCTGTCTCCAATAATGACATATGAGAACTGAATATTTTGTATTAGTTAACTACTTATTTTAAACACTTGTTACGATTTATAAATACATGTATGTCAAATAAGCAGATTTTATTTTTATTCCCTTTGTCTAGATAAAATAACCATATGTCGCCTTGATAATATAAAGCATATCAACAAGTGAGAGGTTGCTGTTTTCATGCAGTTTTAAACATGAACTTTAAACCTAACAGTGCATTTATTTGATCATGATGGGATATTTTATTTATTATAAACAACGCCCTTACGTGGCTCCATGATTTACGATGGGAACCTCCGTTTCAATAACAGCCCTGCAAAGAAATGTCGAGTCGTCAATTTTATGTCAAGAAAATATTTTAGAGTTACTGTCTTAGTATGATAATGGCAGCCAATTTAGACTCGATTTGGGGTTGGAGGGTCTGCATTAAGGGGTTTATTCCATTGACAAAATGTGTAATTTCCTAGATAGGTAAACGTCACAACCCATATTGACTTCTTTTTGCATAAGAGCTATGATGGTAAGATAATCACTAGAAACAGTGGGTACAACTGTCGCCACTTGCTCTTAAGACATTTAAATTGATATCCTTTGATTTCTTGACCACCTATTAATTTGCAGACTTTTTTTCTGGGGGTGGAATATGGCGGCGGCCATCCTCTGTTGAAAATATATAGAAGAACAATTGCTAACTTTGAACTCTTAAAAAGGCGAAATTTTGAGTTTTTACTTTTAAGAGAAAATATTTTGAATCAGACGAACGTCAAGGCCCCTTGATGATAAGATTTAACAATTATATCTGTATATTATTTTGGTAGGTGATTCAAATATAAAGTTATAATACCAATGCAAATAGTTTTTACTTTGCTTATAACACGAAAGGTTCCCCGGAAAATGGTGACACAAAATAAAGGGGCAGGGATCAGGCACGGAAGGATTCAGTTTCGGAATTAATTATATCTTAAAGGTCTTTAAGACAATACTAGTGAAAATGCATTGCTTGTGTCTGTCGGAATAAAACAGCATCTCAATTTATGGCAGGAAAGAAGGCTCACAGTGTATGACATACTACCGCGGCAAAGACAGCACTATTTTTTAACCGAACACTAACTTCGGAAACAATCCAAACAGTACCACAACGTGAGGAAAATGAAGAATAACGTGCTACTTACGTTGGGTGAGTTGGCGCGGTATGTATTACAGGCACAGTTTCAGTTGGCGTTGGAGGCACAACATGAGTGGACCCTACTACCATGTTATGACTCCTGAAACATGTACATAATAAAGAATATTGTTTTTTTTAAAAACACTGCGTATGCAATTCGTGTACAAACTAAATAGCAAAAAAAAAACAATTCTACTTAACCTGTCGATCATGGTCCGATCAAAACTAGGCAAATGCCACATGGAGAAGACATCCAAAATAAGCTAAATCCCGCTGTCGCTAGGGGTTTTCCTTCCAAGATCAACATAATTAGATGCAGAACTTTTAGCAAAACATTTAGCTAATGTCGCTTTTAATTGTAGAACTTTATCATTTCAATAGGTAATTTGTTCTGTTTCCCTCGTCATGGTCCATGTTTTTCTTCTTCTTTGGAGCAGCCTTTGATATTACGGTTCGAGACTTTGAGCCCCGCTGCTTCTCGCCGCGAATGTGGTCATGTGACGTCTATCGAAGACAGGAGGTTTTTACACTGGTAACGGTTTTGGCGGTACAGCTCCCATAGACAAAAGGTAAATTAAACACTTGATAAACATCGTGTCTTACGTCAGTTCACACAGTGGATAGTAGTTATGGTGGCACTGGAAGTCCACCCAATGATAACTGGCATTCCGGGTGACAGCAACACAGTCGGCGTCATTGTGGTTGTCCGGCTGTCCATGTGCCCAGTTAAAGAAGGTACCCGACTGATGGTCAGTCCACACATACTGACCCTCCGTCTTACGATCATTCAGACCAATCCAGTGTATACCCGCTGTTGATAAAAAGTCAAAAGAAAAACTTCTAAATTTGCGGTTTTGTAAAATATCTAGTATTCAATTGTCTCTAAGCACTAACAATGGTCTCTAAGAGTCTTCTATTTTCGTAATCACATGTCTTCAAGCGTCATCTCATATCTACATATTTCATCGTTTTTACAAGCATCACCACTTGACAAGCGTCTTCAAGAGTTACTTATATTCTACAAGCATCACCAAGATGCTAAATAAGAAAATATGACAACGTCCTATGAGCATTGCACCACATACCAAATTTCGAACAGACATAGGACAAAGGTATTCAAATGCAAGTCAAATGTAAAAGTAAGAACAAATCTGTGATGAGTCATTAAGCAAATAGAGCAAACCATACAGTTACCGCCTTGGAACATCATCGACAGTCTACAACTGTGACCAATGAGCTTTAAGCTTCGCCCAGAAACTACAACCGTTTCCATATTATGTCTATACGCGTCACCGCAAGTCTCCGTGAGTCAATACATGTCTACAAGCTTCAGCAGTAATATAAGCACAACCAGTTTTTTAAAAAAATTAAATTGTTGATTAGTTAAAAACTCGTAAAGAAAGAGTAAGAAAGATACCTGAAAAATAGGACAGGTAACTTTTGATAAACACTTGCTCCTGGTGGTTGTTAATGTGAACAAGATGGGCGCCTGCGTGTCGGCCATGACAGAATTGCTGGGAAGAAAGAAAACAAAACACCGCAATAAGTGTATTTACTATTATGCACTGTATATAAGCTTTCTATACTCGGAACGTGGTTTAAGCGGTCGACTAATTGCATGGAGTATTGTTATAATGATAATTGTATCTAACAACGGCGAATAATTTTGGGATTTATAAGACATCAAATCTACAACATATTTCAATTTATCACAAACCGGAAATGAATGAACTATAAACACTTACCTGACATAATTTTAACTTGAATAGAATTTATTCAAAATGAAGATTATATTTCTTGGAACCGCGGCATTCTATTCCAATGTATTATAAAATGTACTTGTGATATTAAAATACAACGGTATATGTAAAAAAAACTACATCTCATTATATTTTTTTTAAAACATTTCGCAAGTTCATAATTGCTTTACAATAAGTAATATACGTGTACATTTTAAAGGATTCTAGTTATTTTCATTACAGCACAACGCAATACTGTATAAAATAATTGCATCGTATCATCTTAAATAATATCTGTAGATACTTTTGCATTTATCGTATCGCCTTAAATAATATTTGTCGATATATTGCATTTATCGTATCGCCTTAAATAATATCTGTCGATATTTTGCATTTATCGTATCGCCTTAAATGATATCTGTCGATATTTTGCATTTATCGTATCGCCTTAAATAATCTTGGTCGATATTTTGCATTTATCGTATCGCCTTAAATAATATTTGTCGATATATTGCATTTATCGTATCACCTTAAATAATATCAATTAGATGGGTCACGTGATATCATGGCGGGCTGAAAATTTTTGAGCTCCTCTCAAGTGTGTGGTTTGTAGGTATTTCTTGGAGAAAATGTTGCGATACTTGTAGCTTAAAGCGAATGTGATTTATTGACGGTGTGGTTAATGTGCAACATTGTGGAAATATTGGAATTTGGAAATTAACTTCGGATGCCTGTGTTGATTTAAGATTGGTCGATTTTCTTCAGTCGCCATATTGTTTTCCATCATACTCTTACAATCGAATGTGTGTCATTGCACCTTAATAGCAACTACGATCGTCCTTGAAGTTTAATGTTGATGACATTATATGACATTATAACCATAGTTATATTATCACTTGATTGGGAGATCGTGATACCAAGATCAACGAAAGCTTCTTGTTTTGACTCTACTCCCAACTCTAGTCTGTGTTTAACGGTCACTCCACCCACTGGACACACAAAAAGTGGTTGCATAGTATGACGTACTCTACATTGCTATTTCGCCACGCGATGTGTTAACTCTTACGACACGCGACCACCTACTGATCATAATTAGCCGTAGTCCCTTCTTCTGCCATAAAAGTTAGAATAGGTCAGTAGTTATTCTAGCCTGAGTTGTAGGCTTTCACAACCACTTCAGCTTCTCCAGCGACCCACATCTTCATCTACTTAATGGCGACTGCCACCCCGACATCCAAACGTGAATTGTCATCCAGCAGCACCCCAAGTCCTATGGCATCTACCAAACAGCCCCCGAAAAAGGTTAAGGGTCAAAATGAGTATTCTGTTTCTAATTCCCCTGACGATGCTCGCGACTCAGACTCATTGGCCAACAAAGTTATGATTATTCTGCGTGAGCAAATAACATCCACCATAATTGAACAAGTCAACACGTTCATCAAGGAAATGGCACAGGCCGCAGCCGACATAATCTCTGCATCTCTTCATGAGCGAATGGCAGCATTAGAATTTGAGAATAAGCAACTAAGGGACCAAATTGAATTGCTCACAAATAGGATCACTCACGTCGAGGCTGCCAACAACACATTTCATCGACAACTCGACGAAGGCGAGCAATACTCCCGACGCTCTTGCCTGAGATTGTCTGGCATACCCGTGACCCCTGGTGAATCCACAGACACCCTAGTGCTAGACATAGCCAAAGCCTGCAAAGTTGTTCTGTCTCTAAGCGACATCGACCGCTCACACCGAGTTCGTTCGAGAAGATTCCCAGATGTAAATGCCCCTATGCGTCCACCTGACATCATCGTTAAGTTTCCTATCGCTCACGCTCATCTTTTCTGAAGTGTAAGTCAGAGCTAAGACGTAATCCCGCTTATAGAGGAATCTTCATCAACGAGGATCTAACTCGGTACCGTTCTGAGTTGCTGCGCACTGCCAGGGGTATGGTAAGATCCAAAAAGATCGACAGTGCATGGTCATTTGATGGCCGCATCTTTATCAAATGCAATAACGGATCTCGGCGCATTGTATCCTCACCATCGGATCTTAACCTCGACAACTTCTGACTAATAAACAGGTCAAAGTGTTAATCCCAATGTGTCCTTACTGATTGATTACTATATCATAGTAAACGCTAACTGTCCTGTGTACTTTCCATTGATGAATTGACACATAAACTAGTTACCTCATTGCACGAATAAAACGTGATTCTGTTAATATTACCATGTATCAATCCGGCTCTGCTGGGTCTCCTTACTTTTATAGTCAGTGGGGCGAGAAGCGGCCTGCTTATTGACCTTCAGGAGTGACGTCGAAGCACCTTGCCTTGTCTAACACAAACATGTGTTTACTCCTAGCCACGTGACATTTAAATGCCGGGTAGCCGACATATTATGAGTGATTGCTAAATTTCCACATTGTATTATAATGGCCACTAGCTTATCGTGAAAACTTTTATTTAATTTTTTTTCCTGCGTTGTAAAATGCCTGTTATTATCAGTTAAGATCCCACACCCAGTTTTATTTTGTGACATTATTATTGTAGCATGTACGCCACAACACTGTTGATACTTTTATTGCTTTTTTCCTTACAGAAGACGAGACAAGACTCATTGTTTCTATGTGTCATTATACAATTCACTTATTGCATAATCGTGAATCGCATTCATACAAATGTACCAGAGTTATACTAAGCTGTACATGAACAATGAGAATAGCGCTTAGGGGTACACCTGTTAATGCGTTGGTTAACATCGGTTATTATCAGTTAAGATCTCCTGTCCATTTTATATATAATGCCATTACTATTTTGCATGTACGTCACAACATCGTTGATGTTCTCTTTGTTCTTGTTGTTTTATTTTTTTTTTCTTTTTACAGAAGGCTAGACATGACTCATTGCTTCTTATGTTCATAATATAATCCACTTATCGCATACTGAGTGGGTTGTCATATGCATCGCCATACCATATGTCATAAGCTTTGTGTAGTTGAACATGTGTCCTTTCTTCTCCTGCTTACTTGTTGTACTGAATTACTTAAACTTGTATGTCTCCTGAAAAATACCACTTTTTTCATAGATTTAATTAAGCTGAGAACCCCACAAACATGTATCAGTGTCCAATCTTTTGCATAATACTCTTCTTTATTACTTATTTTTATATTTACTTGTCTTAGTATGGTCTACATTTTACATCATGTTTCAAGTCCAGCCTATATATGCTGCCTGGGCTCATACGCCCTTCGTGTTTGCTGTTGTATTGATGCTTGTCATAGTGCCTTTTGTTGATGGTATGACTCAGAAATGCATTATTTATCACGATTATGTATGATAACATAAACAACAGACAAACATTTTCGTCTCGACCTAAAAGCAAATGCCATATTCCAAATAATGTTGTAGTAATGTTACGGTATCAAGGCCATGGGCATTTGGTAATCTTTTACCATTTGTTCTTCCTATGTGCACTTTGGGATAAGGGTCTGCAATTAATGTCAATCCGTATTCAAATTTTTAAATCTAATAATAACAAGATCTTTATGAAAGCTGCAAGATACAAACCAGGTGCGACATTTTTCAAAAACCTTTCTTTTAGTACTGACTGTGCAAGTCTTCTGTTTTGCTGCAATTTTGTAACGTGGGTTGGGATCCTACTTATAATGTCTGGCGACGTCAAGACCAATCCTGGTCCTTCCTCACCTGATGTCTCTTTTCTAAGTTCTTCGCATTGTTCAATTTCAAACTTAATAAACTCATGCCAGTCCCTATCATGTGTTCACTACAACGTCCAAAGTATTTGTCATAAAATTGATATATTATACGCTGAATTAAACGACTTTGACGTGCTATCATTTTCAGAAACATGGCTTAGTCCCATAACCCAAACAACAGATATAATCTTACCATCGTACTCTACTCCCGAAAGGTTTGACAGAGTTGGAGACTGCCACGGTGGCGTAATAATTTATGTTAAAGATAACATACATCATAGAAGAAGACACGATCTTGAAATATATAAACTTGAATGTATCTGGATTGAGATAACCTCTTACAACCACCGAATATTAGTTGGTACACTATACAGACCCCCAAATGCCGATCAGACATATATGGATATGATTGAATGTTCAATAGATAAAGCAAAAAACTCAGGAGTGCCTGACATAATTCTAATGGGTGACTTTAATCTTGATATACTATCCCCAGCTAAACCTTCATTCCAAAAGATCAACGATTTATTACAACAATTTAATTTATATCAAGTAATAAATGAACCGACACATTTTACTGAAAACTCCGAATCTCTCATTGATCTTATCATATTATCAAACGTAGAATACGTTAAGCATTCGGGTGTATTAGACCATTTTCTTGACCAGGACATACGATATCACTGTCCTGTTTATGTATTATATAGTTTTATTCATTCAAAGCAGAAAACCTTCTTCAGACATATATGGAAATATGACCAAGGTGATTATATAAACTTGCGCGCAGAAATTAGTTCTGCTAACTGGGAAAACTGTAAGAATGATGATATTGATATATATGCATCTCGAGTAACAAGAATGATACAAAATTTGTCCAAAAATAATATACCAAATAGAAGAATAAGAGTCAATCCGAACGATCAACCATGGTTAACTTGCAAAATAAAAAAAAATATTAGTAAAAGAAAACGTTTTTATAAAAAAGCTAAAGTAACACAGTCAGTACATTACTGGCAGAAATTCAGACAGACTAGGAATGAAACGGTAGCTTTAATTCGTAAAGCAAAATTCGAGTATTACATCAATCTGACTAATAATTTGAAAAGTTGTAAGCCTTCATCTAAAGAATTCTGGAAAGTATTAAACTCATTTATAAATAAGTCATCAAAACACTCAATACCACCATTAATAAACCAGTCTTTATGCATGCCAACGTCAAATGACTTCGAAAAGGCAAACCTATTAAATAACTTCTTTCAAAGTCAGACTGATATTGATGACACTAATAAATCCATTCCCTCTGACTTAAGCCAGTACGATGAGTCACTTGAATATATACTTTTGACTCCATATGAAGTTGAAGAAACACTAAAATCACTAACTTTAGGAAAGGCAGCAGGGCCCGATGGTATTAGCAACAAAATTTTACTCGAATTAGCACATGAATTATCTTCTCCTTTGTGTGATCTGTTTAATAAATCTTTAAGTTTAGGTAAAGTCCCTAGTATATGGAAAGAGGCAAACGTAACAGCGGTCTTTAAAAAAGGAGATGCTTCATTGCCAAATAATTATAGACCGATATCTTAACTTAACACAATGGAAAAGGTTTTCGAACGTCTTGTTTACAAACACACGTTTAACCACCTCCGTAGTATTAATTTCTTTACACCTTTTCAATCTGGATTCATACCCGGCAACTCAACTATTAATCAACTTGCTTTAATCTACAATAACTTTTGCAAAGCACTCGACGATGGGCTAGAAGTAAGAGCAGTCTTTTTTGATATCAGTAAGGCTTTTGATAAAGTTTGGCATAAAGGCTTACTCGCTAAACTGAGTGCTGTGGGAATTAGGGGCCCTCTTTTAGATTGGTATGAAGACTACTTGTCGTTAAGGCGACAGAGAGTCGTCCTTCCTGGCGCAGTTTCTGACTGGGCATCAATTAAGGCTGGAGTCCCGCAGGGTTCTATATTGGGCCCAATGGTTTTTCTTATATTTATAAATGATGTTGTTGACGGCATTGAATCCAATATAAATCTCTTCGCAGACGACACTAGTCTCTATACAATTTCTGACAATGCAGAAACATCAGCAAATCACTTACAATCTGATATAAATAAAATAGGCAAGTGGGCACAAAAATGGCTGGTAAACTTCAACCCATCCAAATCAGAATCTTTAATTATATCTCGCAAGAAGACTAACAATCACCCCCGCCTTTTAATGTATGGTCAATTGATTCCCGAAGTCACTAAGCATAAACATCTTGGTGTCTTATTGTCAAATAACTGTTCTTGGAGCCATCATATTAATTACGTCAAAACCAAAGCATGGCAGCGTGTAAATATTCTTCGTAAACACAAATTCTCCCTAGACCGCAAAGCCCTCGAAACAATTTACGTATCTTACATCCGACCTATTCTAGAATACGCTAACGTCATTTGGTATAACTGTGCGGATTACGAAGCTGATGCGCTAGAAAAAATTAATATTGAATGTGCCCGTATTGTTACTGGGGCAACAAAACTAGTAGGGATAAATACACTCTTGAAAGAGGTTGGGTAGGAAACTCTTTCTACTAGGCGAAGAAAGCATTGTTTAAAACTGTTCTATAAGATGGTTAATGGCCTAACTCCTAGTTATTTAACTTCATTGATTCCTACGACTCCAGTAAACCAACGTTATCAATTACGAAACGCCGACAACATCCCTGGAATCTTTGCCAGAACATCGTCATATTATAATTCTTTCCTTCCTTCAGTTATTCGTGAATGGAATATGTTGCCGCATCACTTACGAAATACACCAACTCTAAGCTTATTTAAATCTCTACTAAATTTTGACGTAATGAAGGTTCCGGTTTTCTATAACTTTGGTACCAGGCGTGCCCAAATTCTTCATACACGACTTCGTACCAATTGCAGCTCATTAAAGCAACACCTTTCTTCCAAAGGGGTTGAGTCTAGTCCGAAGTGTAGATGCGGAGCTGTCGAGTCCAACAAACACTTTCTTCTAGAATGTCGCTTATACACACTACAACGTGAAAATATGTTAAGCTCATTAGATGGGTTTAACGTTGACGTTAATGTGCTATTATTTGGTAACCCGTCTCTGACATATACACAAAATTGTACAATATTTAATTGTGTCCATACGTATATTATAGAAACTAAAAGGTTTGACAAGCATGATATGCAGCAGTAAACACGGTAGACCTCTATTTATCACAAGTCAATATTTGTTTCTCACTAATTTCAATAATACTTATACATTACCACTATCCTTTCTACTCATAATAGATTATCACTATATCACTTAATCTAGTTTTTAGAAATCCCCATGATATTTCATCTAAGATGTCCAGTATCAATGTTTACTATGTATAAACGTGTTCTTTATCTTGTATGTTTTTATAATGATCCAGGAGATGAACATCATAAGCTAAGCTTTCGTTCAAATCCTTTTCACTTTATATATTCGTGAATGTGTATGTACAATGTTTTATACAATTGTGAGAATAAAATATGTTTAAACTAAATAATATCTGTCGATATTTTGCATTTATCGTATCGCCTTAAATAATATCTGTAGATATTTTGCATTTATCGTATCGCCTTAAATAATATCTGTAGATATTTTGCATTTATCGTATCGCCTTTAATAATATCTGTAGATATTTTGCATTTATCGTATCGCCTTAAATAATATCTGTAGATATTTTGCATTTATATTTACATGTTGTATATCACATTTGTGTCAGAGTGTATCCGTATTTATTTGTTTGTTTATTGGGTTTATCGTCCCACCAACAGTATTTCAGTTACCTGGAGACGGTGTCCCCTTGAAGCAGATATAGTGATGCCTTCACTGTGTACAACATGCCATGAACACCTGGCATGATACCACACCCAGTCAAAGTATCCCAACACCGGACAAACCAGTCGTGGATCTACCTTATATTTGCTTGGGCGTTAGCAAGGGAGCTATACCACTATCTAAGTCTAAGTCTGTGTTAGTCTAAGTCTGTATTAGTCTAAGTCTGTGTTAGTCTAAGTCTGTATTAGTATAAGTTTGTGAAAGTCTATGTCTGTATTAGTCTAAATCTGTGTTAGTCTAAGTCGGTGTAAGTCTTAGTCTGTTAGTCTAAGTCTGCGTTAGTCTAAGTCTGTATTAGTCTAAATCTGTGGTATTCTAAGTCTGTGTTAGTCTAAGTCTGTGTTAGTCCAAGTCTGTGTTAGTCTAAATCTGTGTTAGTCTAAGTCTTATAGTCTGAGTCTGTATTAGTCGGTGTAAGACTAAGTCTATATTAGTCTAAGTCTGTATTAGTCTAAGTTTGTATTAGTCTAAGTCTGTGTTAGTCTAAATCTGTGCTAATCTAAGTCTGTGTAAGTCTAAATATGTGGTAATCTAAGTCTGTATTATTCTAAGCCTGTATTAGTCTAAGTCTGTGTTAGTCTAAATCTGTATTAGTCTAAGTCTGTATTAGTCTATGTCTGTATTGCACTTTAGTCCAATAACACTTACCTCAGCGTCACTGTTGTGCATGGTCTGTGAACCGTGCAGGTAACAGGAGTCACCAAAGGTTGTCCAGCCGTTGGGACATTCTACAGCGACTGCAAACACATCGTACCATTTATGTCATAACAGTTTCAGAAACACGTTCTTTGTAGCGTTATCGCGTTGGAAGCTGTGTTATCAGTGGTGTTAATTGTACACATTTCTTTTGTAGAAATGCAATATCAGCACTTTGTTAAATTCATATTCCAACATCAGCCTTACAATCATATAGCTCAATATGGTTATCAGGAAAATAGCAACAACATCAGCTTATAATATCAAACGACAACATACAACAACAAAAATAACTTGAAACATGCAAACGAAAGTTTAACCCATTTTTTCAATGTGTACTGAGCCAACATTATCTATTCCTTGCTAGTAAATATGCACGCCTTTTAAAAAGTGTCTAGATCCCTAGATAATTGAGTGATTGCTGTGTGTAACAATTAAACTTTTGAACACAGGTCAAGTGGAACTAGTGACGTTCTGCGGACCAGAAGTAACACCGCTTCCCTCGAAACATTTGTCCATGTCAATGTTAGCGCCTTTGCAGCTGTGGGCTCAATAAGCTTCGGTCAGGAGACAAACACCGCTCAGCTGGTGGCAGTTATAGCTCCATCATACTACTCATATGTACTTATAAGTTGTGAGTATGTCAATGATTATACTGAGACATGTGTCCTAGTGTCCTTTCTCCACCAGTAATATCTAGACAATCAAAAAATGAAGCGGAGCGAATAACGAGAATACACCACCCTGCTTCATTATGGTGCGTCAGTTGTTGTATACAGGCATATGTCTGAGATCTTTTCTTGTTTGTCAGCATTTGAGTGGTACGACTTGTGTTTATGAGATGTATTCACATACCAAAATTATGAAATAAAGCAAGTGAAACAAAAAGTTTTATCTTTTTATCAATATGATTGTATAAAGAAAATAGCTTGCACCAAAACGCTACTTACATGCCCCACAGATGACGACAGTGAGGATAAGGCAGGTTATTGAAGCCATGTTACAACGAGGAAACCAGCAGGGCTAGTAGGTTACAGCACTGTGTCAACAGGACCTTAAATGGACAATATTCTGATAATGGTGGCACTAGCGTACTTGGTGTGATAGATTTGAACCTTAAAGGTGGGTACCGGCAGTTTAGACCAGTTCCTCAAAAATCCAAACGATTATTGTTACCTGAATAGATCTGGCGAAATGAGAAAAGGTGAAGCATAACACCACAATTGTATGTCATTATCTGAGCCACACTGCACAGTTAACGATTTTTAAACTAAGAAAACCACATGACCACTTATTTTTAAGCTCAATTTATATCATCTGCCTGGTGATCCGCTCTGTTTAAGCAGAAATCCTAATAGTGAAAATTTAATCATTTTTAAAAGAATGAAAACTTTCAGTTGTTTTATGAGTTGTACTGTCTTAAAATTTAGACTGTGTTTGAAATCGTCTTTGCTTAGACTAAAGTTTGATTTTCTGCATAAATAATGCGGAAATACCCCCCAAACAAGGCTCAGTTGTTGATACATGTATTTAATATAGGCAAACTATCGGATATCACCTTTAAGCCTTATCATGCCTATTGGTGAAACATGTGTTACTTTATTACAGGTGTGGTGTCTCACGTTATAGTCCAATGTGTCAATGTTGGATATAAGCAGGCAACTTTTAATGAAACAAGTAGATTCTTGTCATTATGTTACGATCAATGGCGTGACAGAAATTAAAAGCCAGCAACAAGTTTTACAGCAAAATATATTTTATTAAGCAAAACACGTAACAAATTATTTCAACACATATATTTCAAACAAAACATGTATATTGTATCTTGTATATTGAATGAAGTCCAAGCTGATCCAAGTCCTAAATAAAATTAATTGTTCACTTAATTAAATGAACAAATTACTTATTACCACTATTTTCCGCAAATGTCCGGAAATGGCGACATTTTAACTAGAAATCCAAGTAAAGTAGTTGTTATCCAAAATCCGAATTCGAATTCCCACACTGATGTCTTTTTAAAAAACTTGTTGTATACACGGGTGATCTTTTAAATCTTGAAGGTTTTATTCAGTTCTAATGTAGATCAAGAAGGGCGAGCATGTAGTCGCCGCATCGCCCGTCTGTTCGTCCTTCCCGTCCCGTCCTGTTCGTTCGTCCGTCCGTCATAAGTTTGTCTGAAGCATGACATAAAAATGTAAGAGGTGTCAACATGAAACTACATAAGCAGATAGATGTTAAAGAGGTCAAGTGCAGTGTACAGTCACCATAACCATGAGCATATCAACATTAAACTTCCTAGATTGATCGATCTCAATGAGGACAAGTGCAGTGTACAGTCACCATAACCATGAGCATATCAACATTAAACTTCCTAGATTGATCGATCTCAATGAGAAAAAGTGCAGTGTACAAGAAACATAACTCCCTTTTGCATAGTTTACAAGTTATTTCCATTTATTATTTTTCATACTTTTATTATTTAAACACACATATCTAGGAGAGAATGAAAAAGAAGAAAAAAGAAAAAAAGAGAAAAAAACTGTTGGCGTTTCTTCGGCAAGCATCCATCGGTTCTACCGATTCTCTTTTTATTTTTTATTTATTTTTTTTTTATTGTCAAGACTATCCGAGAAGGTACAAATTGCATCACCAATTAAAACATTCCAGAATAGACGAGATCTTCTGCAAATAATATCATGTGACTTAGGGCATTCTTTTAATGAGTAAGATAGTGCTCAGTGAGGTAAGCAGCTTCCTAGAATGTGACTGACACAAGGTCAAAATTACATGTGGAAGATTATTATGTAACATTCATTTTCGAACATTCGTTTGAATATGAATTGCGAAATTTAGATGCAGCAGAGATAACAAAATGGCGTTTCATTCTTTAGTGCTCTTGTTTTTTTGTCGACTTACTGAAATACATTTCGCCAATTATAACGCTTTTGTTAGTATAAAGGAGGAATGAAGACAAAATAGGTCAAACCATCGACACAATGTAGGTCAGCACACTCCTCACAAAGGCAATGTATCGCAAATCAGTACATACACTTTTGTCGGCCATTTATTGAAGGCTTCACAGGAAATTTTAGTAGTAACTTCCATAAGTATTTTGTTGCGAAATAATGCACAACACGTTCCTGAACATCCATCAGAAATTCAGACAATATTAACAGTCCCGGATTTACCGTGGGCCGAGGCGGCCTAGGCCCCGCCAGTTGACCCGGACATATATTTTTTCGGCTAAATATTTTCAGAAATGGCCTAATAGCACAAATTGTGTAGACTGTGCAGAGATAATTAGGGGTATCTAAGGCCCTCAGACTACTGCCCGAGCAGTTCCCCTGCTGCTAGCCAGAACCCCGAGGCCATCTGGCTTTATCGGCACTCTTCGGCGTTGGTGCAAACGGCATTGGCCGAGGTGTTACGATTGTCTGTCACCTTGCATCCCAATCAAGGTACCCAGTTGATTTTCAGTGCACTTAAATTTTACTTTTTCATGACATGACAAAATGGTTAAATATGTGAACACGAATTTGGTGGTTTGGGGTGGGGTGGAGGTGGGGGTATTATAAGAAGTGGATTTTTGTGAGTTACGAAAATATATTGGGTCATCGTTTTGAGATCGAGCAAAATAAAAACACAAACAGTAGCAATAGCTGTAAGCATTTGTATGAAAAAAATCCCTTCGGGACAAAATCCCTTCCTTTCCTTGTTGCATAGGCGGACAAAACCTAAAATTTAACAAAAGCAGACAAAATCACTCCGGTAAATAATTAAAATATATCTCAAAATTGGAATTTTGAAACAAAAAGCCGGTGTTATTTACAGGTATTGGAAAATTTATGAAATGGCCCGCCCTTGCTAGGAATTTTTTGCTCTGGAAGGATTTAAGCAATAACCCAGCCTTACAGACGTATGTATCTAGCTGCAAAAAGAAGAAAAGGGGAGATATATTGCTAAGTTAATGAAGATTTTTTAATCTAGTGATCTGCAGCCGTAGGAAGCAACGTGTGTATACAGTTTTCGTTGGCTCAAAAATGTTTCAAACATTTAAACACATCTGTAATATGCTAACCGGAAATTGAACTAACTTGGAAATATTTAATTATATTTTGTGTTGTCCAAAGTATATAAAGTATATATATATATATATATATATATATATATATATATATATATATATATATATAATGTATACTGGAAAAATTGTTGCTTGGTTCTTTAAATATATCGTAGTTATATTTTCCTTAGCTAATACAGTACTGGGACCTACAAAGCGCTAGTTTGAAGATGTGTGCACAAACGCTTTGTTTTGGTGATGTGCCGAGAATGGGCAGCAAAGTTTATAGAAAATATCTTGAAAATGCTTAGTCACATTTGGTTTGTTCTATAATATTTACTGATAGAGTAGTATATCTCGTCTGGTCCACCATCTAGTTAAGCCTTCTCAGTCAATCTATACTGTTTTGTTTGTCACACCATTCGTTGAAGGCTCCAATGGAAATTCTGGTATTTTTTATGAGACGAGTTTTAGAGTTTTAGTTGTAACTTTCATAAAAACTCTACATCGAAATTATGCACAGCACATTCTCGAACACCATACTGATATCTCAATGGTGACAATACTAGTGTATATTTGTTTAGCATAAAATCCAACGATACTGCAATGATTGTTTGTTTACAAACTAAGATAACATTATTATTATTGACATTGTTATTATTATTATTATTATTATTATTATTATTATTATTATTATTATTATTATTATTATTATCATCATCATCATCATCATCATCATCATCATCATCATCATTATTATATTAGTATTAGTATTAGTATTTGAGAGACCTATTATTATTATCCTTCCTATTATTACAAACGACGATCGATGGGAAAACAGAGGTGCAAACGTAATCTAGCTGCATTTTATAATCCAACTATATATAATATATTGAGAGACTGGTTAGTATCTTTTTATTGTTATGACTCGTTAAGAAAGATAAGGTATCAAACCAGTTCCATACCACACTACTCACTCAAGACAGTACAGACAAGACAAAGTGGACAGAGACTGGACTCAAGACTGGACACACATTCCTGGACAAAACATAACTGACCACTCACACTAAAGGGTTACTAACTAGGACAAACAGATACATGTTAAAATAGTAATGATAATAATAAAGATAATAATAAGGGGTTGGTAACATATAAAATAATATTTTTACGAATTCTAAAAAAATCTAAAAGTTGTGTAAAATGATTTTTAATAGACTCATTGGTCGAGCAAACAGAAGATACGGAATTTTATCTGCAGATAGTCAACATTCATAATCCCTCTGATTGTTTATAAAATACTTGATAAATTGTGCATTTTATTTCTCTGTAACCTGACAAAATATCAAAGAAAATAATCTGATGTGGTGTATTGCAAGGGAGGCAAGTCTGTCAGCCTGCCCGATGCAGATTTTCTCGCTACGGCAATTTTTATGGTCACCGCTGTTATTATAAACATGTCAATACACTAAACTTTGACAAAACTGGCTTTGTTATGTAATTCTTTGTAAAAAGCACTGCAAATTCAAAACCTATTTACCATATTCCTTAAGGGATCAGTGCGAATAACTATCAATAAATGCTAAATCAAAGTATATCTAAGTTGATTGTTGCTAAGTGAACATGAAACGTTACTCTCACCCTAAGTCTTATTGGTCTTAGCAAAATTTCAATGTGAGTGATTGGGGACACTATACGACATCTCTTGTAATGGAGTCACAGTTTTCCCAAGCATACATGCAGACATTGCTCCATGTGTTAAAGTCTTCCAAAATTTACACCGATCTTCACAATGCATCACAGGTTAGTTTATTATTCAATTGAACCATCCAAATTTGTAGAAACATCAGCATTTCCCTAATAGTGATGCCTTGGTCAGATTGACTGATATTTCTCAAATTTCAGTTTCTTTACCTGTTATGTTTCCTGCAAAGATGTTTCACTACCCTTTTAACTTAGATCTAGCTTTTGTCTTATTTGTTTTCAAATGACATCATCATATTGTGTGCATATGCTCAACTGCCATCTTGACTGTAATGGTTGTATAAATGTGGGAATAAATAAAGGTGTAAATAAATAACAAGATCACAATATCATTCAATTATTGTTTATGTATAATTGCATGGGCAAAATATATTGGTGATGTTTTGCACTTTACTCACTATGTTCATGTATGTGCATAGCATTTGAAAACAAAGTTAGAGATCTATGCAGATAACTAATAAATATGTTAATGAGGGATAGCAAAAATATTTTAAAGTTCATTTTTTTATAAATAGTTAAATGTGCAACTTGACTAACAACTTTTTGGCACATTTTCTACAGTAAATTTATCCACTCAAAGCCAATGTGTTTATAATTTAGCACATAATTTCATTAATAATCATTTGGTTAATCGTCTGCAAATAGCATGAATAAGTTTCTAGATTTCGGATCATTGGGTTTCAATGCCACACTGACCACAGAACCTTATTTAAGTTGCACATTGCTGCGAATTGTTATTACCTAAATACTTGTTCTACTGAGAAAGTGGGCAGTCGAGATGAAGTAGTGTTTTCAAATCAACTTTACACAAATTGGTTTAATAAAATCAGATTTGTGAAAGTAGTAAATGAATTTAATTTCACTCAATCTCTATACTGTATTTGTTGGTACACATTCAACATGTCACATAAATTGCATCATTTCTGTCTTTGTTAGTGTAGGTTTCTTCTTTTTTAATTCCAGTCAGAAGTATCCAAAACAAATGTGAGGGTGTCAGAACTGAAGAAAAGTGTCCAGAATGGACTGACAACAACAGGTATTTTTTGTAAACAATGAAGCATATATGGTATAAGTTAATGCCATATCAAATGTTATATTTTGTAAAATGAAACATTCAGCAATTAAATATGTCGAGATAGTAAGGAACTGAAAGTGAGTTTTTTTAAAAACAGAAATAAAAAAAATGTTATTTTGCAGTTGAATGTTTGGTATATCATTTGCTAAATGATATATACTACAACAACAAATATGATTTAACTAAACAAATAATAAACAACTAAAAGAAGGCCTTTTGCTTTTGATATACAGCCTCAGTACTTTTTTGTCTACACTCCATTTCTTGTACTATATTTTGCTATCCCTCCATTACATGTGAGTTTAATTGGGTTGCTAGGTTGGGACAAGAAGCTGCATAATGTAATCTTCCAGTATCTCCTGAAGAACCCATTGACAGGACATTCAGAAGCCACCCCTGCTGAACATATTAAAGAACCTCTAGTCTACCTCAGGAAAGCCCAGGTAAACAAGTCATGGTGGTCCATGATTAAAAAAAACTAAAGTGGACACTGCATAGCTGTTTTGCTTAAAGCAAGCTTATGGGAGGTTTCTGTACTGGAATACCTGATGTCAGAATAATGCGACTAGGTGTAGGAGAATGTCAGGTGATTACAACATTCTATCACATTAAAGGCAGCACTGCGTTTGCTCGAACAGTGTCTTTGGCTTACTTAAAGATTTGATGTTAAAAATGACTAATTTAACATAACAATCTGATGTTCACAGTGCTTGGCTTCAATTATTTCATAATGTTGATAAAGAAACTGTTATTTACTTATATCATTTAAATTTAGCCAGATTATGAACTATCATTTATTGATCTTTACAGCAAGCATGGGAGAAAAGAATTCTGAAAAGTTTAAACAGCATGTGCACTGAGCTAAACATTCCACTAGCTAGGAAGGTAAGTTAATAACCATTTCACAAGCTAGGAAGGTAAGTTAATGATCATTCCACTAGCTAGGAAGGAAACTTAATGACCATTCCACTAGCTAGAAAGGTAAGTTAATAACCATTCCACTAGCTAGAAGGTAAGTTAATGATTAAACTACTAGCTAGGTAGGTAAGTTAATGACCATTCCACTAGCTAGGAAGGTAAGTTAATGACCATTTCACTAGCTAGGAAGGTAAGTTAATAACCATTCCACAAGCTAGGAAGGTAAGTTAATGATCATTCAGCTAGCTAGGAAGGAAACTTAATGATTAAACCACTAGCTAGGTAGGTAAGTTAATGACTATTTCACTAGCTAGGAAGGTAAGTTAATGATTAAACTACTAGCTAGGTAGGTAAGTTAATGACCATTCCACTAGCTAGGAAGGTAAGTTAATGACCGTTCCATTAGCTAGGTAGGTAAGTTAATGATTAAACCACAAGCTAGGTAGGTAATTTAATGACCATGCCACTAGCTAGGAAGGTAAGTTAATGACCATTCCACTAGCTGGGAAGGTAAGTTAATGATTAAACCACTAGCTAGGAAGGTAAGTTAATGACTATTTCACTAGCTAGGAAGGTAAGTTAATGATTAAACTACTAGCTAAGTAGGTAAGTTAATGACCATTCCACTAGCTAGGAAGGTAAGTTAATTATCATTTTACTAGCTGGGATTGTTAAGTAATTATTATTCACTAGCAATGAAGGAAAAAGTTGACCATTATTCTAAAAATACACATGAAATAGAGTATCCCCCCCCCCATGTATTGGTGGTCACAGGTATATAACCTGGTAATCCCAGCAATAGTTTTTATACAAGTTAGCAGCCTGTGATAATTTTAAGGAAATTGAGCTGTTCAGCAACTGTTTAATATTGGTGTTAGGACAAGGTAGTATGTTATGTATAGTGTTCAAAACATGCTTTCTCAGTCACACATATTAAAATAATCCTTTATAAAAATCTTTAATATGAATATTATTCAATTCAACAATAGAGTCAATTTTATACACATTTATTTTTTAATTTTCTATTTAACAAAAATTACAACAAGTATTGTCATTAATGAACACCCCTTTATGCCTATTTGTAAGATATTAATTCATCATGGGCTTCAAAGAAGTATGATGAGGGTTTCAGAACAGAACAGATCTGTATGTTGTTATTTTTATCAGGATTGTAATATGCCGAGGGTTTTAGAATAGAACTATGTGTTGTTACACTTATCAGGTGTGAGAATACTGCTATGATAACTGGCTAAAGGTTGCTGGTAACTACATTGTGGGGTCTATTTCAGCGTCCTGAGAAGGAGCGGAAGGACTTGCTGTCACGATGGACGGAACTGGGCACGGATGGTCCAGGTACGCTGGGATGCAGTGAGTGTACCCCAGCCATTATCTTGCATTATCAACCCAATCACTGAAGTTATAAAAACAGTTAAACATTCAGAAACTAAGTCAAAAGAAAAAAAAATTGCAATACCAGTTCACCAAAAATGTCCTCTTAACAACCTATGCAATAGTACTGCATAATGTGAGCTGTGATTTTCAACATGTAGTAGTGTAAAAAAATATGTTGTTTGTCTCCAGATTTCTTTTTATCACAAGTACCATGTGGGTTCATGTTCTGTCAAAGTTTACAACAAGAGGCCATATTTTTGCCTACAAAAATAACCTATTTATTATGTTTGTTGTTGTTTTTTGAAAATCATTTTCTGTAATCAATTTCATGTGTATTTTTCAACACTATATGGCCTTTTTTACATAAACACTTTGTATAAATTAACTTAATTTGTTTTTCTTAGTTTAAAAATGTTGCACTTGACTGTTTGGGTTGACTGTGTTGATAATAATAGAAAAATAATGCCAAGATAAAATACAGATTTAAATAACAACAGTATGGAGTATGGAGATCTGTTTTCTGTTATTAAATATGCCTTGTGTTCTTCCTAAAATTATTGTTAGCAGATGTTAAAACCCTATATTTGTTGCAGTATTATACATACTGGTTATTTAATATGATTATCTTTTATAATCAGACATTTTTTTTAGTTTTATTTTCACAATATTATTCTTTGTCTGAACATCATCATGGTACATCCTCACTCTCCTCCACCAGCATTAATCTAACATTGATCACCTGCACAGTTACCCTAAGCTACACAGATCTATACCAATTTAGGATGGAGTGTTATTTGTGTGCATTTAATGGTGGTATAAAACACAGTTGCCTAACATCTTATTTGCACATTCACCAAAGATGATTATGTACAGATAGAGTACAGTATTATTAAAGCTTGAGACTGTGATTATACAGCGTCACATCAGGTATAATCATCTTGTCAATAATTAATGTAATGAAGTTGCACTATGCAACACATATTTTTTAGTGTGTAACAAAAATGTCTTTACCAATGGATGTAGTTGTGTTGTTTTTTCTTAAACACATTATCTTGTTTCAGTCTATGATATGTGTTATTTTTTCTAAAACACATTATCTTGTTTCAATCTATGATATAAGAAAAGTAATATAAAATTAAGTCTGATTTATAGCCTATGTTAAAACCAATTTTATATCCATGTGACATCAGATTTACCTCTTGTCATTGCATCAATTCTTAAATACCATATAAGCAGACCTGTTATATACGTTGCTAGGAAATCATGTCCATGACCCGAATAACACCCACCTCACAGGTATTGATAAATATGCCTGGGTAGAGAGTTATTTAAATCTCATGGAAACAAGCAGCGACAATGTCAAGATTCAAATATAGGACCATGGTCAGGAGTGGTATATCTACCACCATCCTGCATCTTCCAAACCTTCTTTAAAGTGTTCTTATCTGTTTTTGTATCTTGACTGTTTTTGTTGTTTTTTCACTTTTGTGAAACACTCAGAAATGCTATGGTAAAAGGGCAATAAGCTGTAGGTTGTGTAAGTTCTCTAACATGTTGTCATTGTTGTTGCAGATTTAAGTCAGATTCGACCTGTATATGCTCCCAAAGACTTCCTTGAAGTGGTCATGTGCTTACAGAATCCAAACCTTATGGTGGATTCAAGTGGGTATGTATAAATAAAAAACAAATATCTGTTATTTTATGTAGATTGTTTTCATTCTTGCTTTCCTTCGGCTACTGATTATAATGTTTCTATAACTCCTGATACATCTAGCATCTAAATAGAGATGTTACCAGCTTGTGTGGTAGTGATACAAACTTGCTGCTGCCTATGAAATTGATGATGATGGTGATGATTTTATCAAAAATGCATTTATGACATCTATAATATACTAATGGCAATCTCTGACTGTGTTTTCAGGACACATACACTTTGGGGCCTGGTACAACTTCCTCTGAAATTAGCAGACATAAATGAACTGGTGAGTATTTTCATCTAGTAAAAACTATATACAAAGTCAAAAACCTTGTTGCTGGATTAATGTTGTACTCTCATTAACAACCAGGAAGTGTGTTGGTAGGCACCCACAGGGGTAGGTGCCAGTGTTAGTGACCCCCTCCTGCAGTTGAGAGGGGTATAGGGGTCTTCCCACAAAAACAAAAAGCATTTTATCATTATGAATTGTTTGCAGTGATGACCTTTAAAGCACCTTTAATACAAAAAATAACTGCTCTTTTACAGCAGATTGTTTTTGTGAAGAACCAAAATGGTATTGAAGGTCTTCAAATTCAGCAGTCCTGTGCAGTGGTTCTACCCAGATATTTTTCTGGGGATTTCTCACTTAAGAACAGGTAATAGTTTGATATCACCAATACGACCATAGGCATATCAGTGCCAAGTTAATATCAACACTAGATAAGCAAGTAATTAAGACTAAATTGTTGAACAGAACTGGTAATTCAAGAGTGAGTAATTTAAAATTACTAAACTAAATATAAAAAATATAAAAAAAAAAAAACGTGTTTAACTTGTATAAAGCAAATTAAGGACTACAGATGCATTGATTTTGTATCATTTTATTATATTTGCATTTAGATCGCAAATAATTTCACTGCATGACCAGAAATTGTCACAATTTCAGATGATTGAACATGTAACTTTACTTGTTTAGTTGTATGTTTTCCCTGCCTCTGGGCACCATTATTGTGCCAGAATGGACAGATTATATAGACATTATTTACCATGTATTATGGGGAGCAAAGCATTTTAAAATAAAACATAAGATTCAGATAAATGGTAAAACCCTTGAGCATTTCAGAAATCTTTTTTCAGAATCAATAATTGGGGAATATAGGCCACAAATGAAATATTTAATCAGCACAACAGCAGGAATAATAATTTACCTGGGTAATAATGGTTCCTAGTCATTTAAATTTGTAATTCTTAGAAGCTGGTGTGAAGAAGGAATGAATGATCACTCCTTTACCCTTCATGGTGACAGTGTCATCAGGTGACTGCATCAGCATTCAATTAATAACAATGCTTATATCAATGACTGAGATAAGTACTTATGTACTTGTTTCTAGCATAACAAAGTGTCACAATTCCCATGCACTGTCATTGAGAAAGTGCACCTTGCTGCAGTATCAGTTAATGTAGCAGGACGCTCATATTCATGTGAGTGCTCAGTAACACTGATCAGAAAGAACTCCTATAGGCCGAAAACATTATTTATCTGCTCATACATTTTGCTCTTCAATTAAGATTTAACTTCCGGAAAACGTGCACCTGTTACTTTCGGGTATTAATCTCGGTCAAATCTCAAAACCCACATTTCTCAGTTCATTGAAGTGAAGTGTAAATAGACGACGTCATGAGCAATACATCGAAAAAGAAAGGCAATGGGCATGCGCATTACAGGTGTATTTGTAAAATCAACTTCTGTGTTAAAATGATTAATGGGGTGAGACTTTCCTTACATCAATTTCCTGTTTATGTCGCGACAGTCCGCAGCAAAAAAAAAACATTTCTGTCTCTTTGGAAAGGCATACCCAGGTATCATGATCTGGATTTTTTTCTCACATTTTCAGTAAAAATGGTTGGATTACTTTGCATCTTACGTACACCAAGTTATCCTCAATGCTAGCATGTTCTATGCTGTGGACATGTTGATTTACAGATTTTTCGCTACCTTGTTTAACAGCACATGTGTATAGTCAATAGTCTGCATTTTATGTGTAGATATATTCTTACTCGTCACAGATTTGTTCTCGCTTTTACATTTGGCGTGCATGTGGATACCTTGGTCCTGTCTCTTTTCAATGTTTGTATATGTTGCAATGTTCATAGAACTTTGTCTTATATATTCATATTGTAAATTTTACTTATGCATAAGATTTGCTAAAATTGCACTAAAAAAATTTGTATCATTAACTGAAATCACTGTGAAGCTCTGATGAATCCAACATCGGCCATGTTAAAATTGGCTTAAATGGTTGACAAAAAAGACGCCACATTTTCTTTGCTTTGTCTGGAGTTTGCCGCCATCAAGAAAAAAGCCCAATTAACACACTCTTTGATTTCACGAGAAACTAATGATTCTTGTCCTCTACATTTTGTGTTTTTCTATAATTGTTTTCTGATATTTATTAACCTTTACATATTTAATTGATAAATGACTTTAAAATCAATTAGCAAAACTATAAACATACTGGCAGATTAGCAATTGTTTTCACACCTATTTACTTGTTTTAACACAAATGATCACCAATTAAAAATACTTTAAAGGTGGACATCAGTTATCAACAGTCACACTTCAGTGACATTGTTATTTTAACTTGAAACTATATTTAAATGTTTCCCTTTTACACGTTCACCATGCTATTCTTATAATAACTTTATATATGTTACATGTACATTTTGATCATTTAATTAACTTATATACTTAATATCAATTACTGTTCAAGAAGGGTGAACAATGACAACAAATACTTTTTTTTACATTTAATAGTTCAAAACGGCCATGGTTATTAACTGACAGCAAAGACAATTTTATTTAATAACATCCCAGACCTAGGAAGCCAAATATCAGGTGCGAAATATCTGGGTAGCGAAACATCTGTCATCCGACATCTTTATCGTCATAATATCACTTTGCCCTTCTTTGTGCCTGCCCCCAAACCCCGCCCCAAACATCTTTCATTTAAAAAGTGTTTGAATACTTTCTAAAGGGAATAAACTCTTAAGGATGACAAAGGTCATCACAGCTCACTGTCAAGTTTGAGGTGAAAAAATATTTTATTGAAAAGTTTTTTTACTGACCCAAATCTGAAAGTGTAGTAAGTAGACTTACAGATTGTAGTAGGGAAGAGGATTGTAGTAGGAAAGGCTGCAATGTTATTTCCTGGGACAGACATACCAGTGTGAAAGTAAACAAAAGGTAACAGTATAGCTCATAGCTATGATGGAATAGGTGTGGTTTGTTTCTATCTGATGTTGCATGATGCCTTCCAAGTGAAGATAGCATAACATATCTTACTCAGACAAACTATGTTGCCAGATGACTGAGTTGGTAGGATGATTAAACTAGAAATACAAAATCAGCAATGGAAGGTTAACAGGTTGGGAGATAGGGGGCTCTGCTTCTTTTTTGTTGTTGTTACAACACTCTGACTTTATTTTGATCAGATTGTCGAAATCTAGCTAATGTTTGGCAAAGAAAGACCTCAGACAAATGTCTGGATAGTGTACCCTGCAGATAAGCAGAAAGATCTCCACACTGGCCAGTCCTTGCCCTCATCAGGACTCCAACCCACCTGGTGAGGAGCAGGGGTGTAATTGGTGACTCCACAGCTAAGCCAGAGTTGCCCCCTGCATAACAGGTTAACAGCCCCGACTGTATGATTGGGAGCGCATGACTATTTCTTTTCAATCCCATAACCCCTAAGAATAACAGCCCCTTATGTATATGACAGCTAATGATTGCCCAGTGTTTTTGTGTTGTGTGTTTCCAGAGACTTTCATTCAGTGAGATGGCCATCAACCAGTGTCAGACAGGGGTGGATGACAGCAATGAGATTCCATCTGAGCTGTTTGAGGCAGACAGGGTCAAGCAAGGAAAGAAAGGTATGGTCACTACACTTTAAACTCAGAAATTGTCCTATAAATTGACATTAAAATTAGCAATCAAAATGCATAAGCAATGAATCGAAAACTCCCTAAGATAATAAAGCAGACATAAAATTTATAAGTATAGATCATTAACAAAATAAATTATGGTTGTTTCGAAAATTTTCATAAAACAACAAATACAAATCAAAAAATGCATTCAATAAAGTACAGCCTTAACAGTCTTATATTAAAGGTAACCTATCTTCTCCTTTTGTATTACCAACAGTGTTGCCTAATTTTATGCCTAAGCCCATTAAAATACACAAATTCCTACACACAGGGGAGATAACTTATATTAATTTCAAAGTAGGGGAATTATGTCTCTTTGGTAAGTTGATAAAAACAAAAACAAAACACTATTTTTGTTATTGTTTAGCCGATTGTACTTGTGTTTCTCTGATATAGAAATACATTTTCAAACATAAATGCAATAACTAAATAATGTTTCACCTAAGAAATTTATTTTACCCTATGAACTGAAATATCGCATATTTTCTAGAGCAAGAGAGTTATGAATGAGTTGCGGATCAGGAGGTCGCGGGTTCAAACCCCGGCCAGGTCAAAACAAAGACTTTAAAGTTGGTAGTAGTGGCTTTTCTCCTGACGCTCAGTGCTAAGGGGACAGCATTACGCCTGACTCGTTGGTGTCAGTATAATGGACCGGCCGGGTTCAGTCCCTGGACACCTCATAAGTGCCCCTGTGCTATAATGATAGAAATGTCGCTGCACAGAATTGGCAAAAATGCCAGCAAATCCCAATCCTAATCTCATATTGCAATACACACCTTTTGATATGCAATATCCATTGCTGATTCAATTCCAGTCTCTTGCAATTTTTTTTGCAGTAAAGGACTCTGTGCAAACACATTTGGCATGTCTAGAACTACAAACACTGTTAATTTGCTATGATTTGTTCAGCATGCTGACCATCAAACTTTAAGATCATGGTTGATTCTTTTGTTTATATATTAAACCATGAACAAATATTTTGTGACACAAATTTAATAATGCTTATCACATTTTTTTACAGACTTTAATATAAATGACTGCAAAATTATGAAAATGTCAATATTATATTTTTATAAATCCATTGTAATGTTGTGTTGTCCCCTCATTTCAAGTTGCTGCATCCTAAATGTTTGTGTATTGAACACTTGACTCACACTTGTACACATTTGTCTTGTTACAGTGTTAGCATCTGGCAGTGCCCCAGCAGCTCAGGAGTACTCCAAGAAGGGCTGCCCGATCAGTCTCCGCGCGGATCTCTGGAACAACATTCTTGGCATCAGTGTTGATGAATTTGTAGGTTGCAATTATTGAACAGGCTTCTTTGTAACTGCTTTCCTTCCTATATAACTGGGTTGGGTTGGGGGTGGGGGGTGTTGCAATATGTACTTTTCATGTCTGTGATGACATAATTGAAATAAAGAATGAAATGACTGATTCCAGATCATAGGGCTGCCAGTGGCCGAGAAATATGAACCACAACTTCCCATGCAGTTTCCATTCATAATAGAATTGACAACTTTTACAGAGGTCTTCAAATTTAACAAGGGTTAAACAGTGGTTCTACCCATTAATTTGTTCCATGACAATTTTAACTAGATTTTGCTAAAATGAAAAGTATTTGTGAGTGAAATTTCCTAGTTGCATTGAAATTTCAGTATTTCTTAATCATTATTTTAGAAGATGCATAAATAACCTAACATGTTTAAAATGTTTACAATTTTCATTTATTATTCACAATTAATTTTTTAGCAGTGATTGAATAGGTCTATTGTTTATACATGCTTCTTGTATATCAAATATTTCATTCCAATGCAATTTATATGCATTGTAAATGATGAAAGACAAATTAAGTTAGCTAATTGAAGGATCTGACATGAGTTATCATTTAATGCAGCCATTTACTAACAAGTTCAGGAAAAGTGATAATAGTTGTAAGTGAGCGTTTGGCGAGCTTTCTATCATTCTTCCTGGATGAGTTTTATAAATGTTTGTGTGACAATGAGTGTCAGATTCTTTTTATTACATTATTGTAATAGCCAATATTTGATTGTATGAAATTTTAACAACATTACTTGGTAAAATAGAGGTATGAGATGATCTGCATTATGTCACTGAGGTCATCAATCAAAGAGCTGTATTACACTAGTGTAACATTACAAAATATGTTATGGGTGTATTGAATGAAACACAAGGGGAATCATGTGATTAAACAACTTATTGTGATCTCCAGCAGCGAGGAAACAACCAATGTAAATAATCTTTAATAGCAGGGGCAGATCTAGGATGTTATATTGGAAGGGATATGGGTGTTTTTTCATTATCTTACATAAATGGACCTCAACAATGTACGTGTTTTTGTAAGTAAAATATTTGATAATGTCTTAAAGTCTTCCATGTATCAGAGAAAGTGAGATTATCCACATTTATACAACCATTCTATATCCATATTCTTTTCTTATTTCAGGATGTGTTATACTATGAACAGTTGAAAACCAATGTGATAGAACATGATCTGCTGGTAGACAGCTTGTTGTACAAGGTAAAAAATGCCATCCTTTGTCTTGTCTTTATAAATACAAACTCATTCAAAATTAAAATTGACACAGCAACTTTAGCTGATTCTCAGTTGCATCATGGTAGAAAGTTTACACTGTTAGCAGAAATAAAGGTCTGCCTTTTCTGTACTAATATACCACACAATCCTATTTTATTTTTCATTTTATCTCAAATTTGGGGCATATATTTCTGTTTTGTGTGAGTATATAATGTATATAAATGTATATGGTCTGGCACCATATTAATAAAACATCATCAAAATCCCCTCAACCTCAAAATTTGAGTTATTCCCCCAGATTGTGTAATGTCACTCAATACACTGATTTACAGTGAACACAGGCCCTGCAATATACACTGGCAGGTGCATGGATGGCAAGTAAACTTCAGCAGCACACAGCTTTCTCCTAAATGTTTTTTTAACATAAAAGTCACTTTTCCTGTTTATTGTTTAAGACAAAATAACAACAAAAGTGATAATCAACAACAGACAACATTTTGTAAATTCGTAAACAGTGATGAAAGGTTCATTCAGCAAGCCTTTTCAGCTTGCCTTTTTTCCTGTTTTAGGGTTGAACTTATTTTCTTTCAGTCCTTCTGTGTATGTATAAAATCAAATCTTACAGAATTCACTGATTAAATGTAAAACATATAAGTACATAAAATGATGCCAACTAAATACGAGGGGATAGCCAAAAGTTTGTGGACAAGTTAAATTTTTTTTTTAGTCTTTGATATATTTATTTGAAATTTTAACACTATGTATCTTGGCATCCATGACATTACATATATAAATATTAACAAAAATTAACTATATTGAAACAGTTGTAACTATGGTAACGTCATGTCGCTGATACCGCCGCAGTTGAAATAATATACTTTTATTACATGTTTAAAATAGCCGTAAAACCATCAAAAGTTGCATGTTTGTTGCAGGAATTGATGGCAAGATGACGTGTCATAAACATTTGGTTACGTAATTGTTTTGTTGTAACGTTATGTTGTTACTCGCAATCTTACAGTTTTGCAATCGGCACCTGTTCAAAGTACAACATAAAAATGGCGTCTGAGGATAGGTTAAAACAGAGGGCAGTAATACAATTTTGTGTTAATCTTGGAAAGACGCCTAGTCAAATGATGGATATGATCAAACAAGCCTCCAAGAAGCCGGATGTGTGTAGATCACTGGTTTAGAAATGGCACAAGCAGTACAGTGAGGGACGGGAAGTGGTAGCGGATGACGAAAGAAGTGGACGGCCTGTAACAAAGACGTCACGTGGTGAAATTGAAATGGTGAAGAGCGCGCTGGATCAGGATATACGTAATACGCTTCACAATTTGTGCAACTTACTAGATATGAGCTATGGAACTGTGAGAAGAATCATCAAAGCTAATCTGCATATGAGTCGTGTGTGTGTGAGATGGGTTCCTCGATCGTTAAACAATGAAGAAATGCAACGCTGGGTCTCAGAATCACGGTGATTTCTTGCAAGGTACAAGCGGGAAGGTGACGCATTTCTAGAGAAGATCGTGACCACGGATGAAACTTGGCTGTTCTATCATGATCCGGAGACGAAACAGCAATCAAGCCAGTGGAAGTCAAGTGCCTCTCCTCCTCCAATAAAGGCCAGATGCAGCCGGTCGATAGGAAAGTGCATGCTCATTGCCTTCTTTGACATTCATGGGCCGATCCCCCTACATGCAGTTCCACAGGGCCAGTCTGTCACCGGAAGTTATTATTCAAAGGTAAAACATACTTACTAATAACATAACATCAAACATATTTCGTGTTATTGAACATTTTAAGTACTTGTACTTTATTGATAACACACAATAGGCAAGTGTTTGCAGCAACATACCATTTTCTTTAAGGCTTCTTTATTTGTTTTAGGTACTGAAGAGATACCTCATGCGAGCTATGATGAACAAGAGACCAGATGCATTACAGAATGGTTTTATTTTACACCAGGACAATGTGCCTGTGCACACGTCTGAGGAAGCACGTCCTACTGCAACCATCCAGCTGCTACCTCACCCACCGTACTCGCCCGATCTAGCTCCGTGCGATTTTGCCTTGTTTCCAAAGTTAAAGTTACAGTTAAAGGGTAAACGGTTCAAGGACCTGTACGAGCTACAACAAGAAGCCCAGACCATACTGTACTCGTATTCACCAGACTGGTTTCATGATGTATTTAAGCAGTGGGTGCATATTTTGAGAAAATGTGACGTTGACATCGTCTGTTGGTAATTAGACTGCGGAAGTACGCCGTTAGTGGTGCTCATAAAACATGTGTTGTATGTAAACCAATTTGTGTATTGTTTTGAAATTTGTGTGGTTATTGCAAATACATTATTAATGCTGGTCATTAAATTTCCTCTGGATGTGATGCATAGTGTTGATGTTGAATTACTTGTCCACGAACATTTGGCTATCCCCTCGTACATACCTATGTCAGTGGTTCTGTCCAGAAACTTCTCTCTGGATTTTATCCACCTGGAACAGAGTGACATTGTCATCATGTGTTGGTACAATGTATACAGAAACATGTTTCTTGCATATTTCAGGACGTCAAGCTGACTGCGACCAATGATGACCAGTACTTTGTGTTTGAAGACTTTTTATATCAAGTAAAATAGTCTTTCTATCTTTAAATAAAATTAAATATTTATTGAAAACAAACTATTAACTTATGTTTTACATTTATCTTCAGTTTTCCAGCTAACCTGTAGTGTACCGGTAGTTCTGCCCAGACATAAGTCTGGGGTCTTCTTCCACAAATAATGAGCTGGATGTCACCAATATGGGCTTAATTGTGTCTGTGGGATGTAACACGAAAACAAATACTTATTTTACTTCAACTTAATTCTAGTCATGCTAGGAAAGCATTAATAATTTAGAATATATGTTTATCTTATTCAAGAGTCATATTTTAATGAACACTTCCATTTATGCTCTAAGATATTATTACAGGTATATATAAGTTTGATATTAGTTGTGTCTTTTTTGTAGGAGTGTAAGAATATTTTTAAAACTATGAAAATAAATAAAAATTGACTATTGTTTTTTTGTAAAAAAAAAATCAAATTTTCTTGGTCATTTATTCGACACATGTTTTCCCCTTGAAACGGTTGATTTTTTTTTTTTTAAACTAAGCTTTGTGTTAATATCCTTCCAGATTTTATTACCATTTACTCGGGACACCGATGTATTGAAGCACTTCAGTCGAAACAGTGCTTCTCCACCAAAATCATACATTCGAGGAAAACTAGGTGTGGAGGAATTCTCTGTAATATACCCTCCCAATGGAGTCATACCCTTCCATGGCTTTGCAATGTATGGTAGGTGTTATGTTTATTTTTATTTTTTTTGGAATATACATCATTTCATGTCCAGCTATTATTGTTTAAAACAGACCCTCAATACCCAAGCTGCCTAAAAGCTAGTGAAGTCTTGTAATGTATAATACCTCTATTTCTTGTGTGTACTTTTTGCACAGAAGCCATTCAGTGATTTATATGGGCTTCATATCTAGTGGCCACACTCTGCTTCCAATACAATGAGACAGTGAAAACATGTATAATGTGTTGCCATTGGCATAAGTAAACTTCTTGTATATGGACCCAGTGAAGTCATGGAATTTATATTACCTCTATTTACAGAAGGCTGCACTGTTTTCTATTAATGGAGTGAGTAAAGTTGTTTTATTTTATTTGTCCGCTTGTTCCAGTCTAGACGTATGCTGGTGAAGTGATGTAATTTATATAATCACTATTTTCAGGGTACATGGAGCTAGTGATGTCATGTGATTTTTGTTAACTCTCTTTCCAGTTACCCCTCCTGATTCCTGGACACATATCCAATGAAGTCATGTTATGATTATTAAGTTGATTTCGAGTGACATTCACTGAATAAAGGGAACTCATATTAAAACTATAACCACTATTTTCAGTTGCCCCACTCTGTTTCCTATACAAGGAGCCAGTGATGTTGTACTATGTCTTTAGAGAGCTGTACACTCGCCATTTCTTCAGGCTACACAGTATTTCATCACATCCCCAGGTAAATAATGAACAATTTAGATCTTTAGATTGAATATGCTATAATATGGGGTGGTTTCCTTGGGTAAACCTCATATATCCACTTCTTGTTGTTTTCTATGTTTTCCAATTGTTTTTTTAATCTTCATACATGCTTATGACTGATATTTGCAACAGTCACAATAATGAAGTTCTGTTAAAATATTAAAGGCTACAGTTTGAGATAAAGGCCCATTTAACAACTTAAACATGGCCTGACTATGACATAACAATGTTGATATTGAGTTTATTGACTCGTATAAGTTTAATATTTTCAAGCTCAATGTCGAGCATATGTGAACGACCTGTTGTCTTCCTGATTGGTTGTCTTGTTGTTTTATTTTCATGTGTACATGTAATTAACATTCACAATTTAAGATTATTCTTAGTTGTTCCAGCAATATTGGTAGAAAATACACATTTTACCAATGCCTAATTTATACAGTATCTCATCATTCATACACTTAAATATCATCTGATTGTGGGATAGTATTCCTCCATTTAATGACCATGTCGTAAATGTTGCCAACCTATATGGGTTTCCTGTCTTGCAACAATCTCTCATGTTTGGAAGACTGCCAGCTCACTTGCTGTGGTCGGCAATTTTATTGAGTTTGTTATAAGAGGTCATAAATAAGCTGGTAATGATACACAGAGATATTATTCTATTAAAAACTGGTAAAGTTTATTTATATTCAGTTTTAGATATGTCAGATATGTCCATTACAGGGTATAGTGTGTCTCAGCCTGCTGTTTGAGACACTGTTACAGACACATGAGTCTGAACTCTTCTTTCATCTCAAGTCAGTTGGATGTCAACCGTATGTCACTTCTCTTTCCTACCTTTGATTTATTATTTTAGGAAACAGATAATAAAAATGATTATTATGTTCAAATTTTCTTATACATATGTGTTTTACTAAATGAAGTAAAAATATGCTTTAGAATGTATTTTTGAGATCTTTTGAAATTGTAAAGTAAAATAGTTAATTTTGTAAGTTTACTTTAAAAATATTGCTCCTTGTAAAAAATGAACAATGAAATGGTGATTGTTTTTGCAAACATAGACATCATAAAAATTAAATGCCATAAAAATCAACACTTCTTCCAATCTCTCCTGTAGATGGAAGTAATGTTTGCTTAAAAATATAACTTCTTTCAATCCCTCCAATGATGGAACTCATGTTTGCTTGAAATTAAAAATTTACAATGTCATTGCTTGTATAATGTGTATTAACCAGTGTTTTTGTCACAGCTCATCCAACATACCTCCTCATCTCTATTATCTTTTACAGGCTGAAGATAGCTTTCAAATGGCTTGTTCGAGCCTTCTCTGGTTACCTGTCCAGTGATCAGGTACTGCTCCTGTGGGACCGAATCTTGGCCTACAACAGTCTAGAGGTGCTTCCAGGTATGCAGTGCCACCCATATTTTTGTTGCAAACTTTTGAAGTCACTTAAAGGCTGCTTCTATTTTTATCCATGTTGAATGTAGTTTTGGTATTTTGTAGTTAGTTACTTCAGTCAAGTGCCAATTAAGTTAAGAAGCCTGCAAATTGATTGTTTTTAAATGGGTTGTCACTTGTTTTGACTGCTTAGCCTCTCACCGTTGTGGTTTGAGTCTTGTTCGGGGCAATGTACTTAATGTGGTTAGTTCTTCCAACTGTCCTGCTGTGCGCCAGTGGTTCTACCAAGACATTTGTCTGGGTCTTCTTCCACCAAAATATCTGGGCATCATTACAATGACCATAATTTGTTGCTTCGATGTATTTCAAAAACAAAGAAAACAGATTTAACAGTAAGGAAAATTCCGTTCTTGAAAATTATTGTTCTATTATTGTTCTGTTTTGGCCTAAAAACATTGGCTTCACAATGATGCAAGCCCTATTTTCATTGTAAGTAGGTTTTATATGTTAAATAGAAGTAGATATAATAATATATTTCTAGCATGACAGGTAAAAATATTGTTGATACTAAATGTAAATATGTACTACAGATGTATAATACTTATAAGATATGTTGCAACTTTTTTGTCTTGATAAAATATAAAACTAGGAAATTATTTGCTTAAGTTTTTATATATTTGACTTTACAAAGATCACAGAAAACTTGTGACATAATCAAAGAATATTATTATTCCCCCAATATCCATACTTGTCAATGTATATGTATCTGTGTATTTCAGTGCTGGCAGTTGCAGTGTTCTCATTTAGGAAGACCAATTTGATGAAAGTCCAGTCCTTCAATGCCGCTGAGGTATGTTGAGCAATTACAGCACTCATTAATTTCGAAATAACAAATTACTACTAAAACAGTAATTTTAGGTTAAAGTTTTCACAGTTGTAAAAATCTATGAATAGTTTCTTACAGTTTTTTTGTTGTTTTCATTAGATACTGTAATTGAACAATTTAAAATAATTTTGAACAACAAATAGTCACTCCATGCAGTGACAAAATCCAAGCAGATTTTCATGTTTATAGAGAAAGATAAGAATGCTTGTATTTCGCCTGTCTACTCATTCATTAAAGTAGAAATACACAAATAAATGTTACAAAAGGGTCAATAAACTACGTTATGAAAACAGTACTGCATAGGTCTTCCTACAAAGTTCTGGAAACACAGTTGTGCCAGAAAAGTTCCACAGTTCTACTTGGACAGCTGTTCTTTTTATGTAAGACCTGTGATTAATATTGAAGGGCAGGTGTGATGATCTGCACATTGACAGATAGGTCCTGTGCATGATTTGAATAAGAAGTTTCTTTGTGTATATTTTCAGGCAGTGCTAGCTGACATCACCACCCTCCATGTGATCCCTCTGATACAATTGAGCCTATTCTCCAAATGATCAACTGCCTACATTTCACCCCTGATGCTTCAGTGGTCTCTATATCTTCATGCACATTTAGTTTCTGTTTGTGTTATTTTTTAGATTTACAGGAGCCATTGACTGAGGCAGTCAGAGTTTCAACCTTGTAACTCATCAACTCTCCACAGCATGGTTTTGAATCAGGATTGAGGCAACACATTATTGTGGAGAGATACTGTAGCAGCTGTGCAACAGTGGTTCTACCTAGAAAATCATGAGAGGTCTTTCTTAATGCCAATTGATATGCTGATATTATTGTAGCACTTCAGTTCACTGCATTCAATAGTATTGTGACCTTAATTTATATCACTTATAAGATTATCATTATTTCTGATTGTTCAATATTTTTATTCCAACATAAATCTATTTTTTGTTAGGTTAAGTTAAGTGCTCCTTTGATAACAGAACAATGGGTTAATGGAATAGTTTGATTAAGTTGCTGTTCATATAAATAAGTATTCTATTTGGAGTCAGTGGAGACTCCCTTAGTTGTGCAGGTATATATATAAATATATCATGTGAAGTAAGAAATGGATGTCAGTCTAATCAGATGCATGAGGCAGTTTTACACTCTCTCTTGCTAGAATAGCCCCTGATGCTGACCATGTTCTGTAGTGATTGTGACTTGGTGTGTGGGAACGTTGTTAGTTGATTGTTGAATCATGGTGAGCTGTTAAAAGGTTTAGAGAGCTGCTGATAAACCTAAATCTTTAGACCTTAAATTGTCTAAAAACGTAATTAAATAGGGTATAGTTGTGTGCATGATCATGATTTTTTATTTATGACAGGGGAGGATAGCCTTGATTATATATTCAGTATGAGGTGTGTTTGTTGTCTCCCTTGAATTGATGAGTTCTACTCACTCCTTTACAGTCTATCTTTACTCTTTGCAGTTAGTGTCACAAAAATGCAATTACAGAAACTGTTACATTATTTATATGTTATGCTTAAGACAATATCTGAGTTGATTCACTTTCTAGAGTGGATTGTTTGTGTACTGTGTTTTTTAACCTGTATTTTTACTCTGTTTATGCAATGACTGAAATAACTGAAGAGAAATTAAAACATTTCTTTTAATAAGCTTATTTGTTGATTATATAGTCCATGTTTAATCTTTTTGATGCATATGTTATCAAAAATACATATAATTCTGAGTGTGATTATGTGATTTAAGTAACTGAATGTTTAAATGATCTATGTTATCTTGTTATTATATTGATACATGATCTAAGAAACATCAATTAATGTTTCTTTGCTTCTAAAATATGCACCAAACTATGAACCACATTAACAGCTCGACAAAAAAATTTATGCAGATGAAAAAATGTAAAGTATAACTGCTTGCTAGTCACATGCCCTGAAAAAAATAATGTTCATATAAGTGAAATCCTTCTTTAAGATGTATACTGCAATCATTTATTAGCTTGATGTGTCACATAAAAAATACATGTTTTAGCAAACTTATGATGAATTATTTGTTGACTAAATTAAACTATAGCAAAAGCATGGAATAATTTAAAAAATGTTTAAACACTTTAATGATTAATACAAACTTGTATTAATAAGTTATAATTTTTCCAGGATCAACAAAAGTATGCATGTTATGTAGTATTGCAGGCAGCAAGCGTTTTTATATTTGTTTGTTTTTTCGCAAGTTTTCTGTGGTTGTTCTCTCAACTTTACTCAACTATTGTAGTTGAAAATTATTACAGGTTAAATAACAAAGGTTCTTTTATTATGCATATAATTTATGTATATACAGTTGTTATTAAGACAGATTATGTAATGTTTTATTATTTAAAGCAGTTTTACTGTAAATGTAAATGATAGAACATTCAAGCTATGCCAATTTGATAAAACTGGTCAACTTCTAATTATCATTTCTTTTTTAGTGTAGAATTGTGCATTATCAATTTCAACTGATTTATGACCAATAATTCACTGACAATGCCCCAGTGTTATAATAAGTTAGGCCATTAAAATATGTCTTCCACAAACCCATCCCAAGAGAAGCCTCCAGGAGACATGCATCCAATATTTGTCTCTCTTGTGTCGCTTATAAAACATTAGTATCAATAATTCACAACAATGTGGCGACACCTGGTTACCACTCACAGCATCAGTAAACATACAAATAGTTCATCAACATGGAGCTTCAATGGAAAAATCTTTTGGTGGGAACGCCAGACAAATGGGTGGGTAGAACCACAGCTCACCTCAGGTATAGCTGGAATGTCTGCACACATAAAGTCCTTTGCCCCAAACAGGACTAGGACTGACATGGTGGAAGGCTACACAGTCAGAGAAGTTATAAGATGGCCAACCTACCACTATGCCATGGGTGTCCTGCAGGAGAAATGATACAATACCATAAGAAAAATTCAAGATGTTTTTTTTTAAGTTTTGGAAAATACATCACAACTATATACCACAGGTAAAATATAAGATAAGTGTCCCAGTGTTAGACCAGGTGCATTGACCAGAAGATGCTAGCCTTTGAGCAAGAGTTTTTAATGCACACTGCATTCAGATAGTGACAATCTGAGTTCTTGTTCAACCCAGGAAGTAAGCAGTCAATCTGGATTAAAATGAGTTAAAAGTATTTGTTTCCAAATCAACTGTAAACAAAATTAGAGTGGACAAAAATTATAGCAATGTTAAACCATAGAAAGATACAAATAAAACTGTGCTATTCCTGCTGCAATGAATAAAACATAATAATTTTTTTATAAGTGACACATTCCTTGAGACACATTCTTTTCATAATATACATTTTCATTTTAAATTGATGTTACCAAAACATGGCAATAATCCATGTTTTATGCAGTCGGGCCTTCCTAATGTGTGAACCCTTCTTATAAAGGTTATTGTCCAATATCTACCATAGGCTTTTGCAAACTATCTTCTTTACGCTACTGTTAACCATCTTCCATAGGCTACTGTAAACCATCTTCCATAGGCTACTGTAAACCATCTTCCATAGGCTACTGTAAACTATCTTCTTTACGCTACTGTAAACTAGCTTCTATAGGCTACTGTGAACTAGTAAACTATCTTCCACAGGCAACTGTAAACTAGTTAACTATCTTCCACAGACTACTGTAAACTATTTTCTACAGGCTACTGTAAACTATCTTCCATAGACTACTGTAAACTATCTTCTATAGACTAATGTAAACTATCTTCTATAGACTACTGTAAACTATCTTCTATAGACTTCTGTAAACTGTCTACCATAGACTACTGTAAACTATCTTCTATAGACTTCTGTAAACTATCTACCATAGGCTACTGTAAACTATCTTCAATAGACTTCTGTAAACTATCTTCCATAGACTACTGTGAACCATCTTCCATAGGCTACTGTAAACTATTTTCTACAGGCTACTGTAAACTATCTTCTATAGACTACTGTAAACTATCTTCCATAGGCTACTATAAACTATCTTCCATAGGCTACTGTAAACTATCTTCCATAGGCTACTGTAAACTATCTTCCATAGACTACTGTAAACTATCTTCCATAGGCTACTGTAAACTATCTTCCATAGACTACTATAAACTATCTTCCATAGGCTACTGTAAACTATCTTCCATAGACTACTATAAACTATCTTCTACAGGCTACTGTAAACTATCTTCTATAGGCTACTGTATACTACCTTCCATAGACTACTGTAAACTATCTTCAATAGGCTACTGTAAACTATCTTCCATAGACTACTGTAAACTATCTTCCATAGACTACTGTAAACTATCTTCTATAGGCTACTGTAAACTATCTACCATAGGCTCCTGTATACTTCCTTCCATAGACTTCTGTAAACTATCTTCTATAGGCTAGTGTGAACTATCTTCCATAGACTACTGTAAACTATCTTCTATAGGCTACTGTAGACTACCTTCCATAGACTACTGTAAACTATCATCCATAGGCTACTGTAAACTTTCTTCCATAGACTACTGTAAACTATCTTCAATAGTCAACTGTAAACTATCTTCCATAGACTACTGTAAACTGTCTTCAATAGACAACTGTAAACTATCTTCCATAGGCTACTGTGTTCTGGAGACATTGGCCTTTTGCGCGCACCTGTGTGTGTGTTGTTGTTGTTGTTGTTGTTGTTGTTTATTTGTTGTTGTTTTTTGTTCTTTTTTGCGTGGGGGGAGGTGCGGGGGGGTGGGGGGGGACCCTTGTGAGAGTGATAGCTGTAAATGTAAGTTATGTCGAATGATCGTCATGGTGCAATCCACAACAGCAGACTGTACGTCAGTTGTAGAAATCATGCATTTATTATATAGTAGCCGCATTCTATGTGTATCAATTTATACAGAACAAGTAGTTAAGAACAGAATAAAATTGTTCAGTTGTCTGTAAATGTTTTGTACAGTTCTAGCTGGTACCTTATCCATATATAATATTAGAATAATGTTATGAGCATGTTTTCACTTAAGTTCGACACTTAAAGTAGGTTATTACGTTGTTAAGGATTATTTTTTTTAGTTTTAAGGAGAACATAGCTGATTTTAGAAATATACTTAGTGAAAATGATTTAATTTGTGTTTAGCAATAGTTTTATAGTGAAAAATGTAAAACATTCGATTACATGAATCAGGTAGGTTATACAGTGTTTAAATTGTTAATTATTTTGAGAATATGTTGTAAAACGGTATTTTTATTTTGATATTTGGAGGGAAGCTATGAGGGTAGATATTTGTTATATCCACGACTATTGTCTAATAGCTCGGGGCTAAGGGGACAGCATTAATGACTCGTCGGTGTCAGTATAATGAACCGGCCGGGTTAAGTCCATGGGCACCTCATACATGTAAGTGCCCCTGTGCTATAATGATAGAAATGTCGCTGCGCAGTATCGACACAAATGCCGGCTAATCCCATCCCATCCCACTATTGTCTAATACATGTATTTTATGATGCTTAAATGTGATAAAAATGTCGCATTCCCAATGACAACCTAATGGTCTACTGCTTTTGTTGATCACATTAGCTGAATGATTATCCGGAAATACTATAATTATTATTGAACATTCGATCAAATTTATTTAATCAAGAACGTTTTGTCTGTTCTGGCTTGCTGTCGATACTTAAATGTATGTTTTGGGAATACCTTGTACGGCAGAGTGAGTGTCGATCCCTATAAATTATTCAGTCAAGATGTACATATTTCCCCTACACATGATTTAGCGTCATTAAATTCACATTTTTCAAACCTATCATTTTCTAGTATCACATTAAGGCCCCGTGTTTCTGTCCCAAAGTGCAGAGTATGGTTTTAAGCGTACATTTACGAGCAGTAAGCCATTAGTTTACCATCGGAAATTCATTTATTCAAAAAGACAGATGATTAAACGCTTGCAACTGTACATAACAATAACATCAATATTATCTGGATTGTATACAACCTCATCATTAATGGAAATCAATTATCTAATCCTTCAGGACAATTATATTGTGAACAAGTGATATGATTTGTTGAAAGAAAGAACTTAATTTACCAATTTAATTATATTTGACATTCTCTAACAAACACCCTTTTCTAAGTTTTGTTAAAACATTTGAAATCAGAAGGTGTCTTACTCAAATAGTGTATTTTTGTTAAGTGGTAGCAAACGAGACGGAGAAATTAATCATTATACAAATAAATTGCGCATATTTGTTGCATAAATAGCCTACGTATTATCAATTCGGTCAGGGTATAAAAGCATGGACAGTCGCATTGGCTTCTCCAGGGTTTATATTTGGGAATTATTTAAAAAAAAAAAAACATTTTATTTTGACCATAAATTCTCATATTGTGAGAAAATTGTCGGTATTATTTCATTAAGCGGCGCATGATTGTAGATTAATGAATCCAGATTAAGATTAAGGACCTGTGAAGCCACAATATCAACGATTATAATTGGTCAATGGCATGTTTGACAGGTTCTGAAAGCACCTCTGCAATAATACTTGCATGCTGTGAGGTTGTGAATCAAACTCATAAAGCATGTATGGTCTTAAAACTGGAATAGCCAAATACCGTTTTCTGCCTTTTAATATTATCAGGCATGGTAATTCTGGCTGCAGATTTAGGCAGACTTGACCACTAGGGGTGTGACTGACAACAGCTTGTCCATTCCCAGCTCAGTGCTGTCAGATCTTTCTGAAGTGCCACAATCCCCATCGGACAACTCCATGGACTCTTGGTCTCGTAATTAACTTGCTACAATTGTTTATAACATTCTACACCTTTTTGTCCAAGCACTACATACTTAAATAACTGGACGTATTGCTCACGTCTTTGCAGCAAGTCAAATGCGCCACTAACCCTTACGATCAACTTTTAGTGCGAATTGCACCATGCAAGTAGCAGATGCATGTACTTACACTTCGTTTCTTGCCAAATATTATATTCACTAATGACTTACATAATGCCATTTCTGACCAAATATTATATTCCCTGATGACTTACATAATGCCATTTCTGACCAAATATTATATTCCAAGATGACTTACAATGCCTTTTTTGACCACATATTATATTCACAGATGACTCACACTGTCGTCTTTTGAGTAAGCATTATATTCATGTTTTCTTTCGTTTTAATCTACATTCAAGCTTTCAGTAGTTGAAATTAAAATCGCTAAATTTACCCGGAATAGCACTCATTTGTCCAATATCAAAATAGGAGTGATGTTGTGGACATTGCCAATATATGCTGTGTACATTAGTAGTCTTGTGTGTTATAGATATGCTTGAAAGTAATAACGCCGTCTTCAAAGGATTAACGTTTGGATAAGTATATAACTGCATGAGTTACATAAGATGTGTATGTTATTATGTTATAAGTAGTTACTACCACTAGGTATGTTTCACATTCTGAACTTTATAAAAGTCTTAGAACCCGAAAGGTGGCTTTCCGTCGACATTTTTTACGAAGAGCAAAAACATTGTAGGTGCTTGACATTATAGTTTGATTAGTGCTTTACTTTCACGATACAATGCAACAGTCAAATACATGTGACAAACTATTCTTAAACTCTATAATTACGCTGGCCAAAATTGCTTAACACTTAGCTGAACAAACTTAGTAATATCTTAATATAAAATTATTATCTTTAGCCCTACTTTGACAATTTTGTGGAGTTTTGTGTTTCATTAAGTTCAGCTTGTGTGTTAATAGAACACGTGATATATTTCTGATCATCTTAAGAACATATTTAGCTCTTGTTTTATTGGGTGACATAAAACTTGATATATTAGTTTTGAGTATGCATGTAAAACCTAAATGAGTTATTGCTCTGATTTTAATTGCTTGCAGTATTGGTTAAAGACTACATATAACATAAAGCGTTTTCTTTATGAACTCTCCTAATTGAAACACGATTTATGTCTATGATTCCTAGAACATAATAATTCGAATGTAAGAGACCTCTGACAGTATTTGGTGTAACCTCCCACAGCCAAGTCACACTTGCCCTGGAAAGTCATTGGGTGTCGCATGACCCTGTATCCATTATGGCAAAAGAGGTCACACTGTCAGACTGTCTCTGCAGTAATATGTCGCCCCAGTGATACGCGCTTCCTATCTCCCATTGTCACAAACATGTTAAGTGTATTCACAAAGTTTTGGTAAGATCCATGTTTAATTCGATTTTGCAAAGCGACGTTCAAAGATCATGCATCACAGCAGGTTTTCCATGCGCTCTATGACTGTATTGTGCTAATTTAATGGTGTTAAAGTGGCCTTTTAGACAATAAATCAAGACTTGACATTTTTGTGAATGTTGGTTTTAGTGGTTTTAGCACTTTCCTCGTCAAAATGTGCAAATATCGGTGCTACTTCACCCAAGATGTGATTGCAAGGGCTCTGTCAAGCCATTAAGTGGAAAACTTTATCATTGCGGAAATACATCATACCTCAGTTCCCGCAGAAAAACAAAAGTGGTTTCACACGTTTAAAATCTGGCATTATCGACAAAAACATTTAGTTTTGCACAAAATGCGAAACATGAAAATGGAATTAAGACTTTTAGTTCTTGAAAGCATCTTAGAGAGTTTTAGATAACTAAATCGATAGAATGTTGTTGGTATGCAGTGAAATAAGATAATTTTGCAGTTACACTGCTAATTGATCCTTTTCCTCATAAATTTCCACTTGGATTACCAGGACCATTTCCGGAAATAGTCGAGTAGTTACGAATGTTACATTTTTAGGCTATTGCGGTTCCTACTGATAAGGTTTAGTGAAAAGTTAATATTTGTGTTGAAAATAATTATAGAATATTTCAATAGTGACCCTTTTAATAATTAGTTCAATGATTTATTTAAAATCGCGTGTTCACGATTTAGCGTAGGTGCATGAATGAAGAAAAAAAATAAGTTATGAGTCACCATTGGTCCAATCAGCAGGCGCATGACTTTTTTCTTATGCATAGTCTATGTATAGGTAAGTGTCTATTTAGTTAGAAACTTCAGAATTCTGAATATTCTGACTTGATAGTAACTGACCTAAATCATATTAAAACTCGTCTGACCTTTCATTAACTGTTGAGGAACCTTTAAGTCGGGGTTACTTCATCGTCCGATATGCTGGGCCGAGATTGTCCGCAAGACGTGACATCAGATTTCACTGTTTTTACGTAGGATGCATTTTTGTCTGCCAAATAGTTAGTTTTTAAAGCTTCTTTTTTACTTCTTCCCCCATTTTCTTCTTCGTTGTTTCTTCTTTTTTCTAGTCCTATCATTTTCTTTAATTAATATCCACTCATTTCTCTTGCATCAAGTGACGTCATCATCGTTTTCTTCAGTCACGTTTCGTTGCAATCGTAAAACTTCGGGTATTTCCGTATGGTTCGTAAAATACACCTCGTACATAGCTCTAGAATACACCAAAGTGCGTCGCCTGAGTTATGAAACAGTGTCCGTTCGCGAGAAAGTAACAAATTATATATATATCATTTAGTTGAGTATATCTTGCAATAACAACGATTTTTTTTATCAATACAATCTATATGATTTACGGAAAATTGAAAAGTCAACATTAAATACCCAGTATTAAAACTAAGACACACAAAGTAGATCCAAGATGGCGCCTTATTATGTCAGAGGTCTCTTGCATAGCATAAAGGCCGAGGTGATCAGATTGGTTTCGTTGGAGGAGCCAAACCAGTTTGTGCCGTATTCGGACCGCCTCGGCTATTTTACTTTCAAAAATAGGCCTCGGAGGTAATATGGAGGAAAAGTAGCCCCAGCAAGATGGCAGCCAACTTCCAAGGACCGTGATACAGTATGTAGACATAACATGTTGGTGAATGGCACACAAAAAGCAAAGTATTGACATGAAACAATGCGAATGAGGGGGTTGGTATTTAATCGAATAGAGCTATCACTTCTTCATTTTAATTTTCTGATGTCCGTCCTCCATCATTTTTATCATTAAAAAGGCTGATGATGGATTCAATGATACAAAATAAAGCGCTGGTGGGTTCAATGATACCAAATAAGGCGCTGATGGATTCAGTGATACAAAATAAGGCGCTGATAGATTCAATGATGCAAAATAAGGCGCTGATGGATTCAATGATACAAAATAAGGCGCTGATGGATTCAGTGATACAAAATAAGGCGCTGATAGGTTCAATGATACAAAATAAGGCGCTGATGGATTCAATGATACAAAATAAGACGCTGATGGATTCAATGATACAAAATAAGGCGCTGATGGATTCAGTGATACAAAATAAGGCGCTGATAGGTTCAATGATACAAAATAAGGCGCTGATGGATTCAATGATACAAAATAAGGCGCTGATGGCTTCAATGATACAAAAAAGCCGCTGATGGATTCAATGATATAAAATAACGCGCTGATAGGTTCAATGATACAAAATAAGGCGCTGATGGATTCAATGATACAAAATAAGGCGCTGATGGCTTCAATGATACAAAAAAGCCGCTGATGGATTCAATGATACAAAATAAGGCGCTGATGGATTCAATGATACAAAATAAGGCGCTGATGGCTTCGATGATACAAAAAAGCCGCTGATGGATTCAATGATACAAAATAAGGCGCTGATGGATTCAATGATACAAAAAAGGCGATGACGGGTTCAATGATACAAAATAAGGCGCTGATGGGTTCAATGATACAAAATAAGGCGCTGATGGGTTCAATGATACGAAATAAGGCGCTGATGGATTCAATGATACAAAATAAGGCGCTGATGGATTCAATGAAACAAAATAAGGCGCTGATGGGTTCAATGATACAAAATAAGGCGCTGATGGGTTCAATGATACAAAACAAGACGCTGATGGATTCAATGATACAAAATAAAGCGCTGATGGATTCAATGATACAAAATAAGGCGCTGACGGATTCAATGATACAAAATAAAGCCCTGATGGGTTCAATGATACAAAATAAGGCGCTGATAGATTCAATGATACAAAATAAGGCGCTGATGGATTCAATGATACAAAATAAGGCGCTGATAGATTCAATGAAACAAAATAAGGCTAATGGGTTCAATGATATTAAATAAGGCGCTGATTGCTTCAATTATACAAAATAAGGCGCTGATGGATTCAATGATACAAAATAAGCCGCTGATGGATTCAGTGATACAAAATAAGGCGCTGACGGGTTCAATGATACAAAATAAGGCGCTGATGGGTTCAATGATGCAAAATAAGGCGCTGACGGATTCAATGATACAAAAAAATCGCTGACGGATTCAATGAAACAAAATAAGGCGCTGATGGGTTCTATGCTACAAAATAAGGCGCTGATGGGTTCAATGATACATAATAAGGCGCTGATGGATTCAATGATACAAAATAAGGCGCTGACGGATTCAATGATACAAAATAAGACGCTGATGAATTCAATGATACAAAATAAGGCGCTGATGGATTCAATGATACAAAATAAGGCGCTGATGGGTTCAATGATACAAAATAAGGCGCTGACGGATTCAATGATACAAAATAAGGCGCTGACGGATTCAATGATACAAAATAAGGCGCTGATGGATTCAATGATACAAAATAAGGCGCTGATGGATGCAATGATACAAAATAAGGCGCTGATGGATTCAATGATACAAAAAAGGCGCTGATGGATTCAATGATACAAAATAAGGCGCTGATGGATTCAATGATACAAAATAAGACGCTGATGAATTCAATGATACAAAATAAGGCGCTGACGGATTCAATGATACAAAATAAGACGCTGATTAATTCAATGATACAAAATAAGGCGCTGATGGATTCAATGATACAAAATAAGGCGCTGATGGATGCAATGATACAAAATAAGCCGCTGATGAATTCAATGATACAAAAAAGACGCTGATGGATTCAATGATACAAAATAAGGCGTTGATGGGTTCAATGATACAAAATAAGGCGCTGATGGAGTCAATGATACAAAATAAGGCGCTGATGGGTTCAATAATACAAAATAAGGCGCTGATGGATTCAATGATACAAAATAAGGCGCTGATGGATTCAATGATACAAAATAAGGCATTGGTGGGTTCAATGATACAAAATAAAGCGTTGATTTGGTCATTGATACAAAATTACTACATTCGTATGGTATTTACATGTAATAGCGAATTTGTAGTTTAAATATTTTGTCAATGCCGATCGACATCCACTTTGACGGAACTGGTCATCATTGATATTTTGCCGTTATTATTGTATATGTATATGTTATAATAACCTCATTCGGTCTTTTAAAATTTATTTATTATTTTTTGTTAGTATCGTGTAATAGGAACTGGGTATTTATCTTTATCACAGCCAGACAGAGACACAGGTTTACAAAGTTGTTTATGGCTATTTGGTCAGCTGGCAATTAAACACAGTGATTTTACTTTTTCTTTGTAATTCTGAAGCGCTTAACTTATGTTTGCTCTTACATTTTAGATAACCTTAAAATGTTTGACATGTACTTTATGCATATAGACAAGCAAATTTATTCAAAGTTGCATTAGCCTTTAGAGACAGTACTAAAATGTTCTTCAAAAGTACAGACCATATATGTTGCTGGCGAAGGTAAATCTCTTGACACGTTGATAATGCCAGTTGCCTTCCATGTCGAGTCTTCATGGTCAACATATCCTCTATAATACGAGCAAGAACAAAAGTGAAGACTCCGTGAACGGATAATTTCTACATTTGTGTGAACAATTGTAGCGATGTGTAGAACTGAGGGCTATGCTGTACAAGACAGCTCTACCAAACACTGGTCCTAGACCAGTAGTATTGCCATTAGGTGGCGATATTGGCCGCAAGGCAGACAGGAGGTCTGATCCATTGACAATTGGCTCTGAAGTTTATTTGAGAAATGTTAATATTTGTCTCAACCCTAGCTGCGCTAGCAACCATTGTCTTCCATTTGAGACAACTCATCATAGATTAATTACTTTACTCCGACGATTTGTTTATGCTACCCAAAACAGGAAAATATACAAAAATTATCAGTTCGGTTGTGTTGCGTTTTAATAAATAAAACAGCAATTTAACTGACTTTAATACAAAGGTGCAGAACTATTAAAAGTTTGTGACACCGGAAGAGTAAGGGTCAATTATCACGTGACCATTGTGATGCCTTTGTCCTTTTGATGGATCTCAAATCATGAAATTAGATTCCTTTGCTGGTTTCAAACAGATGTTGGGTCACTGTATTGACTTGCTGGGGATTGTAATTAATTCTAAAGTAATTGTGGCGCTCATATGTGCACAGTTATTAAAAATGTGGATCTAATTGATAAAGGAGCGGCTGCAATATAACGGGTGAATAGGCTGTAATTTATTAGAAGTTAATGAACAGAACAGAACGTATTTTTAAATGGGCTTAGACTGTGTTCAGTCTCTCGCCATCATAATGCAATATTCAGTTATAAAGGTGTTAGTCACGTAATCATTGGTTAGTCAGGTACATATATGTATACATTGAATAGCATATTTATGAAGGTTGAAATTCCAGGATAAAAAAAAATCTCATCCAATAATAAAATAGGTATATAACAAAAATTAGTTAGGAAAACCAGCAAAAAATTGAATTTGTAACATATAAACATAAACATACACCTTGTATTTTAATGTCACATATCTAATATGTAAGAAAAGATTTGCGTCGGATATATGATTCTCTGATGTATTTATATAACTTAATAAGTTTTGATGTGTTTTCTATTTTTAACTGTTCAGTAAATTTAAAGGTTGATGATCTATTACAATAGTACTGATTTATATATAGTCTACGGTAGTCAAGAAATAGAGGACATACCAATAAAAAGTGGTATTCATCTTCAATCGCATTTCTGTTAATAGTGCATATCCGCAAATGTCTTTCTTCCCTGTTTCTACCATACCTGCCAGTAACTATTCCTAGGTCATGAGTAGATAGGCGGAATCGGGCTAATATGCTTCTGAAGGACTTTGGTAAAGTATTAAGGTAACACTCGAGCCCGATCGTGGGCTTAACATGTTTATACAATAACAAGGAATTACTATTGTTCAGTTCATGATACCATTGTTGTACAAATGAATTGAAAACCCTTGTTTTGAACTGAAGGTAAAATGGTTTTAAGTTGACAGAATTAGGATTTTCTCATACAAACGAAAATCCATGGCTTTCGAGAATAGTTTTTACTTGTGCAGCCCAATTCGTTAGTCCATATGCACTGTCAATTAACATGTTTCTATAAATCGTATATAGTAAGACATTATCAGTATTAACAAGTTTACACCAGTATTTTATGATACGGACATACCTTAGAACAAACAATGGATAGCGCCCAAATTCGCCGTATATACAGATACTAGGAGTAGATGATATAACCCGAATAATACTTTTTAAAACTTGCGGTGAATTCTTTCGATCTGCTTTGATTTGCCAAAGACCCAGACCTCGCAAAAATAACTTATTATGCTACCAACAAATGCATCAAATAACTGACAAAGAACTTTAGAACTCAATGGGTATGGCTTAACTTTGTAGCACAATAAGTCTAATGCTTTCAACCCTTTTCCTATTAATGTAGATTGATTTAATAAAAAAGTGCTTGTGTAGTTAAACACAGTCCCAAGATAATAAAAGTCATTGGCGACTTAAAAAGTACGACCGTCATTGTTCCATAATTCACCGTCTCTTAAGCCACCACCTCTCTAAATACAACAATCTTAGTTTTTGCAGAGTTGACTTCTAATTGCCATTTTTTACAATACAAGGATAGTTGATCTAAGTTTTTTTTGAAGATCTTCAGGACTCTTACCCAAAATAGACATGTCATCTGCAAAAAGTAAAACCATTAAAGACATATATTAGTAGTAAGATCAGAATTACCACCATTGAAAAATTTGTCAAAATCTTCGATGAAGAACAAAAACAAACTTGGGGAAAGTACTTCACCTTGTTTTAAGCCAACATCACAGTCGAAAAAATTGAATTATATGGTGACCCTTTTACACGACATTTTACATCATTATACGTACTTTTTTTTATTATTTTCAGCATCTTCGAATTGATCCCTAATTTGAACAGTTTAAACCATAAGCCATTTAGATATACACTATTAGAAGCCTTTTTGAAGTCAACAAATGTTCAATACAAACGATCGCCCTTAATAAGAGTCTTTTGTATTATCGCATTTATTACAAAGATTGCGTCAACTGTTGACTTGCTTTCACGGAAACTAAATTGTGTGTCGATTCTTTTTTAATTTCTTTCTGCCCACGTATTTAATCTTTTGTTTAAAATTGAAGTAAAGAGTATCCCACGTGACTGTGGCAAACGCAGGACTTGTAAAACTAACAGTTCGGTTATGCATACACACGCACCTGAAAGATAGTGGGCGTGGTCAGACCATTCGCAAAAAGGTAATACTACAAAATCACTGATGCACGAGAAGTCATTCTGTCGTGTTAAAACATAATCAATAACACTACTTCCCAAATGATTAACAAACGTGTAGCTGCCGGATGCCCGATCAGTACCAATTCTCCCGTTACAAATACGTATCGCCGTAGACTTACACAGATCTAATACCTTTACCCCTTGTGAATTACTGTGTCTATCCATAGACATCCGTGCAAGCGGTGTATCTGGTACATAACCCTCTGCATCAGTTTGACTATTGTAACTTTCGCATACTATATAGTCAGGTTTACATGCAGTCCGAGCCTTAAAATCGCCACATAAAATAATCTTACCAAAAGGCTGAAAATGGTTTATGTCTGTTTGCAATAAACCAAATAAATCAGTCTCAGTCTCCAGGGCAGTATAACAAGGTGAACCTTCAACCCAAATATACACGCCTGCAATAAAAATAGCACATATTATGAGCTCAATTAAGGTTTCAGATAAAATCAAATTGAATATTTAACTAACTTCTTTATAAATACGAATAGATAAAAAGGAGAATGGCGACATTTATTTAAGTTTGAACAAGCGCCAAGTTTAAACTAGGAAGGTTAAATGTAACAGTATCAAAACACAACGAGACGAGAAATAACAGACACGTTGGATGTTTATTGTAGTTCCTGTACACAGAACACTCCACAAAATAAGTGCACTTTTCTTATATATACTCATTTCAAACATAATTTTTTTTCTCGAAGAATGTTCATTTAAGTTTGGCTAAACAATCTAACATTTTACTTGATACTTTATAAAACGTATATTTTACCCGTTGGTCATTCGTTGTACTTCATGTAAACCTAAAACAATGTTGCCGCAAACAAGAACAAAAATCACTCATTTGATTTGGACGAAATTAAAGTCGTATTTCAGAAGAACGTTTATAGGAGAAAATAACAACAACAAAAATAAACAACAACAAAAAACAACACCACAACAGCCGCAATCGATTAATTTATGTTTTTATGGCTGATTGATATTTACTTTTGCATATTCTGGGAAATTAAATGTGTCATGGCCTGGTCCGTCTCTGGCTTAATCAGTCCCTGAGCTACATTTATCCATTCTAATGAACAATATTTTAATTGTGAATAAAGAAGATTAAATACCGTGTTTCACGCTACAGTGGTTTCCTCTTGAGCTATTTGTTTGAAACATGTAAATTGATCTCAAACAACCTGTTTACTGTATAGTTTGTACCCCTGCAGCTTCACACTATGTACAACGAACAATTGGAAATCATATCCCGATAGATGATGCTTAAGAGTGGGAATACTGTAAAGTACACAATATCAGAAACATCCAAATTCATATTCTTATATTTTTGCTATCTTTTAAAAGACAGATTTATGAAATCGTTCATCATTCCATTAAACTTCGATAATTTGTATTTTGTTAAAAATATTATTTCCAGGCTAGTTTACCAGTAGAACAGCTTTCAAAATCTCCAATAAGTTTATATAAAAAAATGTGGTTTGGAATCAAAATATTATACTCAATAATACATGAAAACATACTGTTATTACCAAACAGACTGCTAGATTCGCAGATACATGAAATAGGGCTTCCGCGTCCGTATATTTTCACGGACACAGAACGCGAACGCCAACCATGAAAACCCCTCCTGCCGTAAGGAGTGTTCCAACTTCGCACTTCCTCTTTTTTCCCAACGACAAATATTGTAAATAAAACTGTCCCGTAAATGTGAGAAAACTAGCAGTTAGCACATGCATATAAGAGAACATAGTTGTCGGTTAAAGTTAATGTACTATCAGATTTTACGTCAAAAAAGTATTATTTTCTTAAAGTTCTTTATACTGTATTTATGATTCCACCAAATTCTTGGTCATACGATAGTTCTACTATCTAAATGTTTCATGTAAATATTGAAATACTACCGACAGGATATTCATATAAATGTACTACTTGCACGTTATATATCAAAATAAAATATCACTAATACATAACCAATTTTCTAGATGAAATTATTTCACATAAAAGCCTGATAAAAGAATATAAAAAAAAATATTTGTCAGAATAATTATATAAGCAATAATACAGTTGAAGTCAGAAAACTAACATTTAATTCTTTGTCATTATAAAATCATTAGCACTCATCGAAATAGATATACCACCGGCAGGTTTTAGGCCGTATTTTATATAACCAAATTGTTCCAGATTAGCATTACTATATCGCTACCACATTCTTGTCAATTGAACACTTAATATTATCGTTCATTCCACGTGCCTATTATATGTAATTATGTGTTCTAACACGGACTCGTGAGTTACTGTTTGACACGTTCACAAATGCAAGGAACAAAAGTATATTAAATGAGTTTGCATACTTGCGCCATGCAACTATGTCAAACAAAGCTCTAAGACGTATAGTTTATTATAGTGATTTTAAATACAATTTCTTGCCACATACAAATACATTCATATGCAGGTAGTTGTTTCCTCTTAATATAATAAATGGATGAATAATTATTCGTACGCAATGTGAAAGCTACTACTAATAAAAACATAATTGATAACAGTTAACTTTAAATACATGTGTACTCTTATGTAAATCTTGTTTCAAAAAACAAACAGTTTAAAATGCAGTCGTATTCTAACAAGTCTACTCTAGAATAAACTGTGAAGCCATTAAATATAAATGGTACCAAATAATTAAAAGCTTTATTATTACACAATACAATACAATATTGAATTTACACATATATAATTATAAATGTTTACTGCAAAAAAAGCGTGATTCAGCCATTAAAAAGTGAAAACATTAGTTTAAACAGCATAGCCTAACAAAATAACATAATGCATAATATAGTTGCAGCATGTGTTAACTATTTCTGAGCATTGTTACAACCCGTTTTGTTATACAATACCGTTTATTGTAAAGCATAACATAAAACTCAGATTTGTTATAAAAACCCGTTTATAAATAACCTTAGTTTCAGTTCAGTATTTTGACATATTTTACTTTTTCATTTTGTCCAAACCGTTTTGTAATGAATTTAATATCCGGATCAAATTCCTTATGTTCTTGCTTTGAACGACATCAAAACACATTAATAATTGGTATTTAAAGTTGTTTTCGTTCACTTTTTACAAATTTTAATTTTCAACATTTAACGGCATTGTCATAATTCAAATGATCACTAAGAGTAAAGAAATGCCCCGCTTTGTATCAAGTTTTGGTCCAGAATATTAAAAGAGAGCCGGTAAGATGTTGTCCACGGTATGTACACAGTCTCAGCAGATTGGCTGCGATCAAGTAACAATGTCGAGTTGTTCCTATCCATTCCTATTCATTGGCATTCGCAGCAGCTTGGATGCATCCTGACGATGCCATTTTTTTCGTGAAAAATTTATTCCAATTGATATGATGATGAAAACACAGGACGGAATGTGGTTTTATTTCCTTAGCGGAAATATATGAACACTTCTTATCCCAAATTTTCATGTTTTAATGTTGTTCATGAAACACAGTTTATGTATGTAGTTTTATTAAACATCACGACTGACACAATGTTTACACATCTAAGCATACATGTTATGGCTTTGACGCATTTCAATTATCCGTTATTCGTTTGTTTTTGTTTTTTTGTTTTGTTTTTTATTTATCGGAATACAAGATCAATCACAATTGTTTTGGTGAATCTTCAGTGCGCAAACATCTTGTTTTGAAATGCTTTCTACCGATTACATAGTTCAACCACAGTAGGTTGAACATCGGTTAAAATGGTAGTAAAAGATTTTATTCAGACCAGACACTTTGTCAGAAATTGACGACAAAAAGTGGATTTTTATAGTTAACAAACTATATTATGTTAAATGATAATATGTCAGTTGTTTTTTTACAAATTAGTTATTTGATATATTTATTAAATAAAACAAAAAAGTATCATAATTCTTGCCATTTTCTCAAAATCTACAAAATATTAAAATTGTTTTATACCGCCAGCGTTGTTGTTGCTGACTTAGTAAATATAAAATAATATATTAATAAAAATGTTATTGAAAGTTCGTTAGATCTTACAAGTGTTCATTTTGTGTGTTTCTCATCTGGAATTGTAGTGACTTCGTTTAAAACCATAATTAAGTTCTACTAGGCTAACAAAGTAACTCAACATGTTTTCCGATACTTATTTTTAGCATTGTCTCGCGTAATTGTATTTTCTTTCTTTCAAATCACCGTGTCCTGATTAAATGCTTACAGTAATTAAACGCAAGAATTGTGAGTTAGTTTGTAGTTGAAACCGTCTTTTTTTCACACGTAGTACGACAAACTGTCATAGGAAAACGTTGCGAGAGGAGCACAATGACAACATCAAGTTTAATCAAAGTTTTGCACAGAAACCCGTACAGTCACTCCATTTTAACATAAATCTGTTGAAGTGAGCAACTCATGTTGGAAAGGTCACGCAGACAAAGCATTTACCAGTTCTGCCATCCATCCTCCTAGTTGGCCTCCACAAGCCTTATTTCAGGAAGAAGACGTTGTAGTGAAGTCCGTACCCTTATTTCATGTTTTCATTCCCGTTTATGTTACATTCGTTGCACAAGTGTTTCTGCCATTGTCCCATATGTCAAAGATGTGATAATTGTAGGCTTTTTGTCTTGATATCTGATATTAGTTTCATTTATAATAACTAGTATCAAGTGTTCGCTTTCTTAGGCGATGGCAGATTTGGTGCAAGTGATGCAGTGGATGCATGGATAATAAAAATGTTCATAAAAAATTGATACATTGGAAGGCAAGTGGGGATTTAGCCTGTCAATTAGAGGTGAATTTCTTTGACACTTATCGCCGTGAATGCTGTACTTGTTCCGAGAGTAGGGTTTCTCTAAACTAAGTTTAACCATGTTGTGCGAGTATTGGCCGAGCGATATCTGACATTGTGGGTTCCTTATGTCTCCACAATGTGACTGAGACTGTGATTCAATCTGCCACAAACAATTCCGGATCAACTGTCGCCATCCTACACTTGATACCACTTGGCCGCCGGTTAAAACGCGGTCTTACTATTCCCAGAAGGTGAACGTCGCCATAATTCCATTTCATAGGCTAGAAGGACGTGTACTTTGTTGAATGGGGATGGTAAGTATCTCTCGTGGTTTGAGTTTTCATACAAAAGCAACAAAAGACGGCTATGTACTGATCAAGAGATTATTCTTTTGGTGCGATGTTTAATTGTGAATTCAACGTCGCAACTTTTCACAAGCGCGTGAGACTAATTGGTTAGTAAAATATAAAGTTCAATTATTGAACGACTTAACCGGTTACTTGAACGTAGATAAAATATTAAGCTAAATTTGTGTGATATAAGGACGCTCGACAATTATAATTCTACTTCTGTATCTATATAGCTTTGTAGAAATATTAAAAACAAGAATAAAACACCATTTATTATTATATATTTAATTTTGCATATAACGCGTATGTGGAGACATTTTAAGAATAAAATATGAAAAAGTCCGAGACGAATTACGCACTAAATTAAAAGAAACCCAATGTATCGACTATCGGTTGGGGCCAAACATACGCACAAAGTAAAAGTTATAACGTCTAAATAACAACTTACGGGACAAAACAGACTGTAAAAGATATCGATATAAAGATAATTAATGGGTCAAATTAAACTGGAGGCAGCTTAACAATCTTGTTTAAACCTATCTGTTTATAACCGATTGAGAAACATTCTCTTTTAGCTGATATAAATCCCTTTTCCGACTGTCGACGTAGGAAGTTAACTACCAGGGGCATTGTACTCAAGCTTAAGTAATTGCAACTTGTGGTTGGTATGGGGAGCGAACTCGAGACCCTCCTAACAGAAGTCCGATTCCTTAACCACTGTGTCAGAGATCGTAAATTAAATACAAATGTATTACCGTTTAACGAGGTTGTACAAACAATACAATAACTATATATGTGACGCCTGATTCAATGACAACATTGAAACAACAACGAGACCTAGTGACGTACATATTTCCACTTAATTGTGTTTAAATGACAACAGTCTGGATATACGCACAACATAATACAAGGTTGTTATATTAAACTTTTAAATTGGAAATTTAAAGAATGGTGTCAGACGTATGGACAACCTTGGTCACGAACTTACTCAATGCGTCCACGCTCTTTCCTAACGTAAACCATCAGTTGCCCTAACAACATATGAATAATATTTACTATTTGATCAACCATCCATTTACAGAGGTCCTAGTCCATGTAAAATGATAATAACAAGAAAGATAAGACAGAACAAAACAATTGATAGTAAAAGCTATAAAAACTGTTTTACAACAAAATAGTAATATGTTTTCTAGTCTAGTTCTTTGTGAATGTGGCTGTAAGCATTAACATTAAGCATTGTTTCAATTGCAAGTAAAATTAACACAGTAAATAATTATCAAAAGGAATGCGTATTACACACACACACACACACACACACACACACACACACACACACACACACACACACACACACACACACACACACACACATATATACATATATATATATATATATATATATATATATATATATATATATATATATATATATATATATATATATATATATATATATATATATATATATATATACCGAGTTAAGTGACGATGTCTCACAAATTAATGTCAGGAAAAATCAGTATTGCTAAAGTTAAATCTTGGCTGGTTAGTTTAGCAATAAGAAATCTTATCTTTCTCATTCAATTTGGTAATCTCGACTTAAAATAATTGATGCAATGTCGACATTTGATAAAAACAATACAATGATTAGCAATATATTGCTTAAATTAATTACTGGCTTTATTTGGCAGATCTTTATGTGTCCATGTCGCTATGATATACGGAAGGGATAGATCTATATACATTCATAAAATAAAGTGTTTCACTACTGAAGTAAAAGCAAGCGTATCTTCTAACATTAATTTTACAAAATTAAAGGGGGTAATAAGACTACATGTCAAACCTAAAAATGAATTGGATCGCCTCCCACCAACCCTTGCATACCGATGCGACGCAGCCGCGCCCCCAAAAACAAGAAAATATAGCAGTAGTTCTAGTACAAGTATATTGTAATGTTGTTGTTGTCTTCTTTAGAAAAACAGCAATCACTTTCAAACTGCCACATTAACTGACAGATGTGGTAGAATGGAAACTCTCGGGATTTTCCTCAAAGATTCTTAAAAGTCAATTTCAATATTAGAAGTATTTGTGCAATTGTTTTTGCAAAAAAAAAAAAAAAAAAGTCAGCTTATCTGTGTTCATTTCGCTGTTATATATTAGGTCATTTTGTTTGATTTTTGTTCGTTAACTAAGGTTGAATTCCGAGCCAACAACACCAAAAGTAACATTTATCCATTGATTTCTTCTACATCTATTGTCGGATATATCTAGCCGCGTGATGAATAGGTAAGTAAGAAAAGGTCCTATCAAATTTTGTAAAATGGTCAGAAAAGTTATTGAGACTCTTGATTTTCTTTAACTTGTATTAAAAATTTCATAAAATTCAGGATGGCTTATGCCTTGATGCGTAAGTGTTTTCATACTGCTATTATACTTAGAAATAATAAAATCATTGAGATGAAAGATTTTTTTTGAACGGCCGTACTGGGATTAGAATGGGTTGCTCTCAGATCATATTATGAACTATTGTGTAATGAACCATATTGTTTTATTCTTAAAAGAAACAAACCAAGAAAAAACCACTGCCATCAGTGTTAATTTGAACTTCAGAGAAATGAACCCAACATATATTGTTGTTACGACGGCTGATCGCTGGCAGATAGCTAGTTGGAAAATCTAATCAGGAACTGCTGTTTAATTAAACATAGCCATCAGTACCACCTATAGCGGTTTGTGGTCGCCAAGAGAAGCCTCAATACTTAAAACAATATCTCTAAGCTTTGGTTGCCATAGTGATGAAGAGACAAGCCCCGCCTCGTTGCGACACTATGCCACGCCCCCTGCTCACCTTTTCCAGTGAGAAAGCGTCAGTTGCAGACGGCGTTATAAATCATTACTCCTATCGCTGCCTTTTCGCATGCATATTGCATTGAGTAGACATCGAACGGATTCTGAGGTATGCTTACTTTTGAACAGACACAATTCCAATACTTTCAAGAGCAACAATAATTATCTCCCTTTGGAAATGTGTTCGTCTTCACCCAAAGGTAACAAGTTAATTTATCCAGTGCACGCGTTCTGTGACACTATGTCCAAACCTGAAAGTACATTTATACATGTAATTCTTCTTCTAGAGCATCACATTTATCTCGAAAAAGGTAAGAAAAGATTCCTGCACACGGTTAGTTGTTAACTATTCTCTTCGATGGACTGATTATTTTAACATGAGTCATAATAATTTTTCGAATGCTAATTTTTTTTTAAATTCAGCAAGACTTTGACAAAGGAATGACACTTGATGGCTTCCATATTTTTATGGATAAAACAATACTGAAGAACACTTTGTTCAAATCTTGGTTAACATTAACAGACCAGACATCGTAATGAATGATCAGTCTGGTAGGTTTATATTACTAGGTCTACATCCAATTAACTGAAGTATAAAGAAACCGCGGAGTTTGTCATTGAGATAAATTGTTATCAGGGGAAAGTATGCAAATGGACAGGTAAATGAACCCTAAATTTCACATGTAAATAATAAGGAAAATGACAAATTAATATTACCACATTTTAACAATTTAATATTATTAATTGCATCATCTTAACACTTAATGATATGTCACTTTAAGGAACTGATATTATTCTGTATTGGTATGGAGATTATTTTTTAACTTATTCATTTGAAAAAAATGGGGCATTTTTTACATTTAAATCATAACCTTAAATTTAGTAATATTTTATATAATTGCTTGCAATGGTTTATGTGTCTGTTGCTGTGTAAAAAAAAATATTATTGTTTAGAAACCAATACAAATAATTTGTTAAGCTTTAACCTTACCAAATGAATTCATGAATATTGTAAATGTTTGTTATCAGTAGAAACTACATTTATTTTACAATTCAGAATTGTGTTTTTATGATGTATATGTTTAAAAATAATTTATTGAATCCAATAAAATTGACTTGAATAAATATTGAATCAACTTTGATTCATTATTTTTAAATGTAATTATTTTCGTGACACACTGATGTTGATTTTTTTCTCTTTCCTCCTTTTTCCAAAGACCCTGTTGCTTTGTTTACAAAAGCATTTGCAATTTATAATTTTCCTGGGAAATGCAGAGATCTAACAAAGAAGCACATGTTAAGAAGCATGTAATTTCAACATTTGAAATTAAATATGATCAAATACAATCTGTCAGTTTAAAAGTATCTGACAATGCCAAAGAAAAACAACTCTCTTACTAAGTTGGACAATAAACAGTCACAACAAACTGTTTCAACTGACTTGATTTTGTAAGAAAATTTATAACCAGTTCACAAATTCCTCTTTCCTCTTACATGTTGTGAGTTGATCAGGGGTAAAAATTAAGCCTTATATATTTTGTTTAACTTCATAAGGTTCACTTATAAGTAATATTAAATAATTTTCATATTTTGTACATTTGCCAACAGGATGCAAAGGTAATTAACTTCATAATTAGAGTATTTGGCTTGCTTATTTCAATTTCCTCTCATTTATACATTTAAGAGAGCTTTACAAAGCTAAAAAAAATGAGTATAAACATACATATTTGTAATTAACAATATTTATTTATTGGTTGTTAAAACTCATCATGCTTACCTTAATGAGACAGATCTAATGAGCCACCCATATTTAAGAGTAATATCCAGTTGTAAAGTCTGTGCACAACAGGTCAGTTCTCTAATACAATGGACATATGATTAAAGTTTGGCATTGCAGAAAGTGGGTTAAAACAATAGACTGACATATCACAGTAATTCACCCTAGGTCATTGTTTATTCAAAACTTTGACTTTTAAATGTTGTTGTTTTATGTTTGTGTTTTGTACTCAAAATACATTCTAACAATAAACAGTGTTTCAAGGCAGTTTTATTTCCTTTATTTCTATTTCTCTAATTCCAACCATGACCTATTAAATTATGCTTCAACAGGCAGACATACAATCATAGTTTAGAGCTTAAAAATTGTTTGAGAATTTATTTGATGAATAATAAGAACACAACATAGGATCAATATTTAAATTGTATTAAAGTAGTTATAACACAATGTCTGATAAATAGTTAGTGAAGAAAAGTGCATATAAGTGATTCATAAAGCATGAATCAATAAAACCTGTAGAAAAAGTAATTTTGTAAGCAATACCTACAGTTTGTTTTTAACCTCCTTTTTCCCTGCTTGGTATATTTTAAGTGATAACTGCTGTCACATCCACAAATGTTTGTAGGTTTATACATGGAGAAATAAATATTGACATTTTCATAAATATGTGATGATTACTGCAGTCAGTTATGGAAACATGATAACTGCTGTCAGTCCCACAAACATGTGAAAATTACTGCCATTAATACAAATATGTCATTCAGCTGCTGTCAGTTCTCAAAAGTTATAAAAAATAATTGTAACAAATAAATTGTAAAATTAATGTGGTATGGTTTGCAGATATGTCATTGATACTACAGTTTCTACACATTTGTGTTTTACTGCTGCCAGTCCTACAAATATGTGACTACTAATGTCAGTCTCACAAATATGTGACTACTGCTGTCAGTCTCACAATTATGTGACTACTGCTGTCAGTCTCACAGATATGTGACTACTGATGTCAGTCTCACAAATATGTGACTACTACTGTCAGTCTCACAAATATGTGACTGCTGCTGTCAGTCTCACAAATATGTGACTGCTGCTGTCAGTCTCACAAATATATGACTACTGCTGTCAGTCTTACAAATATGTGACTTCTAATGTCAGTCTCAAAAATATGTGACTACTGCTGTCAGTCTCACAAATATGTGACTACTGCTGTCAGTCCCACAAATATGTGACTACTGCTGTCAGTCTCACAAATATGTGACTACTACTGTCAGTCTCACAAATATGTGACTGCTGCTGTCAGTCTCACAAATATGTGACTGCTGCTGTCAGTCTCACAAATATGTGACTGCTGCTGTCAGTCTCACAAATATGTGACTGCTCCTGTCAGTCTCACAAATATGTGACTACTGCTGTTAGATCTACAGTATATATTACTACTGTTGTCAGCCCCACAAATATGTGACTACTGCTGTCAGTCTCACAGATATGTGACTACTGCTGTTAGATCTACAGTATATATTACTACTGTTGTCAGCCCCACAAATATGTGACTACTGCTGTTAGATCTACAGTATATATTACTACTGTTGTCAGCCCCACAAATATGTGACTACTGCTGTTAGATCTACAGTACATATTACTACTGCTGTCAGTCTCACAAATATATGACTACTGCTGTCAGTCTCACAAATATGTGACTGCTGCTGTCAGTCTCACAAATATGTGACTGCTGCTGTCAGTCTCACAAATATGTGACTACTGCTGTTAGATCTACAGTATATATTACTACTAATGTCGGTCTCACAAATATGTGACTACTGCTGTTAGATCTACAGTATATATTACTACTAATGTCAGTCTCACAAATATGTGACTACTGTTGTCAGCCCCACAAATATGTGACTACTGCTGTCAGTCTCACAAATATGTGACTGCTGCTGTCAGTCTCACAAATATATGACTACTGCTGTCAGTCTCACAAATATGTGACTGCTGCTGTCAGTCTCACAAATATGTGTCTACTGCTGTTAGATCTACAGTATATATTACTACTAATGTCAGTCTCACAAATATGTGACTACTGTTGTCAGCCCCACAAATATGTGACTACTGCTGTCAGTCTCACAAATATGTGACTGCTGCTGTCAGTCTCACAAATATGTGACTACTGCTGTCAGTCTCATAAATATGTGACTGCTGCTGTCAGTCTCACAAATATGTGACTACTGCTGTTAGATCTACAGTATATATTACTACTGCTATCAGTCTAACAATTATGTGACTACTGCTGTCAGTCTCACAAATATGTGACTACTGCTGTCAGTCTCACAAATATGTGACTACTGCTGTCATACTCACAAATATATGACTACTGCTATCAGTCTCACAAATATATGACTACTGCTGTCAGTCTCACAAATATGTGACTACTGCTGTCAGTCTCACAAATATATGACTACTAATGTCAGTCTCACAAATATGTGACTACTGCTGTCAGTCTCACAAATATGTGACTGCTGCTGTCAGTCTCACAAATATATGACTACTGCTGTTAGATCTACAGTATATATTACTACTGTTGTCAGCCCCACAAATATGTGACTACTGCTGTTAGATCTACAGTATATATTACTACTGTTGTCAGCCCCACAAATATGTGACTACTGCTGTTAGATCTACAGTATATATTACTACTGTTGTCAGCCCCACAAATATGTGACTACTGCTGTTAGATCTACAGTATATATTACTACTAATGTCAGTCTCACAAATATGTGACTACTGTTGTCAGCCCCACAAATATGTGACTACTGCTGTCAGTCTCACAAATATGTGACTGCTGCTGTCAGTCTCACAAATATATGACTACTGCTGTCAGTCTCACAAATATGTGACTGCTGCTGTCAGTCTCACAAATATGTGTCTACTGCTGTTAGATCTACAGTATATATTACTACTAATGTCAGTCTCACAAATATGTGACTACTGTTGTCAGCCCCACAAATATGTGACTACTGCTGTCAGTCTCACAAATATGTGACTGCTGCTGTCAGTCTCACAAATATATGACTACTGCTGTCAGTCTCACAAATATGTGACTGCTGCTGTCAGTCTCACAAATATGTGTCTACTGCTGTTAGATCTACAGTATATATTACTACTAATGTCAGTCTCACAAATATGTGACTACTGTTGTCAGCCCCACAAATATGTGACTACTGCTGTCAGTCTCACAAATATGTGACTGCTGCTGTCAGTCTCACAAATATGTGACTACTGCTGTCAGTCTCACAAATATGTGACTGCTGCTGTCAGTCTCACAAATATGTGACTACTGCTGTTAGATCTACAGTATATATTACTACTGCTATCAGTCTAACAATAATGTGACTACTGCTGTCAGTCTCACAAATATGTGACTACTGCTGTCAGTCTCACAAATATGTGACTACTGCTGTCATACTCACAAATATATGACTACTGCTGTCAGTCTCACAAATATATGACTACTGCTGTCAGTCTCACAAATATGTGACTACTGCTGTCAGTCTCACAAATATATGACTACTAATGTCAGTCTCACAAATATGTGACTACTGCTGTCAGTCTCACAAATATGTGACTGCTGCTGTCAGTCTCACAAATATATGACTACTGCTGTTAGATCTACAGTATATATTACTACTGTTGTCAGCCCCACAAATATGTGACTACTGCTGTCAGTCTCACAAATATATGACTACTGCTGTTAGATCTACAGTATATATTACTACTGTTGTCAGTCCCACAAATATGTGACTACTGTTGTCAGCCCCACAAATATGTGACTACTGCTGTCAGTCTCACAAATATATGACTACTGCTGTTAGATCTACAGTATATATTACTACTGTTGTCAGTCCCACAAATATGTGACTACTGTTGTCAGCCCCACAAATATGTGACTACTGTTGTCAGCCCCACAAATATGTGACTACTGCTGTCAGTCTCACAAATATGTGACTGCTGCTGTCAGTCTCACAAATATGTGTCTACTGCTGTTAGATCTACAGTATATATTACTACTAATGTCAGTCTCACAAATATGTGACTACTGCTGTCAGTCTCACAAATATGTGACTACTGCTGTTAGATCTACAGTATATATTACTACTGTTGTCAGCCCCACAAATATGTGACTACTGTTGTCAGCCCCACAAATATGTGACTACTGCTGTCAGTCTCACAAATAGGTGACTACTGCTGTCAGTCTCACAAATATGTGACTACTGCTGTCAGTCTCACAAATATGTGACTGCTGCTGTCAGTCTCACAAATATGTGACTGCTGCTGTCAGTCTCACAAATATGTGACTACTGCTGTCAGTCTCACAAATATGTGACTACTGCTGTCAGTCTCACAAATATGTGACTGCTGCTGTCAGTCTCACAAATATGTGACTACTGCTGTTAGTTCTACAGTATATATTACTACTGTTGTCAGCCCCACAAATATGTGACTACTGCTGTCAGTCTTACAAATATGTGACTACTGCTGTCAGTCTCACAAATATGTGACTGCTGCTGTCAGTCTCACAAATATGTGACTACTGCTGTCAGTCTCATAATTATGTGACTACTGCTGTCAGTCTCACAAATATGTGACTACTGCTGTCAGTCTCACAAATATGTGACTACTGCTGTCATACTCACAAATATATTACTACTGCTGTCAGTCTCACAAATATATGACTACTGCTGTTAGATCTACAGTATATATTACTACTGCTGTCAGTCTCACAAATATATGACTACTGTTGTCAGCCCCACAAATATGTGACTACTGCTGTCAGTCTCACAAATATGTGACTGCTGCTGTCAGTCTCACAAATATGTGACTGCTGCTGTCAGTCTCATAATTATGTGACTACTGCTGTCAGTCTCACAAATATGTGACTACTGCTGTCAGTCTCACAAATATGTGACTACTGCTGTCATACTCACAAATATATGACTACTGCTGTCAGTCTCATAATTATGTGACTGCTGCTGTCAGTCTCATAATTATGTGACTACTGCTGTCAGTCTCACAAATATGTGACTACTGCTGTCAGTCTCACAAATATATGACTACTGCTGTCATACTCACAAATATATGACTACTGCTGTCAGTCTCACAAATATATGACTACTGCTGTTAGATCTACAGTATATATTACTACTAATGTCAGTCTCACAAATATGTGACTACTGCTGTCAGTCTCACAAATATGTGACTGCTGCTGTCAGTCTCACAAATATATGACTACTGCTGTTAGATCTACAGTATATATGACTACTGTTGTCAGCCCCACAAATATGTGACTACTGCTGTCAGTCTCACAAATATGTGACTACTGCTGTTAGATCTACAGTATATATTACTACTAATGTCAGTCTCACAAATATGTGACTACTGCTGTCAGTCTCACAAATATGTGACTACTGCTGTCAGTCTCACAAATATGTGACTACTGCTGTTAGATCTACAGTATATATGACTACTGTTGTCAGCCCCACAAATATGTGACTACTGCTGTCAGTCTCACAAATATGTGACTACTGCTGTTAGATCTACAGTATATATTACTACTAATGTCAGTCTCACAAATATGTGACTACTGCTGTCAGTCTCACAAATATGTGACTACTGCTGTCAGTCTCACAAATATGTGACTTCTGCTGTCAGTCTCACAAATATGTGACTACTGCTGTCAGTCTCACAAATATGTGACTACTGCTGTCAGTCTCACAAATATGTGACTACTAATGCCAGTCTCACAAATATGTGACTACTGCTGTCAGTCTCACAAATATGTGACTGCTGCTATCAGTCTCATAAATATGTGACTACTGCTGTCAGTCTCACAAATATATGACTACTGCTGTCAGTCTTACAAATATGTGACTACTGCTGTTAGATCTACAGTATATATTACTACTGTTGTCAGCCCCACAAATATGTGACTAGTGCTGTCAGTCTCACAAATATATGACTACTGCTGTTAGATCTACAGTATATATTACTACTAATGTCAGTCTCACAAATATGTGACTACTGATGTCAGTCTCACAAATATATGACTACTGCTGTTAGATCTACAGTATATATTACTCCTAATGTCAGTCTCACAAATATGTGACTACTGCTGTCAGTCTCACAAATATGTGACTACTGCTGTTAGATCTACAGTATATATTACTACTGTTGTCAGCCCAACATATATGTGACTACTGCTGTCAGTCTCACAGATATGTGACTACTGCTGTCAGTCTCACAGATATGTGACTACTGCTGTCAGTCTTACAAATATGTGACTACTGCTGTCTGTCTCACAAATGTATGACTACTGCTGTCAGTCTTACAAATATGTGACTACTGCTGTTAGATCTACAGTATATATTACTACTGTTGTCAGCCACACAAATATGTGACTACTGCTGTCAGTCCTACAAAAATGTGACTTATGTAGTCAGCCCCATAAATACATGACTAATGCTGTCAGCCCCACAAATATGTGGCTACTGTTGAGCTGTCAGTCCTACAAAGGTGTGACTTCAGCTGTCAGTTTCATAAATATGTTAGTTATACTACCAGTTAAACAAAATATATGACTACTGCTATCAGTTCTGCAAATATTGGGCTACTGCTGTCAGTCTCACAGATATGTGACTACTGCTGTCAGTCTCACAGATATGTGACTACTGCTGTCAGTCTCACAGATATGTGACTACTGCTGTCAGTTGCATAAATACACTACTACTGCTGTCAGTCTCACAGATGTGTGACTACTGCTGTCAGTCACATAAATACACTACTACTGCTGTCAGTCTCACAGATATGTGACTGCTGCTGTCAGTCTCACAGATATGTGACTACTGCTGTCAGTCTCACAGATATGTGACTACTGCTGTCAGTCTCACAAATATGTGACTACTGCTGTCAGTCTCACAGATATGTGACTACTGCTGTCAGTCTCACAGATATGTGACTACTGCTGTCAGTCCCATAAATACACTACTACTGCTGTCAGTCTCACAGATATGTGACTACTGCTGTCAGTCTCACAGATATGTGACTACTGCTATCAGTCTCACAAATATGTGACTACTGCTGTCAGTCTCACAGATATGTGACTACTGCTGTCAGTCTCACAGATATGTGACTACTGCTGTCAGTCGCACAGATATGTGACTACTGCTATCAGTCGCATAAATGCACTACTACTGCTGTCAGTCGCACAGACATGTGACTACTGCTGTCAGTTGCACAGATATGTGACTACTGCTGTCAGTCAAACAGATATGTGACTACTGCTGTCAGTCACACAGATATGTGACTACTGCTGTCAGTCTCACAGATATGTGACTACTGCTGTCAGTCTCACAGATATGTGACTACTGCTGTCAGTCGCATAAATACACTACTACTGCTGTCAGTCTCACAGATATGTGACTTTTGCTGTCAGTCTCACAGATATGTGACTACTGCTGTCAGTCTCACAGATATGTGACTACTGCTGTCAGTCACATAAATACACTACTACTGCTGTCAGTCTCACAGATATTGACTACTGCTGTCAGTCGCATAAATACACTACTACTGCTGTCAGTCTCACAGATATGTGACTACTGCTGTCAGTCTCACAGATATGTGACTACTGCTGTCAGTCTCACAGATATGTGACTACTGCTGTCAGTCACATAAATACACTACTACTGCTGTCAGTCTCATATATCAGTGACTACTGCTGTCAGTCTCACAGATATGTGACTACTGCTGTCAGTCTCACAGATATGTGACTACTGCTGTCAGTCTGACAGATATGTGACTACTGCTGTCAGTCTCACATATATGTGACTACTGCTGTCAGTCTCACAGATATGTGACTACTGCTGTCAGTCTCACAGATATGTGACTACTGCTGTCAGTCTCATATATCTGTGACTACTGCTGTCAGTCCCACCAATATAATGACTACTTCTGTCAAACAAACATGGGATTTGCTACTGTTGGTCTTACAAATATGTGACTACAGCTGTCAGGCCCAAAAGTGTGTGACTACTGCTTTTAGGGCCAGAAGTTTATGACTACTGCTGTCAGTCCCACAAATGTGTGACATCTGCTGTCAGTACAAATGTGTCATCACTTTCGTTGGTATTTACATTTATGTGGTTACTGCTGATAATGGCTTCATGACAGCTGATAAACCTTTTTTGAACTTTTAACTTGCTGTGTTTCTTTATATTAATCTTAATTCTTTCCAAATGATTTCAATCCATCTTGAATGACCGTTTCCTTGAAAAAGTAAATGATCAGTTAGTGACTTCCTCAGACACAGTGTAGGAAATAGTCCTGCTCAATGAATATTGTTGTGTGGTGTGTTTAGTATATCAAGCCAGGATAAATCTCAAGTCTAATGGCTAAACCACTTGAACACTGAAACTTTTAAATAAAAAAATAATATATATCCACTCAGTTAGTGTAGTTTGATGCTTTTTTCAGGCCTATTATTTGAAGAATTTGAGTTCATTGTTTTTATTTCATTAGAAAAATGTGTAAGCATTAATGTTAAGCTTTTCCATTTTAAAACAAAGTTTACAAACAAAAAACAGTGTTTCTGGATGTGTTAATATATTAAGATGTCTTTGGTGCCCATAACCTGAATTCAAAAGCATTACAGGACAATATCCAAGGTGCCATATTGGAGGTAGGTCTGTGAATAAACATTAAATGTGTTCAATATTGAATGAGGCTGTGGTCCAACTGTCTAGTCTATCCTTTAGTGAGGAGATGCCACAGATTGTACCATATATGTATGGGCTTCACAGCAGTGACGATACAGAAACATATACTGAATACATAGAAAATAATAGGTTGGTGTTTTATAAAACAAAAAAGATATTTAAGACTAAAATTAGGTCAAATTCCCTTGGTAAACATGAATATTTTCCACTAATGTAACTGTTTAAAATATTCTCAAAATTCTCCAAAGACAATAAAGTTTTAAACAGTTTAATGTTTCCTATTTTTATAACATATATAGTTGATGCACATAGAAAACAAGATAAAGTGTAAGTACATGTAAGTGTCAAGTTACATTAAGAACATACACAGTTCATGTAAAAGTTTTCCCTATATGAACTTTGTAATAATGCAAGTTTTCCCCATCCAGTGGACCTTGCCACCTTTCCTCTAAAAGTAAAAAAAGTGCAAATATTAAATTATAATATTATTATCTATGACATTTCATATTTACATTTTACACAAATTATTACGGTCTAACTTGAAATTTAATTTCTTATTTTATTCACAAAAACAAGCACATTATTCTAAAGCTATTCTGTTACCTGATATTTTCTTACTAAGGATTAGGTTACTATATTAATGAAAATTAAACAGGACAAATATTTTTTTATGATATATATTTACATTGACATATGTTTAGAACATTTAGTTTTATTCATTTCCACCTCAGTATTGCCATATGGGGACTTACTGACATATTGTAGTGTTCATATGTTATGTACATATGTCAATTGATTAAAACCTTTAAGATTTTTTTTTGATAATTTTTTATTTTTAACAAATTGATATTGTATTTATTTGTCTATCATAATAATCTTTATTGAATGAGTGAATGTTTTTCTGTTTACCTTTATTTTTTTTTTATGTTGTTATTTATAATAACATTCATTTATAACATTTAATTGTATAATGGTGGGACTTAACTAAATAAACATCTGAACTGTCGTAATACTTAGTATTTATCTTGAATCAGTATATTCATCAGTTGAATCAAAGTAATTTTTTAGTTTCAGCCATGTTCCATTTCTAAACCATGGTACAGCTATTATTAAACTACTTCATCAAAGATTGATATACACACATGTATATTTCACATTTTGTTATTGATTTTTGATGTAGATAATGATATCATCTTTTTTAATTGAACATTAGTGTTTACCCCTTTCTGTCCAAATAATTTTACTTAATACCTTTTACTAAGCATAGGTTGTCGACCTTCATTAGTTAGCTATCTATCCTTCCCTTTAAAATTGAAATTGTTTGATTTAATCAAAAGTATCTAAGCCTTTCTGTTGTAATAGCTTTTCTTCAACTATAAACAAACTTAAAATATTACTGTCTTGCAAACTACCAGTTATCAATGTTAAATCAACATTCTTTCTCACTAATACTAAATTAACCCCCTTCACATTTACATAAATGTAATTTGATCTGTACTATGGAGAGAAAAAATGTTCAATCCTTAAACAAAACTTTCAAATAAAAAGAAAAAAAAAACCCCAAAAACACCTCGCAATATGTTTATTCTGGATAGATTGAATGCTTAAATATTATTTTTTAAAAAAGCTTACAATCTTTAAATTAAATGTTAATAAAATGGCAGTGTATTTTCTTGATAATCCTTTAACATTTACTGTTATGCATTTAAAGAAACAGCATATTTTTCATAAAATAATTTGCCTGGATTTTTGGTTAACATTAATATAAATACATTTATAATTATTGTTGGTCTCACATTTATTTAGAATATTTTAAAATAATGTTGGTGGTTTTAAAGATTTTAAACATTTAAAGCATTCTCAAACAGTGATTTAATATTCATTACTTGGACCTGAAGTCTGACATTTTCCACCCCATTTTAAAAAAACAGTGCAGTGATTTCCAAAGAAGCACTATATTTGGCAACAGCTAAAGAAACAATTAGCACGAGTGTAAACAGAATATTAAAAGATTCAGAAATAGTGAGAAAAGTGTGGAGAAAGGGAGGGGACAGATGATTCTAACTATTGTTGAAGCCTTCTGCGAAAACAGGCTAATATTTCGCACCTGATATTTTTAACGCTCTTTTTAAAATGACATAGCTGTCCGATGGTTAGTGCGTGAAAAAACAAATTCACCACGCCCCCTTTCTTTTCGTTTCTGTCAATTGACATAACGGTTGTATGTGATTTTGGAACTTGGAAGGACTTACTTGGTAATGTGATGACAAACTGTAACAGTCCAGGTTTGACGGATCTCGGATCTTAGAACAGGAGATACTGGCTAATGATTTGTCATTCTTGAGGTCCTCAACTCATGAAACCCTATATAACAAGTAGGTGATTTATACATATCAAGATTAATGTATATTTGGAACATTATCGGCCTTAATTGGTGTTGTGTTGTTTTTTTCCTTGGATTTATACACATTGGGTTTTTGTTGATTTTAAAAACAGTTTTAAAAGTTTTCATGTTTTGTTGTATTTTATACAATGTAAAATTGACACTTATACATCTTTGTTCTCCTGAAGATATAATTAATATTATTTTCAATACACAAAGTTTTAGGTATTATTTTTTAAAAGTTTGTTTGTTATGGATTTTTTAAAAATTTTGTTGTGTTTAATGAAGTCAGTAATAAATATTTTGTATATTAAATAATGTTTATATTTAATGTGATTCTTTTTTTAATCTGTTTCCCTTTTATTTGACATGTACCTAATTTGTAGAGAATAATTTGTAGAGAACAATTTATTTATGAAAACAACAACACAATATTTATCAATCTTTTTTTTTGTTTGCATGTGTAAATAACTGTTTCTTTTCTTCAAAACAAATGAAAGGTAGCAAGTTAGTTCCTAAACTTTTAAAGAAAAGTTCTATGACTGAAAATATAAAAGATATTTTCATTTTAAATAAATGTTGTAAAATAATTCTCATAATCACTTTTGTTGAACCAAATATTACTGTAAATTTTAGAGTTAGGTATTTATTTTGTGCTGTCAAAATATGGCCTTGCATGAAAGTTTTATTATTGTTAATCACTTTAAAGTTCAAACAATTTATAATGTAACCATAAAATATATATTAAGACCTTTAATTATTCTGGTCCCTTTTCATATCTTACTTATTTCTATGATTGCATATTTATGCTGCCAAACAGCCAATGGATACTAAATTTACAAGTTTCTACAAAAACCTATACAAACATAAAAATCCATGACAGACTGGACTTATTATTTACATGACTGGTACTAACAAGCTTTTAATGGTAGATAATAATTTTATCTTGTTACATTTCCAGAAGATTGTAAATATTTAAAAAATATTATATTTTGTTGATAAGTAATGTTTTCAACATCAATTTCATTTTTACTGCATTTTGCATTATAACAGACAGTATGTTTTTTGTTGAATAAATGACATTGGTATTTTCATCAATATTTTCATTAAAATGTTTATGTTTTTAATTGAAGATTTTTTGTCAGAAATGCCAACCTCATACAGATTGTTAATAAATAGATGGGATATATGTGATTTGAAAAATAAAATGTCCTAAATTAAAAGATTTACAAGATACATTTGTTTAACATGTTTGTTTTTTCTTTTTGAAATATTCATTCATTTAATCAGGTTGCTATATATAAATAATATAAATACCCATCTTTATTTTTTCAATGAAGCATAAAAATTATAACAAATAAAACAGTTGAAGAATTTTTTTTATCACAAATAATTTCATGTAAACAAAAGGAAAAAGAGTTCTTTCTTGCTGATTTCTTTCTTTTCTTTTTATAGAAATATGGTTTGAAAAATAAATGAACAAAAGAAGTGTTTTATCTGATGATTAAATACTATTCAAATTTAAGTAAGAAAATGATATTGCTTATAAATATGCGTGGCATTTTAATAAACAAATATGTCAATTTTGTAGTGATGTATTATAGATATATATATTAGGATATATGTTACTGTATATTTATTGTTTTATAATTAATTTTGAACATTTGGAAATTAGCAGGATACTTGCTATTACACAATGTAGGTTTTATAAATGTAAAGATATTCTTGTTGCAAGAATATACATTATTTTAGATATATGATTTTAAGACAAAATTTGTTGTCTTGAATGTATACATGACATAAAAATATGATTAATGATGTACAAAATAATGTTCATTTTTAGATTATTCATAACACGACTTCAATAGTTATGAGATAGCTATCTTGTAAACCATTTTGGTTTTCTTCATCATTTTTTTCCTGAATTAAAGATTTCCAACATTGACTTCATAAGTAGCAGATATGCATGCTTCATAATCTGATAGTACAAACTTTTGTATTTTTTTCATTTTTTAAAGCTTTATAATCTGATTGTATAAGCTTTTGTGTTTTTTTCATTTATTAAGGTATCATACATTGTTTGTAAAATATTTAAATAATTTTTACATTGGCATTTCTGTTCACTTCATTTCTTTTGATTATAAGACTTTAAATCTAATTTACTGATTAAACTAACATAAGTCGAGAGTGACATAAGTTGAGATTGACAAAAGGTGAGGCTGACGTGCGTGGATTTAAAGCCACACATGGGAGACTTGCATCATCACTCTTCCCAGGAATGGCAAAACTTATTTCCTACAACTTTTGCCCCCCAACTTTGTGCTGACAGTTTGACATTTTTCCAACAAACCACCTTTTCTCCTTTGCCCCATGGGTTGATAGCTCTGATTGAATCTGTAGTTGAACAATTCTTTGTGAGCAGCATGCCTGTATTGGCATGGCCCGCAGAAACCCATGAAAACATTGGGACAATTAAACAGGAAGCAGTGTTGTTTAGTTCTGTCTCAGAAAATGTACCTTGCCTTTCTGTGTGTGTGCCTTGCAGGATGGGTAAGATCCCTTGTCCTTGAAATGTTACCCAAGGTGCATGTCTTCTTCTTTGTTACACATTATTATTTCATGCCTAAAATCTTGCTTCTTGTTGTTAGAAGTGCAAACTTCAACTAAAGTCTGCAGTTTTAAAGCTCTTAAAAATTAGAAGTTTTAAAATAAAACCTTTAATTGGCCATAACTTTGGTTTAGGTGGAATGAAGTGCAAATGAAAAGAAAAGATGCCAGAGGAATGCATTTTAACAAAGGGAAATTAAAATTTGACAAAAATATGTTTTATTGATGCTTAAAAAACTTCAGTATTGACAAAGCTGGTCCTGATTGTATAAAACTACTACAAAACAGATTGCAATTTTTGCAAAAAATAATTTTTTGTCACATTTTTGCTTAGGTTATTTTTTTCAGCTTAAAATGGATTTATCTTGACAACAAGTAAATAAATGCTTAATACTTAACACAGTATGCAAAACAAGAAAATAATCAAACAGGAATGGCATTGTTTTTTCTAATCTTAAATTTTGAATGGTCTTTCATGAACTATATTCTTGTGGAAGTGCCATTAACTTTAAACAACATAAAGATTAGTGTTGATATAATAACAAAGCAGTATGATAAATATTCTTTTTTTTTGAAACTACTGAACTAAGATTAGTATTAAATAAGCAAAATAAGCAACCTATACACCAGAACTATTTTACCCATAAAACTATTTCTCTCATCTTCATCTTTTTAAAATAATTGTCCACATAAATATTTCTTAGAGTGCTTTTAAAAAAAGCTCACCATCTGGTAAGATTCAATGTTGCAATTTTTGTTCCACAAATCATTCTTTTGTTAAAGAAGACAAAAATCATACATCATCATTCTATTGGTGGTTTGATGGTAAATGGGGAAGCCAATCCACATGTGACTATTTTAAATGATTTATGGCTTCTTGAAGAAAAATGTGGTTACATTGGTTGCCTGACATTGAGAACATCACTCATGCCTCTCAGAGGGAGGGGGAATAACTCCCATCAGTAAATATGACTGACAGGCTGAAATGGAGGGTACTGCGTGTCATGAAATATATGCATGAAAGAAATGCAGACTCTGAGACATTCTGATAGAACTGATGAAGATATATTGTGACATACTTTCTAAGATTGTTTTACTGAATTGCAAGATTGTTAAGTTTACATTTTTGTCCTAGTTTTCCACTGTACCTATTTGGTTTCTTATATATGGCTTCTTGTATATGGTTTCTTGTATATCTGGTTTCAGTGTAAATCCATTATGCATTATGAATGTGAAATTTTGCAAATGTTAACATTCAAATGTTTGGATAGTTATGATTCTGAGAGTTCTATTTGTTTGAATGTTCAAAACAATTTCATGAATCCTAGAAAACAAAATTTATTTAATCTTTTATAAGTAGAAATGTTAAAAAAAACACCAAAAAAATGTTTTAGCAATAACATCTGAGACATCCTGTTTCACAGACACAATGTTTGTTCCTATGCATGCCATATCTTTTTATTTGTTTATTTCCTTCAGAGTTTTAAAACACACTTTTAGTTTAGCCAGTTAAAAACAAGTCTAGCTTGCTTGCTGCATTTATGTTAACCTGAGAACAGTGATACTGTTGGTTGGTTGCTTTATCTTTAACAACAACCTCCTCTGTTACTATTAACACACATGTGTAATAACACTTGCATAATTAACAGTCCATCGGAATATTCTTTGGTTACTGATTATAATCTGCTCACCAAAAGAGTAAAATAAAATCACTTTCTTGTAGCTTTTACATCTTTCTGCTCCACACCCCAACCTTAATAATGAGATACAAGTACATTCCAACTAACAAGATAATCAGAAAGGCTACTATTTTTTTTATTCGCCAATGACAAATGTTCAATTTTTATTTTATGTTATAACTTATCACATTATTTTATACTATATTACATAACTACATTTTGACTTTAATTTCGTGATGTTATTCACTAACTGCATTGTACAGTATGTGAGTAGGTAACCAGTAGCAAACAAGCATCAATGTCTGCCGCTGATAAGCTCAGGCGAATAATCCAGTTTTGAAACTGGATCATTCCAAAAAAAGAATTTATCTGCTACAAAAACAATGGACAAGAATAGTGAATGTAAAATTGGTAAATTATCAGCATATAAGGGCACTTTCATTAGATTCCCTGTTGACTTATAACCATTCTTGATTTGAGAAAATTGAGGAAAGTGCTTTTAAGTGCAATTTTTTCAAAACATTCACATGCTAAAAAATACATTTGGAAGTTAGGCATCTACCAGAATGTTTTAACATTTAACCTTTGAATAAATCTTTAAGGTATTCTGACATCAAGTTAAATGAACAAGAATCATATAGAGTCAAAATTAAGCATCTGTCTAGATGGTCAAGTTGTTAACACAACTTCCTGACATTTTTTATATTTTACAACCTTTTAGGGTTTAATATATAATGATTCTCTTAAACAGATTTTATTTTATATAATTTTGTAAAGAAACATGTATCTTTTCATTTTGTCAGTTTAAGAATACTGTTTAAAATGCTGTCAGAGTAATGGACATGGCCTTTTGATATCTCATACCTATTTATTGTGTCTTTCATAATTACAAGCTGATAGACTGTATACTACATAATTACAACATAATTGTACAAATATTGATCATTTTGAGTTTAAATGTTCTTCATCTAAATATTTTCTTACACTTTAAATAAAAATAAGTGTATTTATATATTTTTATATTCTTAATTTTTGGAATGCCACTTCATTGTACATCATATTATCAAAAAAGAAATATTTCATATACTGATTAAAATCATAATATCATAAAGAGCATAAACATCATCTAAAGGACAACTTCATTTAAGATCTTTTGTCCTTGGCACATGTGGTATTAAAGTGCTGATCAGAATATTTTCTTGCTTCCTGTTTATATTGTATGCTGCCAGAATAAAATTAATATCAATAATAACTACAAGACTTTGGTTTAAAAAAAAAAAGGTCATTATTACAATCTTTTCATATCACTTAGGTACACATTGTAGCTTTTTACAACTTTATTAAGCACCTCAGATGAAGCTAATATTGGAAGTATTTTGATTAAGTAACAAAATGTTTTTATATAAGATGCCTTCAATTAGCAACAGCTTCTGCAAGTTTATTTAAAAATAAATATATTTACATATCTTTAAACTTCATATAATTTTGTGAGAAATATATTTACTTTGCTTTTTAAAACTAAATGAATAAATCTACTCTTCTCTCAATCTGTATATTCCTTGATTAGGTTTTTTGTGAGTGGTAAATTTTTTTAAAAAGAAGTTGTATTTAAATTATTAAACAGACTTGCACAATGTTATACATACTACATATTAAAGAATTTTCTAATTATGTTACATTTATATATAAAAAAAAAATCACACGTAATTCATGTGAATATAATCATTTGTCAAATTGATCAATATTATAAGACACAGTCTACAAGGAATATGAAAAAATGTTGATATTCTTAACTCACAAATATTATAATCCTCATAAAAGCACACATATACAAATCCATTTGTAATACTGACTAATGGTGAGAACACAATGTACAACTTATGTTTTAACTCTTGTCTAAATAGCTTAACAAGCCCCAAAGTAACCAAATATGTCATTACAAAAGAAACTGGGCCATTATTTTTCATCAAAGGGCTATGTGCTCAACCATTAATTGGGTTCTTGCTCATTGAAGCATGTAGTGATAACATCTTGTAATATGATATTACCATAAAGTATAATCCATAAAACAGATTTATCACTATAGCTATTGGCTTCTTAGACTGACGGTATTAAATCATCGTCTTGTTAATAAAGTCTGTGTTTCATTGGCTGAGGAGTGACTCACTCAGACAAACAAGTATAGGATCAGACAGACATAGACAAAAGAAAACATTCAGCAATTTCTCTCCTTTGAACAGTGTTCATGTGAGCCATGTAGCTCATTCACTTGCATCACACTTGTAATATTTCTTCATTCATATTAAAAATAAAATATGGCCATTGCTCGGGGCACTCATGTGAGCAAGCCATGAAATGACAGCACATATACATTGGATTGGTTCAGTCAGTTACAATCTTTATATCTTTGCTGTGCATACACATAGTGGTATTCTCAGTTTTTCAGAACCATTACAATTGTCTATCACTGTGAATGTCTTGATGTGTATTGTCCTTTGAAGTATTTTTTTCTTTTTCTTCTCAACATATTCTTTAGTAGACATATTATATAGTTACTTTTAAAGTATCAGTTCAAGCAGTTAGTAATGTGAATTATTATCCAGAGTCACAGTCTGGTTGTGAGCTGAATGGCTTTCCCATTTTATTCTGAATATAACAACAGTTTAAATAACACAGTAGAGTTCCGTCAACTTATAACAACAGATATTCCAATATAAATATATATAAAGTGTCTTCTAGAATCAAGGAATTCCTTCTATATCATACAAAGTAACCACAGCCTAATATATAAGAAGTCTGTCATAAGAAGCCAATTGCTTAAGCAATAAATTATGCAAATTATTAATTATAAACAATATTTGGGCTTTCTTTGATATGGTCCTACATGCTTCTTTATTATGTAATGACAGATATATCACCAGACAGGTTCCAGCTGGTGACCAAAGCAAACTAAATGCACAGCACACTGAGCACAGTTGGATGACTCTTAGATTTTGCATAATTAACTCCAGACTCCGCCAGCGGTCATCATTAAAAGATTGTGAAACGTCTGGACAGTTAGTGTTACGTAAGATTAATCATCTTAGAAATATCATCATTTGGACATACAAAATATTACAAATAATGAAACATCATTGAACAACACTATATAGAAATATAAGTAGAATACTTTTAAATCTACATTAAATGATTATCATTTTGATATCTAACACTTATTTCACATATGCCAGATTACTGAAATACAATGTTATAATGCAAAACGAACAAAGATACAACAATACTTATGATGCATTACAATTAATTAAAAGATGGCATCATAATAGACAGAACAATTCATGATAAGAGAATAAAAGTAACGGACATTCTTGTATCAAACTTATAAACTTCTTTAATAATAATATTATAAAGAATGTTGATCTGTCAACAATCAGTAAAACTGTGACAACCTTTTTCAGAAACTACAAAAGCTAGAGCCTTGATATTTGTTATACATGCTCCTTGGGTGGACCTGTATCACAGTTGTTGAAAAAAATTGATCCTTTAAAAAACATGGCTGCCAGGGGCATAGTGATTTTCCATACATGGCTATATAACAATAATTTGACATTCTTATTTTCAGAAACTACAAAAACTAGAGCCTTGATATTTGATATACAAGTTCCTTAGGTAGCTTTATATTACAATTTTAAAAAGTGCTTATGCAGTGCCATTCTACACAAATGGCTCTTAAGTAAAACATTGCAACATCTTGTAACACCAAAACTTCCAATAAAACTGAAACTGATAGTCCTAATGATTCTTGAGAACTTCTCTATAAATAACGGTACAATTCTTTTCTGGTTTGTTTAAAATCTATAACTTGATGCCACTCAGGTGAGTGATATGAAGCCAAGTCCAACTGTCATTGCTGCAAGGATAATTGATGCAATGAAGGTAGAACACTAATGTCCTGTTGGTCTCCTGGAAGGTCTACTCACATAAAGGTTATAATTCTGACTGGATCTCTGTCCAATGGAGTAGGTATCCATTCATGTAAAAGTTTGATAATAACTTAAAAGTTTGGTGTATTGCAAAGATTTCAAGCAACTTAAAGTCTCCAAGTTTAGTCAGCCTTTTCAACCCTTACTGTGTTTTGTAACACAAGATAATTAATATTGTTTCCTTATGCATTATTGTCTTTTCCATTGAAACTGTGACACCATTGTCGAGGGTTATTCTTGTGTAAGTCTTATTCATAATAATCACTTGGCTATAAACACTACATGGAATGGTTATTCATTAATACCCTTTATACTTTTATGATACATTTGTTATGTAAAAATGAACCCCTTTTGACTTTATTTCTCTTATTCATTAACAGGTTTTCTCTAGTTTAGTATAATTTTAACATATATGTATTTGACCCAATGATCTTTTACATGTGTTTGTTAGTACATGTATGTTGAATAAATCTACCAGTTCAATCAAGAATATACAACTCAAAGGATTCTTGGTGTATATTCTGTATTTTTATATGTTGTTTTCTGGATGAAAACTATTGTAGTTTTTTGTTGTTTTAAAATTATATCACACCATCACAATTATAACAAGTCTTTAATTGGTGGAAGGAGGACCTAAGAAAAAGACCAAGGTAGAACCACTGATGATCAACAGAACAGATAAAGACCTCCTCTCTTAAATGTTTTCAACAAGACTAGAAGTCCAAAGCCATAAAGAGGCTGAGATTTTTCAGTTAGCGCGCTTGCCCAACCAAAAGCGCCCCGTTTACATTTCTAAAATTTGGTATTGATTGTCACTTTTCTAACACATATGTTCTTTCTTTTTTAGCGAGCATGTGTTGTGACCATGGATTGAGGTTGGATGAACCAATCGATGACTTCTCACTGACGCATTGGATCTGTTCCGTCAAAATATAGTTGCCGTGTCTCGACAGACAGGTATCGTAATTCGATATTTTTAAACACTTATTTTTGTGTATGCAAAAACTCACTTTTTACTTTATCAAGATAATGTTTTCCATCTTTTACTAATGTTCGAAATATCTTTTGTACATTGGGACATTATGTAACCCATTAGTATAGTTTATGGTTATGTTTCTAGACCTAGCCTTATAGTGTCAGCCATTATAATGACAATTTCCATGTCAGTTTGTCTCGCTACTTTATCCTAATGTTTGTATACATATCGAGGGTTGATGGTAGAATAAGATACCTTAATGTACAGATGTATAACATGGCCAAATGTTCATATTTCCCCTTTTTCACTACATTTGTTAATTACTTCTTGTAAACTCTTACAGTTTTTTGCATTAACACGTTTGCATGAAAAGCTGTAATGAAACTGACTGTGTAGAGTAGATGTCGACCGTACAGCTCTTGATCATAATGATCAGGATATATACTATTTGCTCAATACTAAAATAGATAACATGCAAAGAGTTGGTACATGTTACATATTACACAGAGGCCATATTTTCTATTTAACTGTGACTGTGGTTGCTTCAGACCATGACTGTTGGTACCCATTAAAATTGTATTAATTCTACAAGTATCCACAATGTAGGAGTTGGATGAAAATTATGGGATATATGCCTACAACTTACCAGATTTTTAACAGTTGTTTGTGGCTCAGATATGGGCATCCTATATAAATATCTTATACATAGACGATGATGTCATTTAACCTTAGACGCTTCACAGCTAGCCGAAGTATGTGCTTCCGCATTGTAAAATAGTTCTGTATATAAATAAAATATAATAAATATCTAATTTTCACAAAATACATTTAGGAATAGCATGTAAAGTGCACTTATGTGCACACAGGCATCACCATATTTGTGTAAAATGATATCCATTATTTTATAAAGTATGCCATCCTCATAATACTTTCACCGCTTTTACACAGACTATTCAGTCTGGAGTTGACACATTGTAGAAATGAGTAATTTTCATTCAAAAGTGTCATCATTCTTTATTATCAGAGATCTATACAAGGGACGTGAATCTGATCAGATATAGCTATCTTTATCTTCTTGTTTTATCCATTAATTGTGGGTACAACCAAAAATAATGTCACAACATAATGGATTTATTATGTATTGAGTATCAGCAGTATGGTTTGGTGAAGGCATCAAGGAACATGTATGGAGTCTGTGGTTGTCTTTGCAAAGAAGCTCTGACACGTAGTCACTGTTGTTGTTCAAAACACCTTTGTTTTAAAATGAACATTTGACTCCTATTGTCATTTCATTTTGAAAACTTAGCACAGCTATGTATACACACATATATATCAGGAGCAGATCCAGAAAATTTTGGTGAAGGCGGTTATAAATCAAGATCCATTCAACTTTATCACAGTACATACTAGATATGTATACACAGTAAGGGACCACTTCCAATTAAGCAGTCAACAGACAAAATTTATTTTAAAAGCTTGGCATTTTCTGAGCTTACATGTATGTTTTCACAAATCTACTCTTTTACCTGCATTACCCCATCCCCCAATCCTATGGATCCATCCCTGAGATATATATTATCCAGCAATACATCATGTTTAAGATGTACATTATAACATTGTCAAATATTTTGTTTAAATGTGAAAACAGTTGTTTTAACATCTGTCATATAAACTCAAAAAGATTCAACAAAAGTTTGCTTTATCTACAATTGTTCTCTGTAAATTGACTTTTTTACAATGTTATGTTCATATTATGTTTTGTTGTTTTAATTTTGGTATGTGTGATATAAGCAACTTCACCAGTGCTTTTATATTCTTGTCCTTGCAACAAACAAAAAATGCTGTGGAGAAGGATTTTGTTTACACTGAACATCTAACATACCAAGACTCAAATCCGTCTTCCTTAGAACCACCAGAAATACCAGAAACAGTGCAAAACCGAAATGTGCACACCTTCTGTGTGTAATAAGATCCAATTAACTCCTCTTCATTGTGTCTCCATCTTTTTTACAAACCAGAATTCTGCCTCCAGCACCATAAACATGAGATTGGTTATGCATGAGGACCATTGTTTATGTATTGTTGTCTCACTCATCTATTAACATATATAAACATGTAGAAATGGGCAGCTGAACTGTTATGTCTCAATTAGGGGCTAATTTACAATCATTTATTCATACAAATGTGCAGTTGACATGATAATTAGTTATAAGCATAAATCATATTGACACAACTTTTGTGGAAAATTATGGTTGCTTTATAAGAGACTTGGGACCTAGCCCATGTATAGCAGACTTGGGACCTAGCCCATGTATAGCAGACTTGGGACCTAGCTAGCCCATGTATAGCTGACTTGGACCTAGCCCATGTATAGCTGACTTGGGACCTAGCCCATGTATAGCTGACTTGGGACCTAGCCCATGTATAGCAGACTTGGGACCTGGCCCATGTATAGCAGACTTGTGACCTAGCCCATGTATAGCAGACTTGGGACCTAGCCCATGTATAGCAGACTTGGGACCTGGCCCATGTATAGCTGACTTGGGACCTAGCCCATGTAATGCAGACTTGGGACCTAGCCCATGTATAGCAGACTTGGGACCTAACCCATGTATAGCTGACTTGGGACCTGGCCCATGTATAGCAGACTTGGGACCTAGCCCATGAATAGCTGACTTGGGACCTAGCCCATGTATAGCTGACTTGGGACCTGGCCCATGTATAGCAGACTTGTGACCTAGCCCATGTATAGCTGACTTGGGACCTAGTCCATGTATAGCAGACTTGGGACCTAGCCCATGTATAGCAGACTTGGGACCTAGCCCATGTATAGCAGACTTGTGACCTAGCCCATGTATAGCAGACTTGGGACCTAGCTAGCCCATATATAGCTAACTTGGACCTAGCCCATGTATAGCAGACTTGTGACCTAGCCCATGTATAGCTGACTTGGGACCTAGCCCATGTATAGCTGACTTGGGACCTAGCCAATGTATAGCAGACTTGGGACCTAGCCCATGTATAGCAGACCTGAGACCTAGCCCATGTAATGCTGACTTGGGACCTATCCCATGTATAGCAGACTTGGGACCTAGCCTATGTATAGCTGACTTGGGACCTAGCCCATGTATAGCTGACTTGGGACCTATCCCATGTATAGCAGACTTGGGACCTAGCCCATGTATAGCTGACTTGGGACCTAGCCCATGTATAGCTGACTTGGGACCTAGCCCATGTATAGCAGACTTGGGACCTAGCCCATGTAATGCAGACTTCGGACCTAGCCCATGTATAGCAGACTTGGGACCTAGCTAGCCCATGTATAGCAGACTTGGGACCTAGCTAGCACATGTATAGCTGACTTGGGACCTAGCCCATGTATAGCTGACTTGGGACCTAGCCCATGTAATGCAGCCTTGGGACCTAGCCCATGTATAGCAGACTTGGGACCTAGCCCATGTATAGCTGACTTGGGACCTAGCCCATGTATAGCTGACTTGGGACCTTGCCCATGTAATGCAGACTTGGGACCTAGCCCATGTAAAGCTGCAACCATTTCCTGCTTACTTTAATTCACAAGATTGGTTGTTTTTTGTTTCAAGGTATTAATTTATGTACTTATCATACAAGTTTTAATACAAGTGAAGAAGGATTTAAGTATAATCAAAAGCTTACCATTTTCTTTGCCTGGTTAAATTTGAACAAAGCATCACATGAAAATTAGAAAAGTATAACTGATTTAGCTTTGTAATATACAATTGGATTAAAACATCTAACCTTTGAAAACTTAAACTGGTCATTTGTTAAGAAAGCACAACCATTTTGTTTATGAATCCCCTTGGCTACAAAATATAACACCTTTTAAGGATCTTACAGAGAAGAGCCTGTTTGGAATAGGAGCCAGATCATGCATGTTTAAAGCTTAATCAATTCCTTTTGTTTCAACATGGAAACAAGAAATACATACAACTAGAACAATATATTGTGTGGTAGTCATTAAACATCTGACAAAACTCCACCATAGAAAAGATTGATATATTTGTCTGATTAGTTCCTTCTTTGAACTTTCTAGATAAGATACAAGGCACTAAAGATTGTACTCCACAGATATAAACCAGTCACTTTTATGTAGGATAATTCCTTCTTTCCTTATCTAACTCTGCAAGCCAGCTCTGTAGACCTATAGTATCTTCTAAGCAGCAGTTAACCAGGCAAAATCATGGATGTGCGACATCCAAGGAATCCCAGAGAGCATGCACTTTAAACAAGAAGATGGCTATGCTTGGAACAGACTTTCAGCTCCTTTTGCACTTTAAACAAGAAGATGGCTATGCTTGGAACCAGACTTTCAGCTCCTTTTGCACTTTAAACAAGAAGATGGCTATGCTTGGAACCAGACTTTCAGCTCCTTTTGCACTTTAAACAAGAAGATGGCTATGCTTGGAACCAGACTTTCAGCTCCTTTAGCACTTTAAACAAGAAGATGGCTATGCTTGGAACCAGACTTTCAGCTCCTTTAGCACTTTAAACAAAATGTGGCTATGCTTGGAACCAAACTTTCAGCTCCTTTGCTTTATTCCATGTATGTTTGCTTCCTTGTTTATTATTGCAAGCTGCAGTGTTTTCTTTGGCAAGCTGGTTTGTGTTTTTGAAACAAGACCTTGCCAATCCACTGTAAATTATTTTGATTGCCTGCTACATAATTGAGACTTTTTTTAATTGCTAGCTGCACTGCTAAACTCAGCATGCTGGGTTGATTTCTGAGAAAAACATAATGCCTAAAGCAAATTCCTGTTATTGTCTGCTACATTATTTTCCCCATAAAAAATGTTAGTCCATAAGAAGCACCACTTGCCAGAGCAGTGCCAATAACATAACTTATAGACCTTGGTCCATGAGCTGTAGAATCCAATATAGTTGTTATGGTCAAGTGGCTGAGTCTTTAGATCTGCAGGTTTTGGGTTCACACCACAGAACTAAATATAAAGGCAAGTATTCTGGTTGTCACATTACTTTTCCTCAGGTATATACTGCCAGAGTACTGATGCTACCCTGTTCCTCAGGTATATACTAACTGACTACTGATGCTACTCTGTCCCAGGTATATACTGCCTGAGTACTGATGCTACTCTTTTCCTTAGGTATATACTGCCTGACTATTGATGCTACTCTGTTCCTCAAGTATAAACTGACTGAGTACTGATGCTACTCTGTTCCACAGGTATATACTGCCTGAGTACTGATGCTACTCTGTTCCTCAGGTATATACTGTCTGAGTACTGATGCTACTCTGTTCCTCAGGTATATACTGCCTGACTACTGATGCAACTCTGTTCCTAAGGTATATACTGCCTGAGTACTGTTCCACAGGTATATACTGACTGAGTACTGATGCTACTCTGTTCCACAGGTATATACTGCCTGAGTACTGATGCTACTCTGTTCCTCAGGTATATACTGTCTGAGTACTGATGCTACTCTGTTCCTCAGGTATATACTGCCTGACTACTGATGCAACTCTGTTCCTAAGGTATATACTGCCTGAGTACTGTTCCACAGGTATATACTGTCTGAGTACTGATGCTACTCTGTTCCTCAGGTATATACTGCCTGACTACTGATGCAACTCTGTTCCTAAGGTATATACTGCCTGAGTACTGTTCCTAAGGTATATACTGCCTGACTACTGATGCAACTCTGTTCCTAAGGTATATACTAACTGACTACTGATGCTACTCTGTCCCAGGTATATACTGCCTGAGTACTGATGCTACTCTTTTCCTTAGGTATATACTGCCTGACTATTGATGCTACTCTGTTCCTCAAGTATAAACTGACTGAGTACTGATGCTACTCTGTTCCTCAGGTATATACTGCCTGACTACTGATGCAACTCTGTTCCTAAGGTATATACTGCCTAAGTACTGTTCCTCAGGTATATACTGCCTGAGTACTGATGCTGGAAGTGGACAGTCATGATGCATTTGTCAAAGTTGAAATAATTTCTTTTCAATGTTAGTTAGAAGCCTAATTTGCTTCAAACCAGAAGTGAAGATAACTGTTTGTTAAAATACTGGGTTGAATGTATTTTCTGCATTGACTGAATGTCTAATAAAGAAAACAGTAGTTCATATAATATTTTTATTAGTCTTTTGAAGAATATTAATACCAACTATTAAGACTTGGAGTAAGATAGTAGTGTGTATTTAGTTATACATAACCAGAGTACTAATATTTTACTATATTGGTGGCAATACACTGACAAATTCAGTATATAATTTAGTCCATTGTTAAATAGCCAACCTCTAAAAAGAGGTTTCATATTATATTGCTTTACCGCTGTTCATTCATGACTTAGTGACAAACATGACTTTTGTTTCCACTTGATATTTAGAGAGTCCATTATTCTCAGACTGTGGCAAGTGACATTGGTCATGATCAGTATATGAATCCTGTTGGTTTGGGAATAAATAGCGTAAAGGTCAAGGTCACAGCATCCTTACACATATTTTTATTTCCATTCAATGTCTAGAAAACACATGAGCCAACAAACCTCAAACTTAGCAAGATGTTAGTCACAACCCCTATTTGTTTTGGGGTCAATGGCAAAAATGGCAGACTCGTGTCACCTCAACCTTGAACGGGAGTTTGCCCACACCAAAACCGCAAGCTTAAATAAGCTTGCGACAAGTTTGCGACAAGTTTGCGGTAAGATTGCAACCAAGCGTGTTGCAATCTTATTTAAGCTTGCGGTAAGATTGCGATAAGAAAGCCGCAATCTTAAAATTAAGCTTGCAAGGTTGCGATAGGAACCATTACGATCTTGATTGCTCGCTTGACTGCTCGCTTGCAAGCTTGCGCAATCATGCCAAGCGAGCGGTTTGGCTCGCTTAAAAGCTCGCTTGCACGCTTGGCAAGCTTGCAAGGTTGCGATAGGAACCATTACGATCTTAATTGCTCGCTTGCAAGCTTGCGCAATCATGCCAAGCGAGCGATTTGGCTCGCTTAGAAGCTCGCTTGCAAGCTTGCGCAATCATGCCAAGCGAGCGGTTTGACTCGCTTGCTCACTTATCCCATGCGTGCGGTTTGGCACGCTTGCAAGCTTGCGCTATCATCCCAAGCTTGTGGGTTGTTTTTTTTTTCTTTGCTTGATCAAATCCGTTGAGTGGCTAAGGTTGTGGCTAGATTGACATAAATAAAATCACTAGATAACATTTGTGGTTTTCACTTAAAAATCTGATGCAACAAAAAATTTACAGGGAAAATAACACAACAGAAAGATACTAAATATATTCCACTGTAATTAAAGACAATGGCAAAGAACACAAAGAAGTGGTCATTTATTAAAGGAAACAACTAAAAGATGCTTATCAATTAATTTATATTCTTAACCCATAGCTCGCTAAGCACTTATTAATATGAGAAAGCATGACAAGCCATTTTCGGGGGTCAAGCAAATAGGATTTTAAATGATTAAATCAAACTTAAGTATCAATTTATTTATCATTAAGAATAAAATACATACAATGCACTCAAGAAATAGTACCACAGGTATTGTGTTCAAAAACAGTTTATAGTCAGTTCTTGTTGATTTCTCAGATGACAACTCTAGTTCAGCTTGAGGGAATCTTGCATCCTTCCTCTTACCTGCACAGCAAATGTATTTTTTCTCCAATTACGTCTGAAAAAGAAAAAAAATCCAACATTCTGCATTATTTAATTTTTTTTTTTTCATTACCTGATTTTTTATTTAGCAATGAAAGATTTATTTAGTATGTAAGGGTCTTGTGTTATTTGTACCACACAGGCACCTTCAGTCAAAGTTTGATGCAGAGTAAGTGTTCAAAGATTGAAAGAAATAGATTGGAAATTTTACAAAAAACAAGGAAACAAACAAAAAACCTAATTAGATGCTGACACAAACTTTTACAGCTTTGGTCATGATGCAAACTTGCCTATTCTTTAAAACAGCAATTTGAAAACAGCAACAAATAACAGGAGCTATAGGCAAAAGCACCCCCATATTTTATATGTTTAAAATCTCAGCTGAGAAATGCTGAACTAACTAAAAAGTAAAGCTTAACGAAATACTATCTTGGTTATTTTATAAGCATTAATATGCACAAAGGGGTAAAAGTAAAACACCAGACCTGGTAGTGCAATCCGTAGAGTGTTGGCTCCTGGTACTAGAGGCATTGGGTTCAGTCTGGGCTGCAACATACCAAAGTCATGTTAAATGGTAGTGTTATTGCTCTCTTGCTAATACTCAAGCAAATATACAGCTAGTTCTATGACTAGTCAGTCAGGTGTCAGGATAATGTGACTGGGTGTATCATGCCAGGTGTTCATGGCATGCTAAAATCAGTAAAAACAGCTTTATATTGGCTTCAATTGAACACTATCTTCTAATAAATTGTTGGTGGTTTGATTGTTTATTAGGTTTATTGAGCCACCAACAGTAGTACTGGTATTTCAGTTATCTGGAGACGGTGTTCACTTGAAGCAGATATAGTGCTGCCTTCAATGTGTATAGCATGCCATGAACAAATAACATGATACCACATCCAGTCATATTATCCTGACACCAGGCCAACCATAAACACACAGATAAATAAAAAGCCAGTAAATTCAAAATGTATGATTATTACAGCAAGATTATTTTTTTATTAATGCAAGTGAATACAGAGAAGGAAATTTAAATTTAAAATATACCAACTAATTTTAATATTATAATATTGCAATCAAAACAGTGGCACCCATGGCTGAGCGGTTAGAATCGCTGACTTGAAGCTCCTCAGCCCCTCACCGCGTGGGTTCGAGTCCTAGTTGGGGTGAGAACTTCTATGTAGGGAGGTTTTCCTCCACCAATAATTAGCTGGACGTCGCCAATATGGCCATAAATGTGTCCGTGCGATGTAACAAAAAATCAAACAAAATCAAAACAACATATGATTTCCAAAAAATGACATCTTCATGTACCAACAGCTGCGCCATGCAATTAATAATAAACATGGTAGTGCTAAAAGGTAGCAAATGCATTAATACAAGAACTGGTACAAATGGTCAAAATGTTACATAGTTATCTCAGTACCTTTTGTCTGTCATCCATGCGTTGCTCTTCACTGACCTCCTTATTGACATCCGTCTGCATCTCCGATTCTTTTTTTGTTCACTTGCATCTGGCTGTTTCAAACTATTACAGAAAATAAAATACTTTACATGAGTGGCAATGCCATACTAGCAAACACAGTTATGTATGTGTTCAATCATCATGTACAAGTTATCTTGGATATCTCTATTACCGGTGAGCTAAATTTATTTTCTTACCACAACAATGTAATCAACAACAAAAAATATTGTGTAGCCACTTGTAACCGTTTTATGTGCCTTTATTCCTATAGTATGCTATGTATCCATGTGTAATGTGAATGTCCGGTAACTGGATATTACCGTTAATAAGGTCACTCTAAAATAAACAATAATACAAAAATGTCTTACGTTTGAACTTGTCAGAACCGTATCAACTCTAACTGAAGCATAAATTAAATATACAGTAGAAAACACGTGTTTATGGAAAAGTCAACGGTTTCAGAAAACGTTTGTGATAAGAAAAAACTAAGGTGAAATGTCGGAACTGAAAAAAAATGGCGAAAATATTTAACACGTTAATTTTGCATTCTAAACCGTTAATGTACTAAACTTACTACGTTCAGAAAACCTGATTTAAAATGTGGTGCTTCTTATACTTGTTTAAGTAGATCAATGTCTCACCTTTGCTTAGTAGTCCAGTGAAGGAAAGTCAATTTTTTCATCTTTTTCATCACATTTTTTTCATTTCGTTGAAAATTGGCGCGGCCGGAAGTGTAGACTGCGCATGTGCTATTTGAGTAAATCGGGACCGCTCGGCGATTTCTTCGGTTATTTTTCGAAAGTTACGATTGACTTTTAATAAAACACCGTAAAAGCGACTTTTAAACTTTTATTATTAAATGGCGTTTATTCACATTCCCAATAAAGTAAGAGTGGTTTTAACAAGATACTCTACTGTCTGTTCTGTTATTTTGTTGTCATATTAGATATTAGACTGTAAATCTACTTGACCAGGTTTTCGAAAGACAACAAAAAGTTATTAAAAAACTGACATCTTTGGAATGAGATCAAAAAAATAAATATTGTACTGAGCTATTATTACCAAATCTTTTGTAGCTGTCTTTAATGATAACATAGCTTAAAATTGCTTTTGTGATCAGTCAGATCAAGGTCACTGTAACTCATAACAGCAGTTTGCTTTCCATGTCTACTCAGGATTTAGATAGATATCAAATTTGAAAGTTAACTTGTTTATGGGATGCCAAAGTATGGGATTGATTTTGTTGTCAATTAGTTTGAAGGACTGAGTCACTGTTACTAAATACATTTTATTTTGTTTAGTTCATTATCTTATTTTTTTTGAGGATTAATCAGATTAAATAGTTAACTAACTATCTCATGGGAAGAATATGTTTGGAATTGCTTTAGGGATCAATTGTTGTCAAGTTATTAAATATATTTTTGGATTTTCTATAAAAAAAATCAAGATGGGAGTAGGGTATCATTACCAAATTACTTTCTAGGGAGAGTAAATCTGGGACTGTTTTGTATAGGGTTGTGTGATTTCTGTTTAATAATAAATAATGACAAAATAAAATTTAAAAAAAAATTGGCAGTTAGTATTTAGAGCTTTTTTTATGTCACATTCTGGTAAGCTTTTTTCAACCAACTGTCCATCTAGCTGCATTAACAATTTGCTCGTAAACACTTTAAAGGCTACCGTTTTGATCCAATCTTAACCAACACTGGTGGTCAGAATGTCATTAAATGTTTGTCTGTATGAAATCTTGGATGAGTTAATAAATAGGTCACATGGTCAAATAGTAGGTGACTTGGTCAGATCTATAAAAACCTTGAGAACACATTAAAAGACTTTTTTGGGGGCCTAATCTTCACAGAACTTGACCAGAATCTTTGTTTGCAATAAATCTGGATGTGTAACTGTAGGCAAAGATTTGCTTCAACATAACTTGTAATCACTAGAATCCAAGGCACAGTTGTGAACATTTAGTCTTGTGATTAAATTTTAAAGCCAGTGTCCTCAGGTGAGCGATACAGGGCCATCATAGCTTTCTTGCTGTATATCTGCAAGTGGAACTGGTCATGCTGGTCAAGTTCTCTTTCAAATGTTATTTCTTTAAAGAAATACAAAATAAATTTCTTAATGTCTTGGAATAATTTTATGCTTGCAAGTCCACAACCTATCCACAATCCTAATAATAATTAGTTTTAAGCTTGCAAGATCGCAAGCTTCTTGCAATCTTCAGTGGAATATAAGATTGCAAGCTTGCAAGACCGCAAGCTTCTCGCAATCTTAATGGTATTTAAGATTGCGAGAAGTGTGCGAACAAAACCTAACCGCAACCTTAATTTCTATGCAAGCGAGCGTGCTCGCATCCGCGACCATAATATTTAAGAATTGCAATCTTATTAAGATTGCGGCAAGCTTGCGCAAACTTGTCGCAAACTTGTGACGAGCTTGTCGCATGCAAGCGTTTTGGTGTGGGTGGTTTTGGGATTCAGTGGGTGTCACCAGGCAGAGATGGGTGATATATAATTATGTCAATCAAATATCTCTGGTTGAAACTTGCTTTCAAAGTCATGAATAATTAATAGCAGAGTAAAATGATAACTTAAATCGTTTACAGCCTTGATTCTTGCCTGTCATTTGTATTGCTTATGAAATAGTACAATCTTTTAATTTTACCACATATTATATATCATGAAAGTTATTGTACAAAACTATGCATGCATTAATTGCAAAATAAGAATTAATGATACATACCTAATAATTTATTATAATTATATAATTTATATAATTGCAAATTATAACTTCACACATGACAAGATGGGAAGGAGCATTTCTTGATTAGAAAAAGACAGTTTAGTGAATGCTCAATTGCTTGAAATAGATATAGTGTTACCAGTGTTGTGGTACCATGCCAAAACCACAAGCCAATAAATTTGACACTTAAATTATATTCTTTTGTTCATAGTTTGGGAAGGAAACAATGAAGTATCATAACATTTTTAATGTCTAACAATTCCTTATATGATCAGAAAAACAGAAGTATAAAAATAATGACCATGGATTTATCGAAACAATATGAAAGATAAAAAGACATGGTAAACTCTCACCTGTCAATAATTAAAATACTGTACTGAAACTAATCAGAGAATAATTTCAATATTTTGTTTGGGGAAACATGCTTTTCACCACTGCAGGAAAAATATCATTTTACTGTGTTTGGCTATATTGTATCAGGCAGTAATATTATAAAATATGGCAGATTAGCTGATAGTATTTGAATGAAAACTATTTCACATTGTGTGTTAATGTTCAAGCTGGCTGCTGTTTAATGGGAGTCTAATGTTGGCTGCATGGATGGGGCCTTTGAACAAGTTTTGATTTACTTCTTTGTAATGTTATTGGATGGAAAACGCGTCCATTGACAACTGTTCATTAGTGGACACATGGGTCCCAGGTTTGGTTTGCAAGTCCTGATTTATGGCATTGTCCAGGGTGGGGTCTATTATTGTACTGTCTATGGGATACATTGGTAGACAAAGGGACATTCAAGAACCAGTCTCATGAGCAGCATGTTCTAGGCGTCTCACAGACATGTCACTTAAGTGTCGTCATCATCATGTTTGTGTGTTAACAGCATGACATAAATTTAGTATTAACAATAAAGTACATTAAGGGTTTTATGACATTGAGCATGTAGGATTGTGTTGAAATACTGTTCCTAGTGTTTTACTTTAATTAGTTATGCTACTTGGGCAGGGTGAGATTGTCCTGTTGAAATGATTATACAGATTTGTTTTATTGGTCATTGAATTTGATGATTAGTGTAAAATGTTAATTGTTTTAAGTTACATAAAGAAGTATTGTCCTTTCAAGGGACGCAGACTTTAAAAATATGCTTTCATTTGTTATTGTTTTGTTTAAAAAGACATATAAATAATTATGCAAACAGTTATCTGACAAAATTGGATTGTATGAGGCAAGGTATTTTCCAATGAAAGAGCCTAATATTATTGGTTGATACATTTTTTTCATTTTGTAAACAATACTATGTATTACTTTAACTGACTATGTATTACTTTAACTGCTCTCTTGACACGATAATAATGTTTATGTACTATTATAACAGTTGTGTACAAACACTCTTCCTTGTTAATGCGTTTGTTAGCAGTGGTGTGTCTGCATCGCCAGGTAACCATAGTGACACACCTGCCTCAGGGACACATTTTCATCACAGCTGAATTAACAAACAGCCATCTGCATAAGACAATTAAAATATCGTCCAATCAGAATACATAGTTACGACACTCGCTTGACTGGTTATAGCAATATGTTATCCAGTGGGAACTCAGAATGCTCAATAAACTTTATCAGTAGTTAAACTTGCTGAACGGTTTTATATATCTCCTAGGTTCACCATGACTCTGTATTATTGTTGCCTGGTTGTAGGTTTTTCAGTTATATTTTTTGATGTTTTATTTTTTATGGTTTATACATGTGTCATTCAAATCCTTTTTATTTAGGTATCAATATTTGTCTTTATTTTAATTGATATGAACAAAATAATATGGTTATTTATGAAAAATAATGTGTTTTTATATTTTCATAGTATAACAAAAATCTGTAAATGTTTGTTTGAACTTGTTTAAAAAATATTTTAAAAACATTATTTATATTTTATTCCAAAATCAGAATTATAAAAAAAAGTGATTTCCTTTTAAGTTGGAGTGCACTGGTAATAAAAGTCTCTGTATAAAACAACAACAATATCTTTTAATTTTAATTTTAAGGTTTTGTGACAGTGACAGGCAATTGAAGTTCTTAATCATAATTTATTTTTATCAGAAAAAACATAAGTATTAAATATTAAGATAATTAATTTTGATTGCCTTTTGTAAATTTTGCTAAACTTATCCATTATCAATCAATGAGCTTTTGCTAAACATTATAAATCAATGAGCCTTTGCTAAACATAGTAAAACAATGAGCATTTGCTAAACACTATCAATGAATTAACCTTTGCTAATTATTATTAATAAATGAGCTTTCAGCTTAAAGGTCCTGTCTGCAAGTTGGTTCATACGCCCCAAACAAATCCTTTTACCACTGTACTTGCTTAGTTAAGTTCAGTAAAAGGGCTGATCCATTTGTTAACAACCTTAAATTAGGTTTCCTCTAGTTATTATACATGTATCTTTTCACAATGAAATATACTTGTTAACACAGTCAACCTGACAACTTTCTTGAACAGAACATCAGAAGTATTTGGTAACTAACATGCAGGCTACCGTTTCTTTCTTTTTTGTAATAAAAATCTATATTTTGTTGGAAAGAGTTGATTTTAATTTGACTCATTTTGATATTGTGAACTTTAAGAACTGTCAACAATCTGATGGACAGTACAGTGAAAGCCTCTGCATTATTTATGTTATTCTTCAATTAAATATAGACCAAACAAAACATTAAAGTAAGTATTGACTGTATTATTCTGCAGCAAGTATTTTGTAGATGTTATGTTAATTTTTGTAAATACTGTTTCTTTTAAGACATTGAGCACAGGCCAACAACTCTCTTCTGATATTTTCTATTAAACAGAAAATATTTACTGTATTTACATGTGTACATATGGCTGGTGATTTGCTAGTAAGCATGAAATATTTACTGTATTTACATAGCTGGTGTTTTTCTAGTAAAACGTGAAATATCTAATATCTTCTATATTTACATAGCTGGTGATTTTCTAATAAACATGAAATATATTGTATTTACATATCTAATGATTTGCTAGTAAACACAAAATATATGCTGTATTTATACAGCTGGTGTTTTTCTAGTAAAACATGAAATATCTAATATCTGGTATATTTACATAGCTGGTGTTTTTCTAGTAAAAATGGAATATTTACTGTCTTTAGATAGCTGGTGATTTTCTAGTAAAAATGGAATATCTACTATATTTAGATTGTTGGTGATTTTGTACTAAGCATGACATATCTACCATAATTATGTACCGGTACATACTACATAGCCTGTGATTTTTGTCCAGCTCGTGTCATCTTTTGTACGTGATGCAAGAGATTCAGCAAAGAATTTTGTGGCTCTGTCGGTTCTGCACGTCTCATTCAAGTTTAATCCTAATGGCCATTTAACTATTGTAGCATCACAGCACGGTATAAAACAGCAGCAGCCTCAAAAATACATGAGCAAATGTGTGAGAAGAGGCTTTGCAAGATTGAAAGCTCTTCCTGCAAGCATCAGAGAATAGGGTTTATGGATGGTCACTAATTATCCAAGTCATGCTACTTTCTAATCATTAGTTTTAATGTCCTGGAATAAAAACTACTTAGGGCATGTTGTTTCATGATTAAACACACTTTTTTTCCTAGATGTGAAAAAAAAGCTCAAGTCAATGCATGGATAAGGCGCTGAAACCAAAAGCATGTTTGGGGATGATGGTAATTTATACATGGCTGATTCACATCAAGGCAAAAAAGTATTGTACCTCCCTGTTATACCACAGCTGTTTTATCAAAGCTTTTTGTACACTGACATAAGAGTTTGATTTAATATAATTTAAAAAACACATACTGTTTGAAAATGGAAAACATTATAATTTTTTGCTTTAACAGATGTTGTTGATTTTATTAAATTTATATAACCAAGACATGACGTGTTGTAAAGTGTGAATAAACCATCAGTCAGACATTAGCAACAAATGTTTGTTCATGATTGATAACAATTATATTCCATAGCACATCAAATTATACACTGACATATTGTAGGTCTGTGCCATCATGGCAATATCTAGTCGCTTCTGTTTTCTAGATACTTTTTTGTATCAAAAACATCATTTTCATTGTTTATTTCTGCTTGTAAGGCACTTTGTAACAAAGTCACATGGTCTCTGTTGGTCTTGGTAATTTGCAACTTCTTCTAACATCAGATGGCAACAATAATACAAGATTAATGAACCTTTTTCATATTGTTAAACTTAGTTTTAATAAGTAAAGAACTTTGTAACATTACAGTGTGTTTCCTAAGATAAACACAAAATAAGGTTGTCATAAGTAAGACAGTTTAAAACTGTTAAATATGTTTGTACAAAGATAAACGGAAACTTAAGATGCCATAAAAAAGCTACTTACACAGTTAACAGAGCCTTGCTTTTTTACTATATAGGGTAAATCATTTTTGTAATTGTATAACAATGTCTTTCTTTAGAAATATAGAGAAAGGTATTTTTAACAGTAAAGTAATGTTTTGCATTAAATCTAGAGTTAGGCTCTTCTGTTACAGTATAACAATGCATCTATCTAATTATATCAAGTTTGGCACTTTTGTAACAGTATAACAGTTCATTTCTTTAAATATATAGACTTAGGCACTTTTGTAACAGTATAACCATGCATTTCTTTATATATTTAAAGAGTGTTAGGCACTTTTGTAACAGTATAACTATGTATTTCTTTATATATATAAAGAGTGTTAGGCACTTTTGTAACAGTATAACCATGCATATCTTTAAATATATGGAGTTAGGCACTTTTTTAATATTTTTGTTTCTTCTTTCATCAGTAGTAAGGTTATCTTTAAGCATATCTCTCCTTAAGTTTTACTGTTTTGTATAAAATGTCAGGAGTTAGGCTCATATAAACCTTTACCATGTGTAACCCAACAGGTATAAATTATTATTGCAGACAGTAGCCAATGAACTTGTTACATTTTTCTAATAAACCATGCATCACTTATTTTATTGCTTTCATTAAAATACTATTAAAATTATCCTCAGATATATTTTACTTTGTTTTTATCTCAACATCTGTATGTTTCAGACTGGCACATGATTTATTTTAATATGCTTAAATCTAAATTACTTGTAAAGTAGGGATAAGTACAGTAAGTGTGTTCCAGTTTTACCTAACTTTTTAAATGCAATGAATCAGCATAACTGCCTAACTATGTGTCATTTCATATGTTTATAAACTTTCTAATATATTTATTTTCTTAAAAATGGTTTACCCAGAAGAAAAAAAGGCTTAATGTTTCCGAAGTCTTGTTGAAAAAAATTGTGGGTTGGAGAGCTGTTTTGACTATCAAAATAAGACTGCATTTTTGTTTTATTTCAATATCTTTATCAACAATTTAGCTTTTTTCTGTTTAATGAATCATCACAGATGTTTTTTTACCTTTACATTTGGCTTGCATGTGAATACATTGGTCCTGTGCTTTTTACAAATTGTGGTATATGTTGCAATGTTCATAGGACTTATTATGTCATATTTCCTCATTATTGTTTAATATAAATCCAACTATGAAATTATAATAGTGTCTTCCTAATTTAGACAAAAGAGATTAATAATAATATTATATATAAATATTTCATGTATGTTTTTCTTCAAAGAACAGCCTTTGTCATAATGGATGGAAATTTCTTTATGTAGTTATTTAAAATGATTTGTTAATTATGTAAATTTTGCACTCCACTTTCATTGCAGAATTTCAGGTCTCGTGAGACATTTATTTCAGTAAAAATATGCAAAGAATTTCCTAGTTTATCTGGAAATCACTGATGGATCAATGAGATTTTAGATGTTCACCTTATCTTTGGTCTTTCAGAATGTTTGATGTGCATACGTGCGACAACGACTGATGATTTTGGTCATGAAAGCCTTACCTTAATTGGTTGAGGAACAGGAAAATGGCATTAAGAGCTGATACACTTATCTGATCAGTGATTGGATGGCCAAGCCCCTTAAATGTTTATAGAGTTTCTGCATCCACAGAGGGAAAGAGGAATTAATTAGCACAAGTATCCTTACCCATCAACACTGATAAAGGAAAGTTTTATCACGATAATGTCTTATGACATGATCATTGTGATGAAAGTTTATTGAGTTACACCTGTTTAATGTTCTAAATGTTTCTATATACTTGTTACTGTTTTAAACTTGTTTTCTATAAACAAGAAGGGTGCTGTAAGCTTGGAGGTGATGCCATGTTTAAAAAGAAAAGACTTCCCTGTATTTGTTTTAGATGATTATGCAATAGAATACTTTCTCAGTTATGATTTGATTATTTTTTTCATAAAACAATCTCAAACATAATATTATAATTAACTTTCTGTTATTTTTTCCCCTATCATTAAACTTTATACCATAATTTACCATACACAATGTGGTTGCTCTTCAAATGGTAACAATTAAAGACTGTTTAGTATTATTCTTAATATTTTATGCTGAATAATTTCCCCTACAGCAGAAAATAGGTGAAGGACCATTTCAGATTTAAAGTATTTTGCATAAAGTGTGACTTCTGTTCACATAAAACATGGTTCATAAGTTCCAGACACTGTCATAATCCAAACTCCTAGTATCATCTATTGTGTGTGATATAGGTGATAGGTATACACAGGTGATATAGGTTTAACCCTTAGCTTGCTACATTTTGTTAACAACCCACCTGGAACATGTCTATTAATGCATCCATAGTAATGCAATGCCCAATACATCTGACATAGGGTCATTGAAACATGGAAAAACAACCCTTATAATGTACAGACAAAACATAAAGTAATAATATAAAGATTCATGTTTGATATCAGGAATTAGAGACCAATAAAAAGGAAATAAAGTTATATTATGAATCAAAGAACAATACAAGGTAAATAAAGTTACATCGGGAATCAAAGACCAATACAAAGGAAATAAAGTTACATCAAGAATCAAAGACCAATACAAAGGAAATAAAGTTATATCAGGAATCAAAGACCGATACAAAGGAAATAAAGTTACGTCAAGAATCAAAGACCAATATAAAGGAAATAAGGTTACATCAGGAATCAAAGACCAATAAAAAGGAAATAAAGTTACATCAGGAATCAAAGACTGATACAAGGGAAATAAAGTTACATCAGGAATCAAAGATCGATACAAAGGAAATAAACTTACATTGGGAATCAAAGACCAATACAAAGGAAATAAAGTTACATCAGGAATCTAAAGACCAATAAAAAGGAAATAAAGTTACATCAGGAATCAAAGACTGATACAAGGGAAATAAAGTTACATCAGGAATCAGATACTGATGCAAGATAAATAAAGTAAAGTTACATCAGGAATCAAAGACCGATACAAAAGGAAATAAAGTTACAAGCAAAGTCATTAGCCCCTAGGTTGATACATTATGTTAAAACACCCATGCTAAACTCTCTGTTTGTTTTGCTTCACTGTTATATATGTTATATGTCAGGGTTTATATACTTATAAACAGAGACTGAGCAGCAAAATAGGAGCTGGCTGATAGGGATCTACAGTATTTGCCTAATCCTTATACAAACATGAATAGCACGTAATGAGTTAATACACTAAATGAGTTGGTTTATTTAAAAACTTACTTTAATGTTAAAATCTATAGGTTTATTGATTTAATGATGTATAACTGCTTATTAATTAACATCAACAAAGCAAGTTATTTTGTCGTTGGCAATAAAATATCAGTATAAGAGCAGTTGTTACTGGTTATGATTCAAAACTGAATATTTCATTCAAATATCCTTAATTAAAGATTAAAGACTTATATGCACAAGTCTGAAAATAAGTATATTTTTTGCATTGAAAAAAAAAGTATTTTGTTAAATGAAACAGATTTTATTTTTGGACATGTTAACAATAAGTCTTCCCATATTTATCTCCCTTTGATAGTGCATTTCTCTGTGCTAAAGACAGAATGCTGGATTCTCGTGGGGAGGGCATTATAATCATATAGATTGGGAAATAAATGTTAAACACAAAGTGCATTTGGGTTTTATCTGTTTGAGCAGTCTGTATTGAAAAACTAATGGAGGAAGGTAATATAATTAGATGCTTGATTTGGAAGATATATTTTCATAAATTACAAGCAGCATGTTTGCAAGATTGACCATATTTCATGCTGTTCTTTTGTTGCTGGCATAGTTTAAATCAAATCATGTTTTGTTCATATACTGTATCGTAGGATATTCAAGCAATTTATAAGAATTTGGGTGTGTGGGTGTATATTGCATTCTATAAGAACTACTTTTTCATTTTGTTCTTTTTAATATTTTTTTTAAAGAAATATCTCAGAACTTTCATAAAAAAATTTTTTTCAATTAAAGTAGAAAAACAAGTTCAATCTTAATATTTAAAATCTGTATTTTGCCCAAATACACAGGGTGAAAGCAGAAGTTCAGCATTAATTGGAAACATGCTTAAATTTATTCTCATACAAAATAAGAGATAAATTTGCTTACAAAGTTTTAAATTTTACGGTTAACAACATGTAATTATTAGATGATGACCCTGATGCTGATGTGTATTGTAAACAAATATTGTCATTTTCGGCTTTAGTCTTGTAATATGTTATAATTAAATATTGATTGTTGAGACACTCTTTAAATGAACACTAATGGAAGGTATACACTTGTTTCTATATAGTTATATTATACTTTACATCAATTAGTATTTGAGCTGATATCGGATAAATAAATATTTTAATATGTGTAACATCTAAGGTCTAATTCAATCAGTGTTAAAATAGAATCTAAATAGATGAAAAAGGAAAAAAAAAATGGTGTCAGTAAATGTATATGTTGAAGACTTTTATTCTCATTGATGTCTGTTTTAATAAAATAGTTTACCAGTGGTTAGTACACGTACATTGATTTGAGAAACTGATCATAAAAGGTTGTAGATGCCTACCAGTTAGGGAAGAAGTCTTTACTGGAGAAAGCAAAACAGTGTTGTTTTTTTAATTTTCTCAGACATGTGTCTTGGTAAATCGGCTCCCAACCACAATAGCTCAACAGTAAAATAATGATCATACTTTTATCTGCATTTATCTGCAACCTATACGATATCAAAACAGAAACTGTTTCTTTTATTTATGTATTATTTCATTTTCTTCTTAATACACACATACCCTTGCATCATTCAGCATCTTTACTTGTAGGATGATTGAAGGAATGGAAGGGTCTGTTTGTCTGTGCTGTGGTTGGACTCCTTAATGGCCATGGTGGTTCACCTCAGGGGTGAATTGAGACCACGAGACAACAAAACTCTCAATATCACATAGAGGAACTGATCTGTCCCAGTGATCTTGACATTTTCTGACACATTTTCCAACACGCTGCTGAACCATGTGTGACAATAGTGTTACATTCAGTTCCATTTCCCATAGCCTCCTTCCAGTCATCTTAAAGAGGCGCCACATAATGTTGCCACAAGAGGTTGGGTCCAGTGAGCATCCGTTCACACAATCTGACGTGGTTTCACACAGTTTCACATGAGTGGGCACACTTGCACAAACAGCAATCCCTTATTTTCATCCCACATTTTTTATTCTAGCCCTTTCTGCCCAGCATGAGGCCTTTTATGTCCCACAAGCTTATATTAGAAGGGGACAAGTAGAAGGAATAGAATATCCTGCTGTTGACAATAATGTGTGTTTCTCCAAATCTGTAACAGCAGAATTGTTGTGATTGGCAGTATTTGGTTGCTAGAAAGTGCTAAAATATTTGTGAAACCAGATATAAATACCATGACTTGTGACTGGGGGTATGCTCCTCTAATAATGATTGGCAGGTGGTTGTTTGTCTTTCATTACTGGTATCAGGATGGGCTAATGGTATTGTAGGAAGTTGTCAACATTGACCTTCGGTCACAATTTTCACATTTCCGGCCCCTTAAAGAAAGCAGTAATTATGAAAATTGTTTGTTTTTAGATAATTATAGTATGTTTTGTCTAATACAACAAAGAGTAAGTTTTATGGCAGTATTCAAGTCATTTATTCTGTTAAAATTGCATTAAATAATATTAAACAGCTAAATTTTTATATAAGTATATTTTTCTGATTTTATAATTTCCTTTCCCTATTATACTTTGAAATTTCTATTAAGGTTTTCTTTACCCACTGTATAATAATACAGTTTCAGTTTATTTACTATTAGAAGAATAAAAAACACATGTTTTCAAAATAAAAATAAAACAAAGCCTTGGGATGTCTATAGTGTCTTGCAAGTGTAATTCATTGGAGAAAGTGATTGAATAAAATATATTTTATATTATTAAGCAAACTTATCAAGTAATATTTTTTCAAATGCTTACTCTTCTTGTGTTTAAAACCCCCCATAAAAAACAAAGCATTATGATATGTTTATGCCATCCATAACAATCATACAGTATAGTGCATTGGGAAAATATATTACTTAATTGATTCATTGAATCAACCATTTCAGAATACATGATAATTAGAAGAGAAAGTGTTATTTAGTATAACTGAGTCACCTGACACCATTCCACTGACTAAAGGATACTATCCTACAACGCTTGGACCATTTCAATGACCAGTTGATATTTGTCCTAAAGTGTTTGGACCATTTCAATGACCAAAATATTATCCTACAATGTTTGGACCATTTCAATGACGAGGATATTATCCTACAATGCTAGGGCCATTTCAGTGGCCAGAGGATATTATCCTGCAATGTTTGGACCATTTCAATGACGCGGATATTATCCTACAATGTTTGGACCATTATATTATGTAAAGTTGTTCTTTGTATTAATATGTTTATAAATATTATGAAAACTTATGCTTATTGGTTTAAAATTTACTATATTCCATATTTCTAAAAATAGATCGATAGCATCTGTAGTGGCACGTTATACAAAATATAAATTTTAAATTTTACTCGCACACTGATGACAATCATGGAATGGCGCAGTGGTTATGGACTTGTTTTGATGTTAACAGTCTCCAGAGATCGAATCCCGTCGCAGTCAAAGTATTTTTTTTCTCTGACTTTTTTCTTCTTCGTTTTTACAGTAAATATAGCAAAGGAAACATTTAAACAGACAAAAAATATTGATCAATAATAAATGTTTTATTTTTTATTATTGGTTTGGGTCATTGTTTAGTTATTGGCAATGCTATAAAAATGCACTTGCGAGCGGATCTCTTCGGCCATATTTATTCTCCCTAGAGAATAGGCGAGCGAAAATGGGCATGGTGTTCTGAATTTCGGAAGTTTCGCGATTTACACGTTCTCAACATACGGGTCCTAATTCAGTAAATGGTTTTCTTTTTGTATTTATTTGTATTTATTCTTTGTTTGTAACTTCCACACAAATGAGGTATTTTTACTTTTTAAATTTCTAAACATTAATGTCCATTTGATGGTTATACTTGTTAATGAAGACATGTGTGTCCCTTTTTTAGGATTGTAATATAAGTAGTCCTATATACCAGAATTAAATTATTCCAGTGATTTTAATGTTTACTTAATAATTTAAAACAGTTATCTCTAAATTTCTAATATATATTAATTTTCATTGTTGCATCGCCCTTTGATGCTTTGCATCAATGCTTTTCTTGTCTTAGTTTTGTATTCTGTTAAGCCTGGAAGCAACATTTTCCATATGCAGCTTTCCTGTTTTATAATTCTGCCTTCCTTATCCAACTTTGAAACCAGTCTATGTCTATATACAATGCCAGTCCATGGCACTGTTAGAAAAATTAAACCCACTTATTATTCAATAAGTATTTAAATAATAACAAAACATAATACCTCTCAAAACTACTGAGAAGTATGTTCGTAGCAATTGGTGAGATGTTCCAAGTGGTTATTATTAACAATTTCATTCCACTTTAATATCAAAGTACATATATAATATAACATACCACTTAGCACATATAAAACACCCCACTTTAATATCATGGCATATATATAACATACCACTTTAATTATCATAGTACATATATATCATAACACTTAGTACACATATAATATATCACTTAGCACATATATCGCATACCACTTTGATATCATGACACATACATTGCATAACACATTAATATCATAGTACATATATAACATGTCACTTAGCACATATATAGCATACCACTTCAATATGGTACATATGTAGCATAACACTTGAATATCATAGTACATATAAAAATACCACTTTAATGTCAGAGCACATATATAACTTACCTCTTAGCACATATATAACATACCACTTTAATATCAGTACAAATATAATATACCACTTGAATATCAGAGCACATACATAACATACCACTTTAACATCATGGCACATACATAACAAACCAATTTTAGCAGCCAAGTTTAAAGCAAGTGTGCCAAGTTCTTTTCTAACCTGTTACCAGTGTCGTATGAGGGTTTTAAGATGAATGTTTGATTCAGTAATCCCTACATGGGTTCCCTAAATGTTAGGTTATAATATTAAATGAAATGTTAAAAAATTTGAAAATGTCCAATACAAATAGTGCAGTATAAATGTCACATACACATGAAAGTTTAGTATTAGTGCCTATTTTCAACTCACTTTAGGCATAAGCACTTATTATGAGGTTTTCTATTTCTTATGTCTTTCATTGTTATAGATCTGATCTACGATGTATTTTTTTGTTTAAAATTTAAATTGGACATGCTTTGCATCCATGTTTTGCTGTGTAATGCCGAGTAAATACATAAAAAGTCCTTCACTCTTAACAATTTATTGACAGTTTCTGTATTTTGAAAACTCTTTGACTGGAGATATATTTCCTGACTTATTAAATCTAATGTACAAATAGACTGTGATTATCTAGATATTTTAGACTGTTTCAATCAGCATCACAAAGAGCTGGGACCTGGCAGACTCGGATCTTCACTTTTGCTGCTAAGTCTTAATCACTGCATCTGTGCATGAAATCGTTAGCAAATCACTGAGAATGAAGTATTGTTGTTGACTGAAGCATGATCCTTTCACATTTAGCAGCCAGTTAAAAAATTGAAAAGATCCACAGAACTTCTTTGTCAGTATTTGTAACATTGCCCTGGACACAGACCATCAACAGGACCTGGTAGCATAATCTGTAGAGCGTCGGCTGCAGGTATTGGAGGCCCAGAGTTTGTGTCATGACCGCGACATACCAAAGTCTTTAAAAATGGTAGTGGCATAGCTCCCTTGCTAAGCTCCGTTTCTAATGCTCAAGCAAATACAAGAAAAGCCATTGATGCAAAGCATCAAAGGCATCACATAAACTGGAAGAGGTAAAGAGAATATGGGAGCCAGTAAAAAAAGACATTTGAAACTTTATCGTATTTGCTTGAATGTTTTCAGTATACTATAAATCTCAACAAAAAAGTATGTATGACTTATGTTCCCGAGACCATAAAATGATTTACTACAAAATAAAAAGCAAAAGACTACACTACTTCATAGGTTTTATAATATGTTACATATGTGGATGTTACATAAGCAGAAATTGCACATGTGCAGCAGCCTCATATTACACAAATAAGTATTGTTTAAATAGTATTTTCCTAGAATGTAGTATGTTTTTTTTTCTGGGATGCTTATTGCTTATATTAAAGTTATTTTGAAAGTTACAGACATACAAAAATAAATATAAAAATAAATAAATAAAATAAAATAGAATGCCTTTTACCAAATTTGAACCCTGAATTTATGTCAGGTTTAGGAAGTCTGCAAAACAAACTTTCCCCATGGGCAAATTTCAGTGAGCATTCCATATATAGGCATCGTGCTCCAGCACTGAAGACAGCACTATATCTGCTTCAAGTGGACACCGTCTCCAGATAACTGAAATACTGTTAGTGGGACAATAAACCCTATAAACAAACAAACAAACACAGACCATATATGTCAGTATGGTTAACGTTGCCTTGGACACAAACCATATATGTCAATATGTGTAACATTGCCATGAACACAGACCATCTATGTCAGTATGTGTAACATTGCCATGAACACAGACCATCTATGTCAGTATGTGTAACATTGTCATAAACACAGACCATCTATGTCAGTATGTGTAACATTGTCATAAACACAGACAATCTATCTCAGTATGTGTATCATTGCCATGAACACAGACAATCTATGTCAGTATGTGTACCATTGCCATGAACACAGACCATCTATGTCAGTATGTGTAACATTGCCATGAACACAGACAATCTATGTCAGTATGTGTAACATTGCCATGAACACAGACAATCTATGTCAGTATGTGTAACATTGCCATGAACACAGACAATCTATGTCAGTATGTGTACCATTGTCATAAACACAGACCATCTATGTCAGTATGTGTACCATTGTCATGAACACAGACAATCTATGTCAGTATGTGTAACATTGCCATGAACACAGACAATCTATGTCAGTATGTGTAACATTGCCATGAACACAGACAATCTATGTCAGTATGTGTAACATTGCCATGAACACAGACAATCTATGTCAGTATGTGTACCATTGCCATGAACACAGACAATCTATGTCAGTATGTGTAACATTGTCATAAACACAGACCATCTATGTCAGTATGTGTAACATTGTCATAAACACAGACAATCTATCTCAGTATGTGTACCATTGCCATGAACACAGACCATCTATGTCAGTATGTGTAACATTGTCATAAACACAGACAATCTATGTCAATATGTGTACCATTGCCATGAACACAGACAATCTATGTCAGTATGTGTAACATTGCCATGAACACAGACCATCTATGTCAGTATGTGTACCATTGCCATGAACACAGACCATCTATGTCAGTATGTGTACCATTGTCATAAACACAGACCATCTATGTCAGTATGTGTAACATTGTCATAAACACAGACAATCTATCTCAGTATGTGTATCATTGCCATGAACACAGACAATCTATGTCAGTATGTGTACCATTGCCATGAACACAGACCATCTATGTCAGTTTGTGTACCATTGTCATGAACACAGACCATCTATGTCAGTATGTGTAACATTGTCATGAACACAGACCATCTATGTCAGTATGTGTAACATTGCCATGAACACAGACCATCTATGTCAGTATGTGTAACATTGTCATGAACACAGACAATCTATGTCAGTATGTGTAACATTGCCATAAACACAGACCATCTATGTCAGTATGTGTAACATTGCCATGAACACAGACCATCTATGTCAGTATGTGTACCATTGTCATGAACACAGACCATCTATGTCAGTATGTGTAACATTGTCATAAACACAGACCATCTATGTCAGTATGTGTAACATTGTCATGAACACAGACAATCTATCTCAGTTTGTGTACCATTGTCATGAACACAGACCATCTATGTCAGTATGTGTACCATTGCCATGAACACAGACAATCTATGTCAGTATGTGTACCATTGCCATGAACACAGACCATCTATGTCAGTTTGTGTACCATTGTCATGAACACAGACAATCTATGTCAGTATGTGTAACATTGTCATAAACACAGACCATCTATGTCAGTATGTGTAACATTGTCATAAACACAGACCATCTATGTCAGTATGTGTACCATTGTCATGAACACAGACCATCTATGTCAGAATGTGTAACATTGCCATAAACACAGACCATCTATGTCAGTATGTGTACCATTGTCATGAACACAGACAATCTATCTCAGTATGTGTAACCTTGTCATAAACACAGACAATCTATCTCAGTATGTGTACCATTGTCATGAACACAGACCATCTATGTCAGTATGTGTAACATTGTCATAAACACAGACCATCTATGTCAGTATGTGTACCATTGTCATGAACACAGACCATCTATGTCAGAATGTGTACCATTGCCATGAACACAGACAATCTATGTCAGTATGTGTAACATTGTCATAAACACAGACCATCTATGTCAGTATGTGTAACATTGTCATAAACACAGACAATCTATCTCAGTATGTGTACCATTGCCATGAACACAGACCATCTATGTCAGTATGTGTAACATTGTCATAAACACAGACAATCTATGTCAATATGTGTACCATTGCCATGAACACAGACAATCTATGTCAGTATGTGTAACATTGCCATGAACACAGACCATCTATGTCAGTATGTGTACCATTGCCATGAACACAGACCATCTATGTCAGTATGTGTACCATTGTCATAAACACAGACCATCTATGTCAGTATGTGTAACATTGTCATAAACACAGACAATCTATCTCAGTATGTGTATCATTGCCATGAACACAGACAATCTATGTCAGTATGTGTACCATTGCCATGAACACAGACCATCTATGTCAGTTTGTGTACCATTGTCATGAACACAGACCATCTATGTCAGTATGTGTAACATTGTCATGAACACAGACCATCTATGTCAGTATGTGTAACATTGCCATGAACACAGACCATCTATGTCAGTATGTGTAACATTGTCATGAACACAGACAATCTATGTCAGTATGTGTAACATTGCCATAAACACAGACCATCTATGTCAGTATGTGTAACATTGCCATGAACACAGACCATCTATGTCAGTATGTGTACCATTGTCATGAACACAGACCATCTATGTCAGTATGTGTAACATTGTCATAAACACAGACCATCTATGTCAGTATGTGTAACATTGTCATGAACACAGACAATCTATCTCAGTTTGTGTACCATTGTCATGAACACAGACCATCTATGTCAGTATGTGTACCATTGCCATGAACACAGACAATCTATGTCAGTATGTGTACCATTGCCATGAACACAGACCATCTATGTCAGTTTGTGTACCATTGTCATGAACACAGACAATCTATGTCAGTATGTGTAACATTGTCATAAACACAGACCATCTATGTCAGTATGTGTAACATTGTCATAAACACAGACCATCTATGTCAGTATGTGTACCATTGTCATGAACACAGACCATCTATGTCAGAATGTGTAACATTGCCATAAACACAGACCATCTATGTCAGTATGTGTACCATTGTCATGAACACAGACAATCTATCTCAGTATGTGTAACCTTGTCATAAACACAGACAATCTATCTCAGTATGTGTACCATTGTCATGAACACAGACCATCTATGTCAGTATGTGTAACATTGTCATAAACACAGACCATCTATGTCAGTATGTGTACCATTGTCATGAACACAGACCATCTATGTCAGAATGTGTAACATTGCCATAAACACAGACCATCTATGTCAGTATGTGTACCATTGTCATGAACACAGACAATCTATCTCAGTATGTGTAACATTGTCATGAACACAGACAATCTATGTCAGAATGTGTACCATTGCCATGAACACAGACCATCTATGTCAGTATGTGTATCATTGCCCTGGACAAAAAATATTGCCCCATCAGAGCTGTTATGGAGTTCTCACATTATTCACAAAGAATCAAGCCCAGGGTGGAGAGAGGTCTGTCACTTCTGATAGTGAAATGGATTGAAATGAAACATGGTGGCTTGATCCGATGTTTCATCTGTTTTTCTGCCCCAGGCAAGAAACAATAGATTGGAAGATGGAGTCAACCAATCTCATCCAATCAGCAAGGAGCTTCCATGCTACTTGTTAAGCACCTCTTCTGTCTTTGCTTTTCTCCCAGACAAATTAAAGAAATTGTCAAATTAAGGTGATGCGGGTTTGACCGTCCAAAATTAAAATGAAGTGATTTTTAAGGCAAAGAATCCATCTTGTTCACTTGGAAGGACAATGAAATTGGATTTTAAAGAATGTTTGAGGAGTCATTTTGTTGAATGTTGTAAGAGGGGAATGCTAAAATTGATTATGCATTTGCAAAGGAAATGAAGTTGAACAAAATCTGATGCATGTCTGGAAAGTTGTGTGTTTTCATGAATAAACGTTAGACATTTTGCAGCTTAATTAATAATGAACAGCCAAAAGTGGCAGTAGAGTTGAAGTTCACTTAAACTGTCAGATCGTAATTTCTTCTTGCACTTTAAAGGCAAGTGGGTCATAGGTTTCAGGTTGAAAATGAAATTACTGAGATGTGCATTTTTGAAAAATGCTTTGTTCTTTTTGATTGTCACCATCCTTCTTTGTTTTTAGCGAGATGTTAACCTGGGCTTGGTTGAAGTTACTTAAACTCTGTGAGTGACATGAAGCCATAATGAGAAAGGTTATTGTCAATGGTGTAAAACAATTCAAACCCAAAAGTATATGGTGTAGAGAGAACTGGCCATTACAATAATGATTGACTCATCCTTGGGCTGACTTTAATCTGAATGAACTTATAAGCACAGGTTGAAACTCTTCAAAGTCATACCATTGGTTACATTGGTTTGGTTATAAATATAGTTTCATTAGCATTGTACCACTGGTCTCAGTAGGAGCAGTCAGTTGAGAAGACTGGACCTTCATCCAAGAGGTCCAGGGTTTGAATGCATTTTTTGTGGCTTAGTACATTTTTGTGTTGCCTGAATAGGCAACATATAGGGATTACTTTGTCGGCGGCGTTGGTGTCGGCATCGGCAAAGTCCGGATTTCCTTGTCCGGAGCCTAACTTTGTCACCTTTGGTCCAAATGACTCCAAACTTGGTATGCATGTTTCTGGCAATGACTCAAAGTACAGCGCACAAGAACCGTAACCCTACCTTGTTCTGTTTTTGAATTATTCCCCTTTGATTGATTTTTTTTAGAGCATTTCTTGTCCGGAGTGAAACTTTGTAAGCGAAGGTCCAAATGACTCCAAACTTAGTATGCATGTTTCTGGCAATGACTCAAAATGCAATGCACAAGAATGGTAACTCTACCTTCTTCCATTTTTTACTTATTCCCCTTTGACTGATTTTTAGTGCATTTCTTGCGCAGGGCATAAGTTGTTGTGCATGTTTTTTGCAATGAGACAATTCAAAGGTTATTTTATGTGTGAACTTTATGCAAATACATTGCTAATATCTGTACACCAAAAAACTAATTAACATTTTTTATGTCGACTAACAAAATTTTCGTCAGGCGACACATCCGACTCGCGGAGTTCTAGTTGTCTTTTTTAATCTTTTTGTATTTATAGCTCCTAAATTTGATTTTATCAACAAATTAATTACTGTAAAGGCTTATGTATAACAATCTGTCTACCATTGGTATTATAGCTTTAATGAACAGTTTTACATTTACTAAAACCAGTGTACAGGTAATAAAAATATCAAATATGCTTTTATAAAATATATGATTTTATCATTAACAAGATGACTTCATGTTCATCCAAGCATTGTTACATTTATGTAACAAATCCTAAGTAAAACCTTAACAAATTGGTAATGGTGATGAACAAAATATATTATAAATTGGTAATGGTGATGAACAAAATATCTAACACATGGGTAATGGTGATGAACAATATATCTAACAAATTGGTAATGGTGATGAACACTATATCTAAACAAATAGGTAATCATGATACAAATTGTTTGTGGTGATGAACAAAATATCTAACAAATTGGTAATGGTGATGAACAATATATCTAAGGAATTGGTAATGGTGATAAACAATATATCTAACGAATTGGTAATGGTGATGAACAATATATCTAACCAGTCATCTAAATAATGTCTCCTTATCCTAGATGTAAAAATGGTTCCATAAATAGAATTCTATCGTACAGGAATGATAATGGCTATGTGAATCTCTGAATGATGAAACACATATGCAGTGACGCCACTCTTTATAAAGTGAACACATGTAGTTGTTTTGTATGTAGACGTTGGTTGATCAGGTATTAGCAGAAGTAAACAATGGTTGATGCTTGACTTAAATAAAGACAATAAGAACATATGTCCTTCATTTATATAGTGAACTTTTAAGTTTTGTCAATATTTAAAAAACATAGATAATGTTATTTAGATCTTTGATATATCAGTATAAGATTTGTAGGAGATCTTATTTAAACAAAAAATATCTTTAATCTAGTATCATGTTTCATATAATGTATGATTCATTGGATAAGTTGAAATTTTTTGCATAGAGTTTTTTCTGAAGTCATATATCATAAATTAAAATCTTTGTGACAATTTCTACCCATGATATAACATGTTTTTTATTTAAATATGTACACATTGGTGATTTATTTATAAAAGCTTTCCAGTGTTTGGTCTTTTTTCACAGATTCTGTAAGTTTTGTTATGGATAGGCATAGTTTACCATTAAAATGTTAATGTTATAACTGAATATCATAAATAAATTAGAACTAAATTTAAAACAAAATCAGACTTTATTGAATCAGTCCCTCACATCAGTTTTTAATTATCCAAAAAATGTCTCTTATCATGTACACAATGGCATTGTAAGGTATTTTGTCTCCTACTTTTTAATCCAGTTTTTCTTTGCTATAAATCAGAGAAAGACAAAAGGCAAGGATTACATTCTTTGAGCAAAAACTACTGGTAACCCTTAGAAATCAGAAGCTGAACTGTGATTCCAAGTTGTGACCATGTGACAAGAAAGCAATAATACTACCATAGGACGTCGATCACTGATCACAAGTCAACATCTCTCATTGAGCGCCTTTTTCAGGCATTCTAATTGAAGGTAATAATAATTAGGTAGAGTGAGAATAGGGGCGGAGCTTGGGTTCTGATCTGACAGAGGTGTTGTGGGTAATGTAAATATATGGGTTTGAATATGGGACAATAACTTGCGGGCAGATGGTACCCAGTCCTGTGTCCTGTGTTGGAGCCATGCCGAGGCTGTCGGCTACTAATGACGACACCCTCTGTTACCGTAGTGATGGACCGATGCTCACTGCTTACACAACTGCGGCCAACCGTCAGCCATTGTTGGCTGACGGACGCTGATCATTGAAAATACATTAACAACGTGTGTGTAGTATTCATTCTTAATTCATCTAGTTTTTTTTATGAAATTGCCTCCTGAATGGACAGTGCAAGTAGGGGTTCTGTTTTAATGTTGTGGCAACAGCCTTTTTTGTCTTGTGTTTAATGTCATGGTTGAGCTCACAATGATTTGATGAGCTACCCCTTAAGTGCTTTGTGCTGATGCTCCATTTTTATTTAGAGGATTTCCTAATGGAATTAGCCCAATAATAAATGTCTCCGAATTTAATAAACATTATTGGTCCATGGATGTCAATATTTGAATTTTGTATCTCTTTTCTTCTGAACAGGAAATAACTAGATTGCTTGTTAAATTTGTATTGATTCAACTTATTCTGTCAGTATTATAGTGAGTGTTCAGTTCAGTAAATTTTCATATTTTAAACATCTATGCAAATGTAGTTAAAAGATAAATCAATAGTAATTACATTTGGCAAATATGTAAAATGGATATGATATATTAAATGCTTAAATATATTCCTTTTAATGAAAAAGTAACAGTAAGTAAATGCATTTATTTATTTATTGATAAGTTTTATGATTTTGCTGTTCTTTTGTTTTTGAAAAAAACAAACAATTCTTTTACAGTTCTCTCAGTAAGTAACTCTTGACTATTATTTATTATTTGATTAGTAGAATATCAACTAATTTCTTATCAATTACAAATAATGTCCCCATCTGTCAATCAGATTTTAAATGGTCATAATTATTAACTTGAAACAAACGATGAGTGTTTTAATTTTCAAAAATCCCTGTTTAATGCTTCATTACTAAATTTTTGTGGGGAAGGGTTCGGGGTGGGTAAATTGGAAAATTTACAGGTGAGATAAATTCCATCTTAGCAAATTTACAGTGGGATTTTGTCTGCCTTGAAAATGTTTTGGAGGAACTTTTTGTAATTTGCTGGAGATATTTTGTATGCAGCCCCCGCCCCCCTTCAATTGTGTCGTGAAATGTATCTATCAATAACCATAACAGAACATAAACCAGTTACTCTATTATAACTAAAGCACAAACAATAAACATCTGTGAAAGATCACTGTGCTTAATAAAAACATAACATTTGTCAGTGTTGCCCTCGGATACATTGCACTTTCACCAGAACACTCAAGTTTGAAGAAAGCCTCCAATAACTACTGTTAAGATTTGTCAGGAGGGTCTGTTTTTGGATCACATTGAATGGCCAGATTTGATTTGTCCAGTCCATTTCGGTTGGAAATCTGGTCCTTGTGGGACCATGGTCAGTATATGAAGGCAGTGTTGGTGATGGAGGAAATGTGTTCTTGTCACAATTGAAGATGTCCAGACCTCTGTAGATAGCATTAGTACAGGATGGTGTTACTGTTTGGGTAATATAAGTAGTTTCTGTATATTTCTATACTGTATATTAGCCCTGAGTCTGCATGAATTGATCAGGCTTAGGCATATTGTGCATAGGCTGAGAGGGTTTGGACCAATGCCGGCAAATCCCATCCCATCCCAAGCTCTACACTCTGTGCTGCAGTCTTAAGCAGCATTTCTAGGCACCTTTTTATGTAGCTGTACTAACTTAAGAATTGTTAAGGCTTATTAACTAAACATAGCAAGATAAGGGATATATTGTTTCTTTATTTCTTAATTTCTTCCAATCTCTTGTTACTCCACTTTGTTCATTCCTGAAATCTCTTGTATTGATGGAAAAAGTTTCTCTCACTGATAGATCGACAAATCAATCTGATAAGATGGTTGCGTCACAAGTGTCCTGTCTGTTTTTTCTCCATCTAGCCTCATCAAAGATTGGGGCATCTGATATTAGATTGGGATTTTTAATGAAGTCAACTAATACAGGAATGCTTTTGTCGCCAGATGGTCCCTTGTTCATTCAGAACAAGATTCTTATCTTCAGATTTTTCATCATGCATTGATTTACAAGCTATTAGAAACAATAAAATTTGAAATTTTAGTTTGTAAACTGTTCACTTTTATGAGATATTACACATTGTAAAAACTGGGTGTTGAAGTATTAAATTTTAGGGAAAATTAATTGTAAAAGTGCATTTACTAATAACTATAAAATTATAATATGTTCAGTTTTTCAATTAGTTTAATAACTTTTAAATCAATATTAAAATGAATGATTTTAAGATCAAGATGTGACTTAAATATGCTTATATAAAGCAAATTTTAAATTACCATAATTTAACAAAAAATATGAACAGTGTTAATTTCTACATTTATAAAATTTATTGTACAATGTCTTAAAAAGTTGGATTTTTTTTCTTTATAATGTCAATACTTTTTTTTTATTAACCTCTTCAAACCTATTAATTTATGAGACATGCTAATTATCCTTGAAGTGTTACACAAATTACCACCTTCTGTTGACTAGTCTGAGAGCCAGAATAAAACAAAAGTCCGGCATTACCCTTCAAAGTCTGGCCATTGGTGGAGTTGTTAACTTCCACTGTCCATGTGTGAACTGCGGCCCCTTGATGGTCCCCTGCGGTATCAGCCACAGGAAATAACTCAGTCTTCTATCACATGTGTACAGATGATCATAGCAACAAACTAGCCTTTGACAGATTGCCATTTTGTTTCCTCTTTCATAAAAAGAAAAGAAAAGGTTGTCGTAAAAAAAACACCAAGAACCAATCACAAAAGACTCCTTTAGGAAATTAGCATGGAATTCCTCAAGGGAGGGTGTTAAAGTGATTTAAAAAAGCAGTCCTTGTAATGTGAGAGTAAATGACTTGGAAATCAAGGGACTTCTGGTTTGTGTTGAACACTTTTACTGTCTAATCAAAATTGAAATGTCACTCGACCAGTTGTGTTTTATGGCTCCTACCTCAGACTACTGGCTGGTCAAACAAGAAACTTCCGTTAAACTGCCATATTGGGGCCAAGAGCTGACACATTCAGTCCAAGAGCTGATTTAGTTTGGCCATTTATTTGAATTATTTATTCTTACAATTTTTGTAATAATATAAGGAAAACTTAGCCTCTGATAATGTTGCAATTCATTATTACAAAATAAGTTTTATAGTATTTTGCAGATATTCTAAAGTTGAATTTTCAGCTGACTGACATTTCGTTTCATTTCATCTTTTAAGGCCCACGCATTTGTCTTCTTTTTTAACATTTCCTAAAATTTCACAAACCTTCAAAATAATCTTTTTATTGAATGGAATAAAACCAAATCTTATTAATAAAACATAATTAACCTAAATGCATAAAAGCATAAAAATGTAGCCAAAAAATACATTGGAACAAGACCATAAGATTGAAAGGGAAAACATGCTAACAGCTTGGCAATCCATGCAGACTGATGCTGTTTATAAATTTTGTTTATTTAACTTGACTTAATTGGAATACAAAATCCATTTTTGTTAAAAGAAATATCCAAACAGTTACTTTTAATATTATAGTATTACTAATGGAGAAGGTAAAAGTCATAAAAAGTACAGGAAGACCAAGCTTTCTACACCAAGAAAGCCTTTTTTAATATTCTTTAATTGTGGTATTTTGGTAGACAGGCTCTCCTTCATTTTGCTAACACATTTTTTAAATATTTTGGCTGTAGATCGAGTATACAGTTTAGCAAATTTTTAATGGAAATAAGTACTGAATTATACCTATCCAACGTTTTATGTATGCATGTCTAATAACTTGCCAGCTCTTAAATTGTAGAAAAACAACATAAAAACATTATTTGGAGAAAATAAAAAACTCTGAAAATTTCAGGTAAAACTAACTATCATCATGTGACCATGTTTTAAAAACAAAGTTTTATATCCTTTTATTAATTTCATATTTTTAAATCAGTCATTTTTTTTTTATAAACATAACAACAATGCACTGCATCCAAACAACATCTCATTAGTTATAAACATGCTAATACTATAGATTTTGCAGAAGATTGTAAAGTAACAGTTTTATTGGTAATAAATAATGAGAATAGTCATTGAGCTGCATTGAAAGTATTATTTCATATATTTTATTATCATATTACACTTTAAACTTCACAGTCAGGAGGTTATACTGTTAATATAAATACCTTTTAAGCTCTCAGTTTAAATTATTTATATACAGCTTCAAAGTAAATCCTATTTATACATTTTTGTAATTTATTTATTTCCTGACACATATTTATATTCTCTTACAGTTTTCACGTGTCAACAAAGACTTACCTCCCTTGAATTATTAAGTTGTTGCAATAACACTTTGTTATAGAAGTTTGCATTTGTTAACTGCATTTCATTGTGTGTTTTTGAAGAAGAATTGTGTTGCTATAAATCAAGTGCGGTTAACCACATCTTGACTGGTATATTGTTTAACATAACTGTCCATATCAAATAAGAGATATTCTTTGACCATTAATAATCTCTAAACCGCAGAAATAATTAGCACCCTTTTTGTACATGGTTAATTTATTTTTGCACTGATCAGTGAGTTGTCTTTAATTATTTTTTGTTCAAATCATTGACCGTTCGACTTTGTTCAACTATTAACTGGCTTCAAAGAAGTTGTGGTCAGTGCACAGATGAGTGCAAGTGCACTTGAAGATTAGGATTGGTGTTCTAATTATAGACCTGAGTGACATTAATAGCCTTTGTGGAACCAGCCCTAGGTCCCTAGTTGTCGTGGAAACAATAATGTGGTGCTTGGTGTCATTTGTTAAATTAGCTGTCATTCAAAAGGACCATACTGGTCCCATTTGGCCTTAAGAGCCTCTTGAAGCTTTTGGGTCTATAGCAGAAATGCTATTCATTTGGGTTTGATAATATAACCCTGTGAAACAAAAACTTAGCACTGTTATAAAATGATCATGACTCATATTTAGAATATAATAAAGAGATTAAAGGTGAAACGAAAGAAAAAAGTATTGAATTTCATATTCTTAAAGTTTTGTTAACACTTTTAAATTTAAATGTCAACTTTTTTATGTGAAATAAAGGAGTTAGATGTTTTTATATTTATTTTTTACTAGTTGTGTTCTGTAGCACATGTAAATGAAAACAAATAAACCTCAAAGGTTATTTTATTTAGAAAAAAACAACAAAGCAATAAAGGTTCACTCTAGGTAAAAGAAAGTGGAATAAGTATTTATTTTTCTGCTTTGCAGTGCACTGTGTTTTACACAAATCATTTGCAAAATTTTGTCAACCTTAATATCATTGGTTTAACAAATGACAATTTCATTTCACAGATTTAAAAATTGTCATTTTTTATTTTCACTGTCGACCACACATAGTTTATTTTGTGTTAATGTTCATGTCAGTTGTGTTTTACTGTTATTTTATTCTTAATTATGCATTCTAATTATGTAATATATATCCTTGATATTTTGTCAAAGACAAGTAAATGGAACAATGTCGAGGTACTTCTGGACATGAATGGATGTATAAATATTTAAGCCAACTGCAAAACATTCAAAAACAGGCATTCTGTTTTGGTTCACTCATGCAACCCTAAGCAATAATTGGTCATGTTAAATTCAAGAGTCAGAGACTAAACTATTGAATAGTTATGATGGATGAATTTCCACACATTTGTTATTAAATCTGTGAGGTTATTTTACAAGTGATTAGTTGAATTTCTATTCACATAAAACCTGGTACATTACCCACTATTGTTTGCCTGTTCATTTTGACTTTGATTAAACCAGTCCATCTAAAAGCAGTGTAATAGCTACCTTGGTTATTAATGAAACATTTATGCATGAGTGTTGTTCTTTCAGCACGGTGTGTACTAATGGTTGTGCACCCCAGTTAAAATATAAATGAGTCAAGCCACTGAATCCATGGCTAATGGTTGTACACATTCTGTAGAAATACTACACTGGAACTGGTGTTTTTTTGTTAGGCAGGTTAACAAATGACATTGTCCATATTTATAGCTGCATATGCTTGGGCATTGACAATGACTTTTAGTTTTTATTTTGTTTGATATTTTAAGCTCACTGACTAAATTATGGTTATTATTGATAAGTCAAGCTATTTTTGGAAGTCAGTAATAAGCATAGGTATCTGGATAGAACCATTAGTGCTACACAGGTCAACAATAAAGCTTTCTCACCTAGACAGTTTTGCCTTGACTGGGGTTCAAACCAACATGGTAAGAGGCTGAGGGATCACAGATAAGCATCTCTTACACTTCACATTAGGTACTGCTGCAGGGCAACAAGGTGCCTTCTGTCCTTTCATTTTTTTCTTGCAGATATAACTCCTGATTTTTTACTGTTTATTTATTTTGCAGAGAAAACTCATTTTTTTTTTTTATAAAATAACGAGATGTCTTCATGGAAAGCTTACAATGGTAACTCAGAAACTTTGACTTTAAGGCATTAAAATATATCGACCATGCATTAGCCTGATATAGACAGAATAAGAACACATTGTATTCCTAAAATTAGCATTTGTTGACATAGCTGTCTAATCTCTCTATTGACGTACTTAGCGATGCTGACACAAGGCAAAATCAGATGAATATAAAAGCAGCCTGCATTGGTAGAAATTACCCATTGCATCAGAATACTAATGTAAATAAGAAACATGCCATTTAGCCAACAACCTATAGACACAGTGTGCACTGAAGTCTATGTAGGCTACTTTTTTCTGCAAGTGTAGCAGCATTCAGAACTCTTCGGTGATGATTGCCCCACTACTGCACTAAAATGATGTGTAAACTGAAAACTTCAAGGTACAAAGATCAAGCTTACTTGGAACTTAACTTTGTAAGGGTACTACGAAGTAAAGTATACAGTAAACTTTTGGAATTGATCATGTCATGAAGCATTTTTATATTGTTTTGTTGGCTTCAAACATTATATTGCATTTCTATAAGCCATGAAAAGATAACCTAACAATTGTTGGTAAACTTTATTTTGTGTGTTATATACAATGTATGTTTTATGATTTACAAAAGGGTCACTTTAATACAAGGGTAATTAAGCTCTATTAAAACAATGTAAACTATTAATAATGTAAGGAAACATGTAATCTTTTGATGTCTTCCAGCTGACCTGGAGTGGTTCTATCAAGACATTCAGGGTCCTATTGACTTGTAATATCTGAATGTTGCCATAATGACTATAATTGTGTCTACAAAATGTAATAAAACAAAAACTATGCAGTTATTGGCCATTGAATGCCATGAAACAACAGCTATGTGTCATCAGGAAAACACTGGCCTCTACAATCAGTCTCCTTGAATTCCTTTAAAAGAACAGACTTTTAGCAAGTGTCATTTTGTTTTATGGAGATAAATAAAATTATAAACACACTTTATTTTGATATTTTATTGTGTTTACCTTTCCTTGCCCAGCCTCCAGGGAAGGGTCTTTCCCAGCTTCTCTAGGCTTCCCCACATTTAGAGGTATGTTATGAATGAGGTATAAAGTTTACCTGTCACATTTCCTGTCAGTGGTTATGACCATAGACCAGGGTCAACATGTCATGCCCATAGATCACACAGCTTTTAATTAGTGGCATTCAGGTATCAAATGGTCACCTTAGTCTACTGTTTAAATAAATATAGACACTGCTAATTAGGGTTACACTGATGGTGGTGATCAAGATTGTGAAAGTGTGATAGGAGTAGCCTTGAAATATTGTTTCATGTTAAGTTTGTTCATAATTATTAAGTGGAGAAGTTACTATGTTGAATGTTAGTATTATACATAAGGTAGGAATAATATAGAGATTTAGAGATTTTTTATTGTTGACTTGTAATTTACCTGAACTACTGAACTTAGTGAGCTTTCATTAATTCATGTTGGTTAACATATGTCCTATCTACATGAGGTTTGACAACTTTCTTTGCCTACAATATGGTAAAGATTATGTAGAACACTGAAACTGAAAAGATATTAAAACATTGTGCAAGATAATATCCTTATCTTAAAATGTACTTGTTTTGTTCTGTGTGATTTGTCTGTTGATGGAATGTATGGGAAGCATCTACAGAACTATAGACAGTTCTGTAATATTGTAAGTATATTGTTATTATTTACCTTCCATCTACAGAATTATGGACAGTTCTGTAATATTGTAAGTATATTGTTATAATTTACCTTCCATCTACAGAACTATAGACAGTTCTGTAATATTGTAAGTATATTGATATTGTTATTATTTACCTTCCATCTACAGAACTATAGACAGTTCTATAATATTGTAAGTATATTGTTATTATTTATCTTCCATCTACAGAACTATAGACTGTTCAGTAATACTGTAAGCATATTGTTATTATTTACCTTCCATCTACAGAACTATAGTCTGTTCTGTAATACTGTAAGTATATTCTTATTATTTACCTTCCATCTACAGAACTATAGTCAGTTCTGTAATACTGTAAGTTTATTATTTTATTTACCTTCCATCTACAGAACTATAGTCTGTTCTGTAATACTGTAAGTATTTTGTTATTATTTACCTTCAATCTACAGAACTATAGTCTGTTCTGTAATACTCTAAGTATTTTGTTATTATTTACCTTCCATCTACAGAACTATAGTCTGTTCTGTAATACTGTAAGTATTTTGTTATTATTTACCTTCAATCTACAGAACTATAGTCTGTTCTGTAATACTGTAAGTATTTTGTTATTATTTACCTTCCATCTACAGAACTATAGACTGTTCTGTAATACTGTAAGTATATTGTTATTATTTACCTTCCATCTACAGAACTATAGTCTGTTCTGTAATACTCTAAGTATTTTGTTATTATTTACCTTCCATCTACAGAACTATAGACTGTTCTGTAATACTGTAAGTATATTGTTATTATTTACCTTCCATCTACAGAACTATAGTCTGTTCTGTAATACTGTAAGTATTTTGTTATTATTTACCTTCCATCTACAGAACTATAGTCTGTTCTGTAATACTGTAAGTATTTTGTTATTATTTACCTTCCATCTACAGAACTATAGTCAGTTCTGTAATACTGTAAGTATATTCTTATTATTTACCTTCCATCTACAGAACTATTGTCTGTTCTGTAATACTGTAAGTATATTGTTATTATTTACCTTCCATCTACAGAACTATAGACTGTTCTGTAATACTGTAAGTATATTGTTATTATTTACCTTCAATCTACAGAACTATAGACTGTTCTGTAATACTGTAAGTATTTTGTTATTATTTACCTTCAATCTACAGAACTATAGTCTGTTCTGTAATACTCTAAGTATTTTGTTATTATTTACCTTCCATCTACAGAACTATAGACTGTTCTGTAATACTGTAAGTATATTGTTATTATTTACCTTCCATCTACAGAACTATAGTCTGTTCTGTAATACTGTAAGTATATTCATATTATTTACCTTCCATCTACAGAACTATAGACTGTTCTGTAATACTGTAAGTATATTGTTATTATTTACCTTCCATCTACAAAACTATAAAAACTATAGACTGTTCTGTAATACTGTAAGTATATTGTTATTATTTACCTTCCTTCTACAGAACTATAGACTGTTCTGTAATACTGTAAGTATATTCATATTATTTACCTTCCATCTACAGAACTATAGACTGTTCTGTAATACTGTAAGTATATTCATATTATTTACCTTCCATCTACAGAACTATAGACTGTTCTGTAATACTGTAAGTATATTGTTATTATTTACCTTCCTTCAGTGTTAACATTTCAGCATGAATTACCTGTAAGAAAAATATTACTGCATCATCATTGAATTGAATTTTTTAAAAGCTTGGAAGGGACCTTGGCACAGCATTTAAAAGATTAGTTTGAGTTAGAAATGAGATTTAATTACTTAGATTTGTTCACTTTGTGAGCAGACCTGTCCAGCAGTGTGATTGTACCCAACTGTATTCCTTGAGCTTCCTAAATTAATCACATCCAAAATCACTATATACCACTTGTTGTAAAGTTCAAAATTAGAAAAGCAAAAAAATAATACCACAAAAAATAAAACCAACAGAAAGCTATTCAAAAAAGATAATTTATCACACAAGATGTTTTCAACATTTCATGCACTTCAGTGGTCTGACTGTACTGAATGAAATTCCTTGTTGGTTCATATATTGTTCTAATACAGTAGTTTTAATGCATATCTTACAGGATCTTCATTCTTTCTTATTCATATTGATGTCCTTAAAGTCTTACATCAGAAGAATGAAATAATTACACAAATGTCAGCCAGTCTGACCTGTCAAAGAGACGTTGATCAGAAGAATTTTTGGCAGGTCGCTGCGGAACAAAACACAATGGTTGTGTCAGGGTCAAAGTAATTTGATAGGTTGATTGTAGAATATTGTAACAATAATTAGATGACTATCTCTCCCCAATACTGGGCCTGTTGAAGGAAAGGCCAACCTATACCTTTTGTTGTACCAGGGACATGTTAATGGTGGAAAACCCAAACATTTTTGCATGATCTTGAAAAACAAATTAGCGTCGCATTAGCTTTGTACATGCTGTATATGTTCGTCAGAAGGTCTTGATTTAAAAAAAAAAAATTGTTGATCAAGCCAAGATTTTGAGTGTGTAATTATAATGTTCATGCAGTCAATGTTATAGATGGTGGTCTGAGTTTTGTAATGTTATCTACAAATGGAATAATAATAATTATATTATAAACACCTAATGACTCTGCTCTGCAGTATTCAGAATTGAACTCTGAGGAATACATAGATGATCAGCTGTTGATAGATCAGATCTTTAAGGCATCAATTATTAGAGGTAGGATTTAATTATAAGTTAAATGTAAATTGTAGTCTCGACACAAGTATGTTAATGTTGTAAACATACACAGTTTGTATTTTTACAAAAATATTGTAAAAATATAATTGCACATTACTTTCTGTGTGATTAAATGTCTATTGCTGAACTAAAGAAATATTTGAATGTGAGATCATTGGTCTTGTGTTTGGTGTCTTTATCATTGTTTTATGGAAGGTTTATCTTGCTTGTGAAATCTTGTTTTGCTTTTTCTGTAACATTGGTCAAAAAGCTGAGTGTTCATAGGGTAGAACATAACAGTACTGAGTGGTCTTAGAGTGGAACATTGCTGTATTGAGTGTTTTAGAGTAGAACATCTTTGTATAGAGTGTTCTTAGGGTGGAACATCACTGTATTGAATGTTCTTAGGGTGGAACATCACTGTATTGAATGATCTAAGGGTGGAACATCACTGTATTGAGTGTTCTTAGGGAGGAGCATCACTGTATTGAGTGTTCTTAGGGGTTTTTTTTGAAGTAGAACATCACAGAATTAAGTGTTCTTAGAGTAGAATATCAATATATTGAGTGGTACATCATTCATCTATAGTCATCTTTCATTAGTGTCAGAAAGTGTTTATCATTGTTATCATAATATAATACATATACAACTTTTATATTTGTATCCCTGCATTTCCATCTACATACATTTACCAACACATCATCTATGTTTATATTAAGTAAGGTTTGTGTGTTTACATAATGTTAAGTTTGTGGTAGGGATGAGTTGTTTTTTATTGCAATACACTAGTATCCTTATTTGCACCATAAAAAATATGTAAATATTTTAATTGATTTAGAAATTTTTTCTGCGGCTCCACGTATTTGGTATAGGACAAGTTTTGTACTCTTACATTTCAGATCAGAACTTTTGTTCCTCAAAGAGTTCATTTGTTATAATTGTATTATGACACTTACTATTGCCTTTATTATATATTTTTTGTTATTTTGCTATCAGTGAAATGATTAAATACACGCCTATTCATATGTAATTTATTTGTTAAAACTATTATAGGCTGAGACTGTGATTTAATTATACATTCCTGGCTCCTATTTATAGAACTATTAAAAAATATAGAACCTGCACACCAGGTTATATAGGCTTCTACAGCCCCATGTATTAAAGCCTTCAGTTACATAAGCATATATACATCTGCAGTTCTACCCAGGTATTTGTCTGGGTTTTTCCTTCACGAATAAAAGCTTTGAATGTATAGCCAAAATTTTATCAGTGTATTGTACTTCAATGTATATATTTATTAACAGAAGTCGTTCTGTGATGTTGTATGCAAGTCTGTCAGTATGTGTGTTTGTAAATCCCATGCAGCATTGTATCTTGTGTGGTACAGGCATTTGTCATACCGACACCCATAAAACACATCAGTTCAGTTCTCTCCCTTTTTTTGGTTCTGTCCATAGGAACGGGGAGTTTAATCAATCTAAAATCTTTTTGTCTCACAAGTTTACAGCAAATGAATCCTGATTAAGTCTTGTTCTAGCTGTTCCAACATACTCCTAGTAATGTCAGAGTGCCTCAGCAGACATTGGCAGTGTAATATATTCACCGTGGCTTGCTCTCCTCGTTTCATCATAGCTTCAACTTCCTCGTATCCCAACCATTGATTTTACCAATGGACGAATGAGAGAGATGAAAATGCAATTAAACAAAGCAAATGCTTTCAATTCTTAGTTGTTTAAACTGATTTGAAGTCTTCCAAGCATCCAATTATAAGACAATAATTAAGCAATAAATTGCAAATAAGTTTACGTCATCAGTTGTAATGGTGTTACACACCTAAAGACTTACCCACAGCCACATAAATGTTTTCATTAGTTTCCAGCTATAATATTTTAAGCACAGGAAAGAAAAGTTAAAGATATATTACTCATTTTATATGTTGTCTTAACTGGCTTATGCACAATATACATTTTATCTGAAGCTTTTCCATGAACATTTAATATTTCAGAAAATATTTTCTCTGCTTATTCAACAAACAGTTTTGTAAACAAGACCTCTCATGTTGGCACATGCTGGTCACTAAAACAGAAAAGCCAAAATCAACAAGACATATCAAATTGTTTAGTTGTGCCTACAAGAGAGGTTTGTCAGCCCATATATAATTGAAATAGGCAAATAAGTTAGATTCAGGCAAACTCATTAATTTTAAAAAATACAATGATACACAAATTAATACATTTTACAAATATGCAGAAGATGTAAACTACTTTTATGTTAAATATCATTTTAATATTTACATATATAAACCTATATATAAACCTATATATAAATCTATATATAAACCTATATATAAACCTATATATAAACCTATATATAAACTTATATATAAACCTATATATAAACCTATATATAAACCTATATATAAACCTATATATATACCTATATATAAACCTATATATAAACCTATATATAATATAAACCTATATATAAACCTATATATAAACCTATATATAAACTAGACAAACTATCCTAAGGCTTTGTTAACATTTCAACATAATTGTTTTAATGCATAACTACTGTGAGGACAACTGTAATGTTATGGGGTCTTCGTAGGGGTTTATAATGATGGGGTTAAACTCACTTGTTGTTTATTTTAAATAAACATGCTGAAAAAAAACTAAAAACAACAATTAAGCATCTTAGTTTTAAAAGGTAAGAGATTTTTATATTCATATAGTTCCATAATCCAAACCACATAAACAATGTAGCTCAATTCAATACAATACAGTAATACATTAAATGTCATATAAAAAGTAATAATAATTACCAGGTGGACACTTCAGAATAATTAATAAATTATTCTGGTACATGGCATTATGTTAACAGTCGAACCATTCATCTGCACAGACAGTGAGAGAGTGACTGGTTAGTTAGAAAAGAAAGGCCAGTGGTTTAGAATTGGAAAAATGTTGAAATTCACGTGCAGCCTCACATACGAACTCACTTTCACCCCAGATACTTCCATATAAGGATAAATACTCATAAATATTCATACTAGACAAGTCACATGGTTGGAACAAGACATCCCATTCTGGGGTATAGGGTAGACAAGACTTTGTGATACAAGACGTACAAACACGAAAAACATGTGCACACACAGGCTGTAAGGTATAACTATGATGGTATTAATATAAGCCTGGTTAACAATAATGATGCAGCTGAATCTGAAATAACTGACAATGACACTCTGTATGCTTGGAGCCATCCACAACAACTTTGACAACTCTACCCCAGACAGGTTCAGTCTGGTCTGATATTTACCTTGGTGGCCGGTGTAGATCCAGCCCAGCCTGCACTGATTCCGGCTACATGCGGTCTGGCCAGGATCCACACTGTTCACTGATTGGTCAGCTTAATGCCAGGATCCATACTGTTCACTGATTGGTCAACCATCATGCCTTAATCCATACAGTTCACTGATTGGTCAGCCACCGTGCCAGCGTCCATACTGTTCACAGATTGGTCAGTCTTTATGCCATGATATACACGGTTCACTGATTGGTCAACCATTATGCCAGAATCTATACTGTTTACTGATTGGTCAGCCTTTATGCCTGGATCCAAACTGTTCACTGATTGGTCAACAATCATGCCAGGAACAATACTGTTCACTGATTGGTCAGCCTTTTTGCCAGGATCCACACTGTTTACTGAATGGTCAGCCTTTATGACAGGATCCAAACTGTTCCCTGATTGGTCAGCCATCATGCCAGGATCCACACTGTTCACTGATTGGTCAGCCATTATGACAGGATCCAAATTGTTGACTGAGTGGTCAGCCTTTATGACAGGATCCAAACTGTTCACTGATTGGTCAGCCTTTATGCCGGGATGTACACTGACCACTGATTGATTAGCCTTTACGACCGGATCCACACTGTTCACTGATTGGTCAGCTATTATGACAGGATCCAAATTGTTCACTGAGTGGTCAACCATCTGCAAAGTGCAAAGCTCATTCTGCAAAGGATAAAACTTATTTCATGTACAAGATGGATAACACAGATGACGTTCAAAGATTGTATGTATAACTTGAATTATTTGAAGGAATGGATAACTCAGATACTATTCAAGAAAGGATAAGCCATTTCATAGATATGGATGGATAGTCCAAGAATAGATCATTTGGATGGTATGCTGGAATATATAATACACAGCATAGATAGGTAACTCTGATGATATACAGGGATAGATAAATCATATGATATACAGGGATAGCTATTTTAGATGATATACAGAAATAGATAACATAAATGACATACAGGAATAGAAAATTAATTGGGATAGATAGCTTGGCTGATAAACAGGAATTGTTAACTCTGATGTACAAGGATGATTAACAAACATAGTATACAGAAATAGTTATTTCAAGTGATTAATGGGAATAGATATCTCAAAATGATATACATGAATAGATAACTCTGATGATATACAAAATCGATATATTGCTAACTCCAATGATATACAGAAATAGATAACTGAGCTGGTATACAGGAGTATATAAATGATATACAGAAAATAGATATCTTATCTGATATACTAGCAGTAATAGATAAAAAGATGATTTAAACGGACAGCTATCTTAGGTGACATAACAGAAATGAATAACCAAGATGATATACAGGAATAGATAACTCAGATGATATACATGATCAGTTAACATAAATTATTTAGATAACTCAGTTTATATATAGGAACAGATATCTCAGATGATATACAGGAACAGTTAACACAAATTATTAAGAGGAATAGATATCTCAGAAAATATACAGAATAGATCACTCAGATGATATACCAGAATAGATCACTCAGGTTATATACAGGAATAGATATCTCAGATGATATACAGGAATAGATATCTTAGATGAAATACAGGAATAGATATCTCTGATAATATACAGGAATAGATATCTCATATGATATACAGGAATAGATATCTCAGATGATATACAGGAATAGATATCTCAGATGATTTACAGGAAATAAATATCTCAGATGATATACAGGGATAGATATCTCAGATAATATACAGGGATAGATATCTCAGATGATTTATAGGAATAGATATCTCAAATGATATACAGGAAGATATCTCAGATGATATACAGGGATAAACAACTAAGATAATATATAGGAATAGATAACTCAGATAATTAACAAGAATAGAGAGCATATACAGGCATAGATAAATAAGATAATAACCAGGGATGGATACCTCAATTAATTTACAGGAATGGATACCACAGATGATATACAAGAATGGATATGTTAGATTATATGCAAGAATGGATACCTCGATAATATACAGGGATGGATACCACATATGGTATACAGATATGGATATCTTAGATTATATGCAAGAATGGATACCTCGATAATATACAGGAATGGATACATCAATAATATACAGGGATGGATACCACATATGGTATACAGATATGGATATCTTAGATTATATGCAAGAATGGATACCTCGATAATATACAGGAATGGATACCTCGATAATATACAGGAATGAATACCTCTATAATATACAGGAATGGATACATCAATAATATACAGGGATAGATACCACATATGGTATACAGATATGGATATGTTAGATTATATACAGGAATGGATACCTTGATAATATACAGGAATGGATACTACAGATGATATACAGGAATGAATACCTCGACAATATACAGGAATGGATACCTCATATGATATACAGATATGGATATGTTAGACAATATACAGGAATGGATACCACATATGATATACAGATATGGATATGTTAGACAATATACAGGAATGAATACCTCGATAATATACAGGAATGGATACCTCGATAATATACAGGGATGGATACCACTTATGATATACAGATATGGATATGTTAGATAATATACAGGAATGAATACCTCGATAATATATAGGAATGGATACCTCGATAATATACAGGAATGGATACCTCATATGATATACAGATATGGATATGTTAGATAATATACAGGGATGAATACCACATATGATATACAGATATGGATATGTTAGATTATATACAGGAATGGATACCTTGATAATATACAGGAATGAACACCTCGATAATATACAGGAATGGATACCTCGATAATATACAGGAATGAATACCTCATATGATATACAGATATGGATATGTTAGATTATATACAGGAATGGATACCTTGATAATATACAGGAATGGATACTACAGATGATATACAGGAATGGATACCTCGATTTTATACAGGGATGGATACCTTGATAATATACAGGAATGGATACTACAGATGATATACAGATATGGATATCTTAGATGATATAAAGGAATGGTACCACGATAATATACAGGAATGGATACCTCTATAATATACAGGAATGGATACCTCTATAATATACAGGAATGGATACCTCTATAATATACAGGAATGGATACCTCAATAATATACAGGGATGGATACCACATATGACAAACAGATATGGATATGTTAGATTATATACAGGAATGGATACCTTGATAATATACAGGAATGGATACTACAGATGATATACAGATATGGATATCTTAGATTATATACAGGAATGGATACCTTGATAATATACAGGAATGGATACTACAGATGATATACAGATATGGATATCTTAGATGATATAAAGGAATGGTACCACGATAAAATACAGGAATTAATAACTCGGATATAATGCAGGGATGGATTACTCACATGATTCCCAGCTGTAGCGGTCAATATATGGAGGGACAAATAACTTAGATGATATGTAGGGATGGATATATCAGACTGTCAATTACTACCTGGTTTTTGTTAATAACAAAAATTTAAGACTGTTTCAATAGCACTAATCCTACCTGTAAGCTCTTGTTTGAACTTATAATAAACTATATGTCAATCAGCGATAATTTATTGATCTACCAAATTGCTTCCTCAGAAGGTTTCCATAGCAGATTATGGTCTCTACATATTGGTATAATAGTCGTCATTCAGCTTCTGCTATATTTTAGTTAGGACAGGAGACTAATTAAAAACAAGATGGTTGTAAAACACAAATGCCCCCCACACCCCCATCTCCCATCATTTCTTTGTTACACCCATTGACACTAAAAGCAAAACAAAACTCAGATTCTGTGGATACTGGTGTAGTGGTAGAGCACTTGACTGCAATCAAAAGGCCCATGGTTTGATTCCCAGCTGTACAGGTCAGTATTTCATATTGAATATTAATGTATTAATTTCATGTTGAATATTAATGTATTATTAGCATAATTTAATAAACATACATATATAGTTATGAACAATAGATGAGAAAACAGTGATACTGTTCAATTGATATATATAAATTCACTAAATGTTAACCATATCATGTTGTCTGAAGTCCCTTTGGTCTGTACCAGTCAGTTCCAATCACCATGAACAGTGTATATGGACCATCTGGCCAGACCCATACAGCCAGTCCTTGCCTGAGTCAGCCCTTGGAGATACAATGACCCCTGGTCACTAACAATGGGCAAGTAATTGAAGAAAAATGATGCTTCCAGGCCCCTTGATTAGAGCACTGGTCAGCAAGGGTCTGACAGTTCTATTGGTTGACAGGGCAACCAGGCTGACCACTATCATCAGTGGGCTTCTGTCTCTTGGAGACTCTGTGTTGCCGGTTTGCTTTTCAGTATGCGCTAAACTTTGTTCCTGATGAATGGCAACTGTCTCCTTTTGAAATATGATAAGTGATATGATAGGTCTCAGGGAATGAGTTGAAGGTCTTTCACATCTTTAACTCTTAGACTGCATAGCACAAATGTGTCAAGCTTAGGCAAATAGTTTTGTTCTAGATCAACCAGCTGTAACTGTGAGCTGCCTGGTCAGAATTTACACTGTTTGCTGCATGGCTGAAGATGTTAGCAGGTTAAGAGATATTTAGGATGAAGTAAGAACAGATGTAGCAGTAAATGGGTCAGGATCATTGGTATGAGAATGACAGAAGAACCCTGGGAAAGATTAAAGTCAGGGATGATTGCAAACACTATCAGTAGAGTCCCAGAGATTGTTCTGGTTTGAGATTGATTATGGACACCATGGACTGGTTCCGGTTATATTACAATCTTAATAATGAACAGGGTTCATAGACATTTCCCAGGGTCAGTCTAGAAGCTGATAGTATTCACAAGGTACAGTTTGGTCTCTTATACAAGTAAATTGCTAATTAGAGACTGCTGTTTGCTTTATAAAGTACCAGTAAACTCTGTCATGTTTGTATATGATTTTAACTGGGAAAAAAACTATTTTTTAACTTAAATTTGTTTGGAGTGATAAACAATTTTATAGTTTAAAGAAATTACATGATGAAAACTAAACTATAAATTTTGGAAATCAGTAACTCCAATTGTTATAGCAAGCTACTGATTTGTGTTATCTTTCTGATTAAATACTTTTTAATATTTAACATATATGTATAACATTTTGGAAGGAAAAAAACAACAGTTTACGTACATTGTTAAAATAAAAAAAAGCAATACAGATAAAAATAAACAAAAATCTTGGTGGAAAAAATGAACTAATCTTTGACTTGAAGTGAGTTTAGACTATCAAAGGAAAAAAGTATTATACAATATTTTAAAAAAGAGACGATTTCTGCAAGGAAACAGTAATAATTGATATCCCCATGAGTGTCGATTCATTTACCAACCCCTGCGAAATAGAATCCGAGTTAAGTTGGAAAAGCTCGTAAAATCATGGATTCCAAGTTAATCCATGTTTACTTACTTAGACAAACTTGGAATATCTCGGACTTCAACTATTGAATCAAATTCCAAATAAATCCAAGTTATTCCGAGATAGCCAGTATTCAGAATATCATGGATTTTCTCGGACTTCTAGTCGAAGTTGGAAAAGGTTGGATTTACTCGGACTTTTAGGTTGGCTCCATAAACTATAAGTTGGAAAAACTAAGAAAAACTCGGACTTTTAAAACTAAACTAGGAAAAATTGGGAAAATCTTAGACTTTAGGCTTGAGCTGAAAATTGATTTTCATATTGTTAAAGTCCAAGAAATTCCAACTTCTGAAAAACTCAGACTTTTGGCACTCAACTCGGAAATACTGGGAACAACCTGGACTTTACCCTAGGGCTCATTTGTCACCTAAGTGTTGTTTTTTTTTAAACATATATTTTTACAGGAGCTCCAGACTCGTGACCTTCCGTTTATTTTGTTTTGCCATGTGTTTTGTTCCGGACATGATAAGATGAATTTATTCCCAATTCATATTAAGCAGGTATTTTTTTACTTTGATCACTTTAAATATAAATATTTGTGATTTGCCACTTCGTGAAAACATTGACGATTATATCGAACACAACAGTGATATCTAAATTATTCTGCACTAATAATCAAGCCAACTCTTATTCGATAGATGCAATTAATTGCACTGTGCTGATTCAACACAGGCAAAATGTGGCTTTATTTATCAGTGATCAGTATCTTGTCTATCATATCAGTGTCAGGGATCTCACTTTTTAATATCTAGCTGAGCTAGATGTCTGAAAATAAGGACAACCACTCACAACATGATTGAACTGCAAACTTTACATCATATTCCGCATGTAAAATCCTGAAGGTGATAAAGAATAAAAACAAAGCATCACAGAAATAATCACTAAAAAACTTCAAGTTTAAGTAATGCAATTTATTCTCAGAAAATATTTTCATTTGATGCAAAAATACAGAGGCAGAAAGTGTCGAAACAAAGCTTAACAAAAATATTGACTAATGAATTTTGCAAACCTGAACTTTTCCATCTTATTTTGTCTGTGTCATTAATCACGCCCCCCCCCCCCCCCACCCAAAAAAGAATAACTAGCACAGTAATACAAGGTTCTACTTATTAAGGAAAACCCACAGCTGGTGAGATCTCGTAGGTTATAGATATGGACAAGATGGTCTTCCATGCATACTTGCAATAAAATCTTTATTTCATCCCACACCAAAACGCTCGCTTGCGACAAGCTCGTCACAAGTTTGCGACAAGTTTGCGCAAGCTTGCCGCAATCTTAATATGATTGCATTTCTTAAATATTATGGTTGCGGATGCGAGCACGCTCGCTTGATTGGAAATTAAGGTTGTCTCATCCAAGATTTTATACAGACAAACATTTTATGACATTCTGACCAGCGTCCAGGTTAAGATTGGATCAAAACGGTAGCCTTTAAAGTGTTTACGAGCAAATTGTTGATGCAGCTAGATGGACAGTTGGTTATGAGAAAAGCTTGCCTGAATGTGACATAAAATAGCTCCAAATACTAATTGCCAATTTTTTTTAACTTTATTTTGTCATTATTTATTATTAAACAGAGATCACACGTACAACCATATACAAAACAGTCCCAGACTTACTCTCCCTAGAAAGTAATTTGGTAACAATACTTTACTCCTGTCTTGAGTTCCTTATAGAAAATCCAAAAATATATTTTATAACATGTCTTGACGACAATTGATCCCTAAAACAATTCTAAACATATTCTTCCCATGAGATAGCTAGTTACCTACTTAACTTGATCAATCCTCAAAAAAGAAGATAATGAACAGGAACAAAATAAAATGTATTTAGTAACAGTGACTCAGTCCATCAAACTAATGGACAACAAAAACAATTCCAAACTTGGATATCCTATAAACAAGCTAACTACCAAATTTGATATCAATATCTACATCTGATATCAATATCTAAATCCTGACTAGACATGGAAAGCAAACTGCTATTTTGAGTTACAGTGACCTTGACCTGACTGATCACAAAAGCAATATTTAACTATGTTATCATTTAAGACAGATACAAAACATTTGGTAATAATAGCTCAGTAAAAAAATGATCCAATTCCAAAGAAGTCAGGGGGTTTTTTTTATAACTTTTTTGTTGTTGTCTTTTGAAAACCTGGTCAAGTAGATCTACAGTCTAATATCTAATTTGACAACAAAATTACAGAACAGACAGTAGGGTATCGTGTTAAAACCACTCTAACTTTATTGGGAATGTGAATAACACCATTTAATAATAAAAGTTTGAAAGTCGCTTTTACGGTGTTTCAGTAAAAGTCAATCGTAACTTTCGGAAAATAACCGAAGAAATCGCCGGGGGTCCCGATCAATCGGGTCCCGATTTACAATCGCACATGCGCAGTCTACACTTCCGGCCGCGACAATTTTCAAAACATGTGATGAAAAAGATGAAAAAGTTGACTCTTCGTCACTGGACTACTAAGCAGAGGTGAGACATTGATCTACTTAAACAAGTATAAGAAGCACCACATTTTAAATCAGGTTTTCTGAACGTAGTAAGTTTAGTACATTAACGGTTTAGGCTCCGGGAATATTCGTACCACTACAATCTCGTACCGTTACAATTTCGTACCGAATTGGGAATAGTCGTACCACATAATAAGATATATGCGTAAATGTTTAGTATGGAGATTGTATGTAACAACTTATAGGATTTTATCTGCACTTAATTTTTTAAACATGTATTGATGGAAAGTGATACTTTTTTGTAATATTGTAGTTGTTTAGACCGACGCTGTTGATTTTTTTGTTATTTTTTTTTTCATTTTACGCACTCAATATTGTAAACATGTGATATTTTGTATGTGAGTATTAAAAATGATATTTAATTTGATGACCATTTGTTTGATTTTACTGTCCACTCAGTTTTTGGTATCTGACGATTAGCCCTTAATGAATTATGATGAGTTTTGGCAATTAGATTTAATCCATTAATGAGGATTTTGCCATGTAATTATATCAAAAACCTCAATAAATGTAATCATTTATTCATTCAATGCTGTATTTTTTCATTTTTTATTTTGTTTAAACTAATCAGATGTGATTTACAATTCGTTTATATATCTTTAACGAAGAAAAATAACAAAATATTCTGATGAATTTCAAGTGAGAAGTGACAACTATCTAATCAAGTGTTAATTATCAATGGTACGACTATTCCTGTACCCAACGGTTTAGAATGCAAAATTAACTTTCAAATATTTTCGCCATTTTTTTCAGTTCCGACATTTCACCTTTGTTTTTTCTTATTACAAACGTTTTCTGAAACCGTTGACTTTTCTATAAACATTTGTTATCTACTGTATATTTAATTTATGCTTCAGTTAAAGTTGATATGGTTCTGACAAGTTCGAACTTAAGACATTTTTGTAATATTGTTTATTTTAGAGTGACCCGATTAACGGTAATACCAAGTGTTAAAAAATAAATTTAGGTCACCGGTAATAGATATCCAAGATAACTTGTCATGATGGTTGAGCACATCATAAACTGTCTTTGCTTGTATGGTATTGCCACTCATGTAAAGTATTTTATTTTCTGTAACAACAGCCAGATGCAAGTGAACAAAAAAAGAATCGGCATTGCAGACTGATGTCAATAAGGAAGTCAGTGAAGAGCAACGCATGGATGACAGACAAAAGGTACAAAGATAACTGCAGCATTTTGACCATTTGTACCAGTTATTGTATTAATGTATTTGCTACCTTTTAGCATTTACAGTGTTAATCATTAATTGCATGGCACAGCTGTTGGTAAATGAAGTTGTCATTGTTGGGAAATCATGTTGTTTTGATTTTGTTTGTTTATAGTTACATTGCGCTGACACATTTATGGCCATATTGGTGACGTCCAAGTAATTATTGGTGGAGGAAAACCTCCCCAAATGAAAGTTCTCGCCCTGACCAGGACTCTAACGTGGTCCATGGGTTATTTTGCTTTCTTAACCTAAACATTCAAGTTGTATTTTACTGGTTAATTTTAAACTTTACTATTGTCTACAGCAATTAATTCTCTTATAATTTCAGGAGACGCTGATGATGACACCGAATAAGCTCAGAACCAGTGTGGAGCCAGTACCAAAAGTGTTTTTTAGAATTGTAGAAAAAATTTAAATAAAAAACTATATCAAAAGTGATTGAATAGTTGTTTTTCTGTTCTGAAACAAAATTTACAAATTTTTTATGCTCTAAAGGTAGGGTCTCTAAAGAAGCTAATCCTAATGCTAATGGCAATGTGATTTCAAATTCTGAGTCGGCGGTTAGATAATGTCATTTAAAACTCACTGTGATCATTTCAGTGTGCAAATATATTTGATAGATAAATGGCAGACATCGGAACCTAAGGTTTTCAAACGAGCCATCCCTACCTTTAAAGTAAGTTTTTGAAAAATGTCTGATTCCTAGATAATCTAAGTTTTTTTCCGAGTTTTGCTAAAATGTTGGATTATGTTAGACTTCCTCAGATTTTGAATTGTCGGATTTTTGTTAGACTTTCTTGGATTCCAAGTTTATCTAAGTTTTTCCTAGAATGAGCCAGCGTCCAAATACCGCCAGATCCAAGATAATCCGAGTATGTGGGAATCCAACTTAAGTTGGATTTTCTTGGATTCCGTCTTCCATCAGAACTTGGAAAAAAGTTGGAATTTCCAGGAAATCCTAGGAATTCCTAAGAATTTTTCGCAGGGGAATGCTTTCAAATTTATCAAAACTTACCAATTTCCTGCCAGCACACAAGTTGACCCAGTGGAAGTGATTCTATGGAGGCTATAACAGAAGGCCCATTATTTACAATTACTGGCGTTATTGGTGCCACCGGACAAGCATACAGTGGGTCTGTGACAGTTGGAGATGGACAGTGTAGATTGGGGAGCAGGCAACTGGACACTTTGATGGACAGTTAAGGAAATAGCCACCTAATGACCCAAACTTACCCTGATAGTGTTGATGCAAAGCAAAGATAAATTTCTCTTTCCCATTAATTGTCTTGCATCGTTTCCAATGGCTTATGAGATTTGCCCCTGATTTTCCATAATGTCCATGGTATAGGGTTACTCACTGCTTCACTTAATCTCTGAGAGGTATTTTGTTGATCACAAATCTGTAAAGCTGTCGTTGACTTGGATCCCATTCCATTTGTTGAGTTAATAGCAGCACAGTTCATGGACACGATGCAAATATGGAAATGCATTATCCTTTTTAAATAGATCCTTTTTTGATACCTCTCTATGAATAAGTTTTTTTTTTTATCTGCATGTATAATTATCTCTTACTTCTCCAGTATAAGCATGTTTTATTTTGTTTTTAACAATGAAATCCCTTCAAGATTATCAAGACAATACAATCAAATGTGCTCATGGCACATTTCATTATTCACTATGGCACATTGGGGCTGTACTAATAGTTCTTTTTAGTTGTGTAACCATTTTAGTTAGGTTAAAAACAGATGCCTGCAATCAAAACAAATTTATGATTTTAGCATTGTGTTTTTAACACCAGCTTTTCCCACAGAATAAAATAGCCCATTTGTTATTTGTGACGCGCTTTGAGAAAACGGGGCTTGTTCTTTTTTAATTTTTTACCTGACGGCTTGAACATTTTCTGGTAATATGTTTTGAGAGTATACTTACTCTGTTTAGACTAATAACAGAAAATTGCTAAAATCTGATGACTTGTCTTAGTTTAAGGAAGAAGACCACCTGGTAGTTAATTATGACTGCAAGGCCTGGTCAGTGTGACCATTGTCTTGACTGTCCATCCATCTTCCTAAGCTGACCCCTGTGTCTGGGAACCATGGTCACACATCTTCCTAAGCTGACCCCTGTGTCTGGGGACCATGGTCACACCAAGGGATAATCAGTCTTGGTGACATGGACATACATGTGACCTGGAGCACAGGAGTAACTGGCACAACTGAGTCACCTTGGGAAGTATAAAGCTTGTGATTAGTTGGCAACTTTTGTTTTTGGCATAGCTGTCTAACCTCACTTTTGACTTACTTAATATCAGAAGATTAGATTTAGTCTTATTAAGAGAAATTCCATTTGCTTATGAAAATAATTAAGAAACACTTCACATTACCCACAATGAGGGGATCTGTGGGAAAACAAAGAAGGCAGCATATTTAATAGGGGCATTACATTTAGGTGGCCTGTAATAGAAGCAAACCATAAGGTTAGCAGGGACACTGTAGTGTCAGCTTAGTAATTTGACCTTCCATGGTTCACAACATTTATAAAGTATGGGTAAGGTAGTTGAATTATTGTATGTTATTCTGCAACATGCTCTTTGACATTTTTGCAAACAATTTATTACCTAAATTTAAAAAAAATAAGGTGAAAATCTGACTGATGTATTTAAGGGTAAATAAATAATATTCATATGCCTTGTTTTTTTGTTTTTTTTAACTGAACATACTATTAGATTGGTTTATTAATACCTCATCAAGGCCACATATCTTTTTAAAATAAATTTCTTGCTTCTTTTGTTAGATGTTGGGAAAGCAAGATTCCTTCTCTTCCATTTATTTTTAAAAGCTATATATTTGGTCATGCATGTGAACCATATTCTTAACATTTTAAAACAAACCTAGGTATAGCTTGAATTAACTGTTTATTTATCTTTCTAAAGCAATATGGCAGATACTTCACCCTTTCATGGCAGTCAGGCTTGAACATGATCTAGTGCTAGTTCTGTCCATGATCTTGATGGTCACACGAAGCGGCCATTGGTTCTGTGGTCAGTAGGAGAGACTTTCAGCACAATTAACAACATTTATCTAATTAACAATGATGTATTATTCAATTAATGGTGATGTATTAACATGTCCAGAGCATTGGTCAAGACACCTTAAGGCAGCTTTGGCCTGGGAACATCAAACTTGGGTTACACTGATTTGAATAATTTTCTCATTAATTTTCTGTGACTTCCATGGGTCAGCTGTGAAATATTTGACCACTGGTCATCAGAGAGAAGCTTGATGTGATATCTAACCTCACTGTGGTGTCCAGTCTCACCCAGGCTAAATGGTCAGCTAATGGTCAGTGAGTGGCCAGTCGGATGTAAGTGTCCTCTTGAAAACATGAGGTAGTTAATTAATGTCCACTTGTCAGGTATTGTGTAGCTTAATCAAGGCTATCTCTCAACCAGGTAATGGGCAAAACAGATTATTTTTTCCTCTTATCAATTCTCACTAAAAAAGCATGATAAATATGAATTTTTCCTCATTTTAATTACAGTGTTAGATGTACACATGTCATTCATTTCTCATACATAGTCTATAAGTCAAACTATATGAGAGCCCCCTTTAAGATTGTATGCTGCTTCCATACTGAGACAGCTTGCTGGAGACACAAGATATGTCTGTAAGTCCAGAGTTCATGTAAATTAATTTAAGCTGTAAACCAAGGGCTAATTAACAGCCCATCCCTTATACTCTGTCTCAACATCTGAAAGATTGTTAAAAGATTCAATATTTTATGTAGTTCTCATCTGATTTAACAAAATTGCAGGTACACAGGTTGCCATGGTACTAAAGATTATTGTGATGTTTTGTCAGAATTGACCTGAAACTGTAGGAGAATAATGTGTCCAAGTACAGAATGACAGGACAGACTTGTTTGTGTGTCCGGGTACTTTAGCAAAACATCTGGTATAACTGTACCAGAACAATATAATAGTTCTTTTAAAAAAATATGTGCAATGAACATTGTTTTAGCAAACATTTTTCAATCAAAGCTTTTCTGTTGTTGTTTTTCACTGAAAGTTTAACTGTGTAACTGTAAAAGCAGGAGAGTCTCTCTGTCTAAGACTTTCAGGGACATTTATCTGTATACATTAGTTTTACCAGAAAGGTTTAAATTATGCACAACCTGCTGCATACTCATTGGACCATTAGTCATCAGTGTCGAGCTGGTGAAAGGAGGCTGATCATTTGTACAATCAGAGATGCACCAAGTCCCTGTACAAATATACAGAAGGAGCTTCCCACAATAGAATATCATTAGTGACTGGAAGAAGGCAGGCGTGTTTTTTACCATATCCATTACAGATTTAATTGTGGTTTAAAATACTAAAACCTTATTTGTTGATACAATTCAGTTAAGCTGTTAATATATATGGAAAAAGAAAGCAGACAGAAATGTAATAAAATGCATGGTTTTTGTATGGTTTGATCCTGGACCCAAACACTGTTTACATTTAAATGTGAAAGGTGGTATCGGACAGTTCAGACCAAAACATTTTTCTCAAATAACCAAATAAGTTATTGTTACGTGAAAAGATCCTGCAAAATGCTGCTCATTGATGCCCGAGATCAATATGACAGGGAAACACAAATTTCCATTTCTTATTGCAAACAGGTATTTCCTACCTGAGACATGCTACAAAGATAGCTATATTTAAATAAGAAAACAACATGACAACTATCATTTGAGCTTATGTTATATCGTCATCCTGGTAATTCCCTCTGATGCTGATATCTATTTTTAACAGAGATCACTATTGTGACTATTTATAGATTTAAAATAATTGAACTTTTAGAGTGTTTTTACAGTGATTTGTATGCTCTGACAATAAAGTCGGTGTCCAAAACCGTGTTTACTTATACTAAAGTATGTGTTTATTGAGAAATTAATCCCTAATTCCCCAAAGCAGTGGTACAATATTGTTACATGAATTTTACATAGGCAAACTGTAGGATACCACCTTGAACAATGACTGTGTTATGATTTTGATGGGTTTCAACTGGCATCTATCAATTTGGTTTAACATCAGCCTCAGTGAGGCCTTAATTGCTATTGCTTTGGTCCATATTCTGTGTCAAATACTTATTGTTTTGAACCTTCTTGTACTGGTTGCATTTGTTTTTGTTTTTAAATGTTATAATTAAAATAAACTACAGCTCTTTAACAAGCTTCTCAAAATTGTATATCTTGTAAGCTGTACAAAAAGGTAAAGTTATTGTATGGTAGTAACAACTTTGTATTAAATTTATCAGCCGTATATGTATTATAAATGAATTCCATAAATATTAATTAATCAATGAACTGTCAAAGATAATTTTACCCATTTTATGGCATGTCTATTGGCACACTCACATTAGAAAAATACTATTTGTTTCAGATCAGATATTTTAATAGCCTTAAATTTGTTACCATTTCAGAAACATTGGCATTGCTTTTGTCAAAGAAGTATGTACTATCATTTTAAGCAAACAGGGCCAATAGTTAGGTATATTGACTGATGTTATCACAAAAACATACACTTACATCCACTAACAAACGTAAGGTTGGTTTTTGTAAGTATGAAACATTGATTCAGTAAATAGTTCAACATACAGCTGATTTTGGACAGTCATTCCACCTCCCTGAAATATATTTTTAATATTCATAGCAATCATTAAAATTGACTAACAAGAGCATGATAAAAGTTTTAATATAAACCACTTTTATACTGGTGTATTTCTATCAGAGTAACTAATAATTTTTGTCCGCATGACCCCAGTAGCAGTATAATAATTTGGTGTTGTTGAACATATCTGTGGGCAGCAGTGTATGACATTAAACCCTCTGTAATTGGACAAGTTGAGATGTAGCCATCTGTTCACCTGTATGATTTGCATATAAAGTGTTCTCTTGATACTTCAGAGGGGAGACAAGACTTTTTACATTTACTGGGATAATACTGTAAGCATGTAGGCCAATGCTGTTACTTCTGGGTGCAGAACAAGTGGTGGGGTTGCTTAATTAAGAAAACTTAATACCTAGTTTCCCGAGGACAAAGTATCATTTTCTTCGATTAAATTTATGTTAAAATATAAGAATTAAAATGACATATTTATACTTCTATTATATTATAATTTTGAGTTTCAAATGCTATTTTCTATATCAAGCTTTTTGTTGAATGTTATTCAATGTTAAACAAATATTTGTGTATTTTTATTTTCAGTATCTTAGAGTAACTTGATAAACATTTCTTTGACACAAATGAAACTAAGATTTTTTTGTGCATTTTTTATGCTTTTTTTGTGCATTTTTTATGCTTTTTTTGTGCATTTTTTATGCCTCTATGCAGACATGCCATGAATGTCACTACTTGATGCACACTTTGAAAATAAATCATCTGTGACGTTTGGCAGCTTCTTTCTGAGATCCCGCACCCACTGAACAAACTTACTAACCCAAGATAAACGGACATGTCCAAACATTCAAGAATCAGCAACTGACTTTTGACTCCTAACCTGCTAAAAACAAGTTGACCAGGCTAAGGCATTGAATAGTGTAGATCCAGATCAGCCTGTTGCCATGAGTGGCAATACCTCTCGCTTTTCCTTCTTTATATTAAAACATCTTGTTACCCTTGCCTGAAGTTTTTATTTAACAAGTAAAAATGATTTTAGATTGTTTCCAACTGTAGAAGGTAAAAGGTTTATCCAGGACAAATGGTTGCAGTGACCAGCACAGGGTCTGCACACATCCAGGCTAAATGTTTCAATAACCTCTCATGAGCAGCATGCAAATCACATAAATCACAACAAAGAAACCCTTGAGTGGGTTAAATGGTTGAATATCAGTTCCAATTAAAACTTTCTCTCTGCTTTATTGATCAATTATTGCCCCCTGATTAGCACTGGCCAGTGAGTTGTTCAGTTGTCAAGTTGCATTTCAATAATGGCCAAACTTTGACAGAATGTCACATGAAACATGGGCCATCTAGTGACCACCATAGCTCCATGCCTGGTATCTTATCCTTAAACCTGCACCATTGGTAAATTATTCTTAACTAGTTTTAAGTATTTGAGAACTGCCACATGGATATATGAAACAAGAGGTATTAATAGGGACTATTCAACAGATAGTGAAGAACCTTATCAGGGAGCTGGCTGGTCTGGATCTACAATATGTGCCTAAATCTGATCAGTTCTTGTATAGCAGGTGAAGAGTTAAAATTGCAATTCTGTAATGGCCAAACTTTCCAGTTTGAACGTCTGTCAGTCTGGTATTGTCCACTTTCCCCAGCCTTGTTTGACCAGTACAGTTTTAGACCCCCATTGTTTCAAGGACATGCTTCAGCCTGTGAGTTCCAAGCATCGTGTCAAAGGAAAATACGTGTCATGGCTCGTTGAGGGGTCAAACCAAATCCCTTTCTCTATTTAGTACAGCTTTGTTTCAAATCCAGTTATACTGATGTGACTACATTTGTTTGCCTCTAACTGGATGAAAGTTGGATGATAATCTTGATTGGTCAGATACAGCTGACTGATGGAGACAATAGAAGGATGCACAAGAATTATTTCTGATGAAAGTATTTTAGGTAACAAGATCATCATTATCATCACCTATCATCATCATCACCACAGCAGAAGCAGCATCGTCATCATCATCATTTATGTGTTCTTTCAGATAATTTGCTGTTTTCTATTTAGTTTCTTCTTATTTTTGTCATAATTGTTCCCATATGATATTCCCAAAACTTGAATGGCCTCCTTTTCTGAACAACAGCTTTATTTAATGAGGCAACACAGATCTTTCTCCTAAAATGATCAAATACTGCGTTAATTCAATAGGGTTGTGATGCTGATAGAATTTAACACAGGCAAAATATTTGGACTTGCAAAGATAAAATCTACCTAAAAAAATGGAATCTTGTCAGTTTGTTTTTGAAGTTCATTGCAGTGACAATCATTTATCATGATAATATTGTCCAGCTATATTGGTGGTGAACCCTTCCTCCCTTTCTTCTGTCTCTTTTGTCTGGGTAGAACCACCGGCACACCACATGTTAGCTGGAAGACATTAAATGTTTTGTCCAGACCAGAATTTAACACATGGAATCCAGTCACTGCATTTAATCTGTGTTAAGACAAAAGTATAATTGTAATTTTATCATTCTAGCAATTCGTTTATTGCATATAATTGTAATTTTATCATTCTAGCAATCCCTTTATTATGTATAATTGTAACTTTATCTTTCTAGCAATCCCTTCATTATGGTTTAATATAACCCTTACAATCTTGGTTCAAAACTCACTTAAAATTTTGTTGCAACAGTCCTATTATAGCCTGAAATATAAAAAATAGTCTCTACTCACATTAATGAGTAAAGTGACACTGCTTGTTACGGCAAAAAGATTGATTTAACAGATTGTAGATGACAAGTTTTGATTAACTTGATTTGCATAATTATGGGACATTATTACTACAGTGTACAGACCCCTTTCTAGATGTCTTTTCACAACTTTTAAACTTATTTCATGTTTTCACTGAGTTATTCAATAGCCATGAACAGTAAGGAGTGTCTTCTTTAATAAACTTCACACTGACTCAGTGCTGGTCATCCAGCTATTATTGGTGGACCATAGACAATTGTCTGGGTAGAACCACTGGCACACCACAACCCACATAAAAAGCTTTGGGTCAATAGACATACATTCCCACCTGTCATATATATATATATATCAAATGTTTGTCTTTTTTGTAACTGCAGACAATTTAAACCTGCAATGGTTATGGTAAAAAAAACATGCCTGCCTTCTTTCAATTGCTAATGATATTCAAAAGTGAAATCATTATGCATTATATTTTATTCAGTTTAAAGTACAAAGAGTGATTGAAAGTTTTATGATCAAGTTATTATGGTGTTCTACCTAATTTTTACAAAATACATTGAGTTTAAGAAGAAGTTTTTTTGGTGTGACCTTAAAAAGTTAGCATTTGTTTTAAAGAAATGTTAATCTTTAAAGTTTATCCTAGGTCAGTATTGCCTTGGTCTTACCATTGAGACCTAGGCTTATTGTACTCTTGGCATTCTATATTTGTTGAAGTCAGGTTATTGCTAGATTTTTGCTAGAAAATATATGTTAAAAAAGGAGACTCAGCAGCAGACACCATAGTTAGATTTTTTTCCTTATTCTTTGAGATTATGCTTTATAAGTAGAACTCTTTACAATGTGTTCCTAGTGTTTATTGTTTGGTATTTGTCAGGGTTTGGTTCTTTGTTTGCTTTTAAATACAAATCTGATAAATTGTTTAAGGCTTCTTAACTTTTTTCATTGTTCAACTCAATAAGAAAAAAATCTGAAAATAAGATTAAATAATTTAAAAAATAATGTAAAAGAAAGAACAGGTAAAACAATAACACTTTAACATTTTGCATTCAGTTGTGTGGCACAAAACTAAAATCAATGTCAACATCATTAAGGCTGTAGGGCAATGTCCCCTTTCCATTGACAATATTACCCTTTTAACACCAAATATTGAAGGACACTTGGCCTGACTGGGTAAACAGAAGACTAGCCCATGATTAGACCATTTTTGCTCGAATATTGGGCCTTGATGGTCAGGGATTCTTTGTTAGCTGACTGTGAAATTATTTGCACTTGCTGTCGCTGTGTATACCTGCGTGAATATCTGAGGGAGATAAAAGTGTGCCGACCCGTGTCACACTCTGTCAGCTATCACAACATCTTTGACATCCTACAACAAGCACAAGCGATTTTTTGTACAACTTCTTCTCTTCTCTTCACAGTGATTGTACACATAGTTATTCGGGGTGAGCACAGGATTGTGTCTGCCCGGCCCCTGATTTAGATTGAAGGGACGGCCCAGTAATGTTCTGTGGAGCTACGAGTTCGCACGCCTAAACAGCATGCTTTCATACAACATTGTTAATTATAGGTTTTGCAGTGGCCAATTTTCGCGATTGCCTTAATTGAGTTTGGCCACATTGTATTGAGCACCATCAGCCTATCAGTGCACAGGAAATGACAGCATTGTGTGCACATAGAAAAATTGGATTTCTTGTAATGAAAATATAAAGTTTATTCAATTTAATTATTACAGAAAATCAATAGATCTTTCATGTAAAACTGTGTGTTACACTCATTTCTGGGTGTCTTACCTATTTTTTTCTAGACTTTGGATTGAACAGTTAAATTGTGTTATCTTGTAAGTCATTGTACAACATTTACTTGACATTGATTAAAGTATTGCTGCAGAAATTGATGCAAGTGCTAATTTAAATTTCTGTCTTTTGTCGACCAGATTGCTTAATGTTGAGTGTGATTATTAGGGTCTGGCTGTCATTTTGTCTTCAAAAGTGAATTGTGGGTAATCAGCGAAATTACCAGTTACATTAATACCCGGACATAAAGTGAATAATTGACAATAGTCCATAGTGGAACAGGCTTGGTGGGTTGAAATTGTTGTGTGGATTTAATACATTCTGTCACTTGAAAAATGCTGGATTACTTCTTATGTAAGTATGATTTGGTTTAAGTTTCTTTCCTTTATTTTTATTGTTTGCTCATTTATCCAAATAATGTAGCACTGATAATTTTTTATTTGTACATTTGTCATAAAATATATTTGAAAAATTATTTTTGTCATCTATTAAATCTTGAATTTGTTATTTGTTAATAATGTCAGAATTTCTTGATTGAAGTTGTTCATCACAATGCTTCTAATCTGACCTTAGCGCTGGCTTTCTAATTCTAAAAGTCACTGCTGTCCGTCGGAACATATCACAAATAACATACAAGCATAAGTTGCGGCAATAAAATCATTAGAGATACAACATTTTTTCAGTATGGTATTTTTTCAATTAACAAATTTAAATGTACTTGATAAACGATTAAATATTTTGTATTTTGTTTTTTATAATCAAACAAAAACATTTAGTAAATTTTACGACAATTAATTCCTTCTATTTTAGGTAAATCCAAATTTATGTAAATATAAGGTCTTCAACAAAAATAATATTTTTTCAGTGAATATTATGTTTTATATAAAATGTGTAAGATAGATGTAACATTTAAATAGAAACAACATTTGATATAGGAATAAATAAGTTTGTGATGTTTGATATAGATTTTGTCATTTTATATGTATATATTGTTTATATAGATACAATGTAAATATAATGTTTAAAAAGATGTTACATTTATAAATATATAGTGTTTATATAGCTGGTTTTTTATAAATATAATTTTTAAATAGATGTAACATTTATATAAATATAATGTTTATATAGATACATTGTGATAAAAAGATCTAATACTTAATATTGATCAGGGACAGTTTGCCTTGTTATCTGCCATTGTGTGCTTTCCATTTTCTTTCTTTAACTTCCTGATGTCCACCCGTGAGTTTTTTTAATAAAATAGTATAATAGTTTTACATTGAGGTAAGTTTCTTTAAACTGAATAAGTTAAGCTGTCACAGTTTAAGACTTAAATGTCAAATATTTTCTTTTTTTAAAAGAAACAATGAACCTATTTTTGAGGGGCGTTCAATTAAAACTCCAATACACAACATGGATTATGTCAATATTTGAATAGAGCGAGGAGACATAAAGTGACAATTAATCATAAATGGAGGAATCTTTATGCTATTAATCTGACTTGTTTGCTTTTTTTCTACTCATTCCTTGCATTTAAAGTGTCAAAACTTTACCCTGCGTCTTACATCAGATATTCCAACCATAATAACGTGTTACGGGGTAAGGTCAGCCACAATATGGGTATGAAGTTACACCATTTAAATGTGTACAGCACGTCCTAACCAGTAACTTTATCTTTTCTGACATGTTGACAGTATGAAAGGTTCTTGAATGGAAAATTTATTTGAGTAATATTTCTTTTTATGCATTTATTTTTAAATTTTTCAAGACTTGTCAAGTGTAATTTTTAATTTTGATAGAGTATATTCTTGTAAGATTTAGTCTTTTTTAACATGAAATATACACATAATTCACTTAAATCCAACACAACCATTAATATGATATAATGTCCAACTTTTATAATAATATGCATAAAATATATCATTACGCCTAATTAATTTTAGCTGGCATGTTGGGTATTGTCAAGTCAAAAGACACTAAACAGATTTTGTGTTTCTCTTTTCTTTTCTTTTTTTTTTATTGTCATTCAACCCTCATTTCTTTTCTATCTATTTATTAGTTTTCTCTATGGATAGCATTTTAACACAAACTTTTCTCTGTGAATGTTTTCTTTGGTTGTTGTTTTTTTATAATTTTTTTGCTGATGAATATCAACAGACAATGAAAATATTCACTTTAGCGTCACTGGGTTGAGAGTATGTTCACCTCACTCCTACGCTCTCCTGGATGTCCTGGCATGGCACAATCAATATATAATTGATGTTTGATATTTTATAAGTTCCCCATTATCAAGGTATGATAGCCTGCTGGTTAATGATCCCCCTGTAGCTTTATGAGGCCAGGAAAACCCTACGTCCACACACTCGTCAATACTCATACCTTTATTAGCCTCAGCATATCAGAAGATTTCAATGTTCTTTGTTTTATAAGTTTGATGAGATTCTTTTCTTCATTTTTGAGATTTTTAAAACATATGTATTGTCAGGGAGAAGAAACATGAATTCAATGTGTGGTTGATGTTTGAAAGAAATTGTCAGAAATGCTGCATGTTTCACTTTATTAAAGAAGAAGATGTTGTGATATCCTGTAGGATTTATAAACATGGCGTCATAATGAACGCAGTAATAAAATTGTTAATTGAATAAGTTTGAATAAAATAAGTTTGTCACAGAAATACTGTCTGTCATTTTGATATAAACATTTTAACACACTATTAGCTATGATTGTAATTGTTCTGGTTTGGTCCCTCAATATTCTAAATATCAAGTTAGCTACATATCTCCGGATATAATTTCTTTAACTCAGGCTGGGACTTGGGCTCAATACTTTTTGATTCACCACATGTTATAGAATGTCATTAAATAAGACTTCTGTCATATCTTGTGTGATATGATCATGAGTTGTTGAGCTAATTATTTCCTGTCTTACAATTCAGACTATGATCCTCGTACCGTTCTGTTAAAATATATAAGTGGGCGTGAAAATAATTATTTCATCAATATTTTGTACTGGTTGTCTAATTTGAAAATGTTGTTTACACTATTCTGGTCTAGTTTAATTATAGTGTGGTGTTTGGTCTCTAGGTTCCTGTTGTTTGGAACTCTGCCAGGATGTATCGTTGACAGGATATGATTTGTTGCACTTTTATCATGATGGGTCTCTATGATTAATAATGACAATGCTGATTACCTGATGTATGTATGATCTGAGCAAATTTAATGGCTTTCTGATTGTTTCTAAATAATGGTGAGAGATTTTTTTGTTAATATTTCTTTGATTTTTTTTATTATAATGCTTGTCATTCAATTCAATATGTAAAATATACTTTGACTATAATTATGAGTAATGACTCATTATAATCCAGAGTAATTAGTAAATACTGATATATCATGACGGCAAGAGTATTTAAAATGCCACTTGAATTAGTTAAAAATAAAATATATAGTATTTACTAAGATTAGATTATACAAAGTATGGTTTAAAATGCAAATTGCTTATCTATGAACATTCTGTGTCATAACAAAGTTTAAAATGTTTTAATTTATCTCAAACAATAACTTTTTTATAGATCACCCCTTACCCCCACCCAAACAACGTAACAGCCACAAACAAACAACAACAGAAATGCTTAAATTGACAATTAAATATAAAGCATCAAAACTGTATAAGAAACTGTATCACCGGTGGCTTGGTATCTGATGACAGCTCACTTTCACCTCACAGTTTTAATACTTCAGTTTCATTGTTCAGACTGCTGCCACTGACCAGGTGACAGACCATAGCAAGGGTAAATGCAATATTGAACTATTTGAACTTAACTGACATGATATATAGAGCTGTTCTGCAGTAAGTTGGTATAATTGTAATGTCCCCCAAAAGAGTTGGACTTGACTGGACTGTAGGATTGAAAGCTGCAATGACTGTTGGTAAAGAAATACTAAGTTATGATACTTGAGTCAAACAGATGGTGTCAGATTGTATTATCTTAATATAAATGCTATGTATATGTATATATATATATATTTTAAAGAAAAAAAATAGTACATATAATATTGGTCTGAGAATAAATCCAGGTAGTTTGTGTACAATATTACTGAGTTTAGTTGGCATGAATATTCTTTTTTATAAACACTAGATGTTTATAAAATAACATTTCATGTATCAGGTAATGCTTAAAGATGCAACCAATCATGTAGAATGTCTAAGTCCCTACATCTCTTATAGAATAAGTTATGCTATGATACCAACTGACTCATGCCTATCATATCTGTACATTAAAAATTGAAATAAAATAAGTTTGTCACTTAAAACTTTAAAGCCTACAGTTCTTTATTGCTTAATCATGTCTATGTAATGAATCCCTTGCTGCATGTTCTGTATGTATATCAACCATTACCAGAGATTGGTAGCCCCCGGGCACCTTATAGTGACACCTGAGAATTTTCTCCAAACATGAGGACCACCCATTCACCTACTTACCTATCAACTGACCACCGGTCAGTTACCCTATCAGGTTAGAGATGTGACCACCATACTTTCTACAATACTAATTAGGTGATCAAGTAGATAAATACACATATGTTCAGCACTGTTAAGATATTACATACATAGGTGTTAGAGATAATTTGGACAGGTGGATCATAGTTCCAGATCCATCCAGGGTTCTGAAGAAACTGGATGATGGCTTAATTTAAAGCCACCTGTCCAGTTTGACCACTTATCTTTTTAGAACACTGACTAGAAGGCCAGTCGTTATCCCACTGAACTATTAGACCAGATTGCAATAAAGGACACTGCCATAAGATCAGTCAGCTGTTAAGTCATTCAGCTCAAAGGACACTCAGCCAGGAGCCCCACTTAATATTTGACCATTCTACTATGAAACTACACTGCTTAAAGCCAATTCTTGATATTAAGGCACTCAGCTGATAGCCTATAACACTATTATAGCACTCAGCTATATAGCCATCCTGCAATTTAGCAACTCTTCTATGATTCTCTCTGCTGTTATGCCACTCAGCTGTCAGTTCACTCTGCTTTTAAGATACTCTTCTGTGAGATCTTTACCCTGTGAGATCAGTTATTAAACCACTCAGCTCTTAAGTCACTTTGCTATGAAGGCCAACCAGTGATTAGACTATGCAATAAAGCCACTTAGTTTTTAACTCATAATGCTTCTAGGCCTCTTATCTATTTAACAACCCCGTTATACACCACTCTGCTGTTATGCTGCTCAGCTTCTAAGCTGTTTAGTTTTTAGGCCACTCAGCTATTAGGTCACTCTGTTAAAATGTCACTCCATTATGAGGTCACTGCTACTGGGCCACTCAGCTAGTAGGTCACTCTGCTATGTGACCACTCAGCTTTTATGTCACTCTGCTGTCACACCACTTTGCTATAAAGCCACTTTGCTTTTTGGCCCCTCTGCTATTAGGCCATTCAACTATAGGACCACTCAGCTGTTGAACCACTCTGCTGTCAGGCCACACTGTTACAAAACCACTCAGTTATTAGGACTTATTGCTATAAGGCCATTTTGCCTGCTTTTAAGCTACACTGCTAGATGACCACTCAGGTATTAGACCATTCTGCTGTTAGGCCATACTGCTATAAGCTCAGCCAGCTATTAAGCTACTCTTTTATAAGGCCACCCTGTTATTAGCACCCCTCTGCTGTTAGGCCACATTGCTATAAGACCACCCAGCTGTTAAGCCACTCTGCTAAAAGACCAACCAGCTGTTTGGCCACTCTGTTATAAGCCTAACCTGCTATAAGGCCACACAGCTTTAAGACTGCCTATCTTTTAGATCACTTTGTTATTAGACCACTCATCTGTTATGCTGTAAGACCACTCAGCTTTAAGACAACACTGCTTTAAGACCACTTAGTTATTAGACCACTCAGCTATTAGGCCATTCTGCTATAAGACCACTAGCTGTAAGACCACTCTGCTATAAGACCACTCAGCTATTAGGCCACTCAGCTATATGACCACTAGCTGTAAGACCACTCTGCTATAAGACCACTCTGCTGTAAGACCACTCTGCTGTAAGACCACTTACTATACGACCACTCTGCTGTAAGACCACTAGCTATAAGACAACTCTGCTGTAAGACCACTTGCTGTAAAACCACTCTGCTGTAAGACCACTTACTATAAGACCACTCTGCTGTATTGAGACCACTCTGCTATAAGACCACTTACTATACGACCACTCTGCTGTAAGACCACTTACTATACGACCACTCTGCTGTAAGACCAATATCTATAAGACAACTCTGCTGTAAGACCACTTGCTGTAAAACCACTCTTCTGTAAGACCACTTACTATAAGACCACTCTGCTGTAAGACCACCAGCTATAAGACCACTCTGCTGTAAGACCACACTGCTACCATGCTATTTAATCCAAGTGTTTTTCAAAATTTAAGGAAAGTTCTTAATATAGGTTAGAAAAAATAACTAAGATTCTTTATGAACGTGATATCAGATAGTACTTTGCATAAGATTTTCTTTGGATATGTATATATATATATATATATATATATATATATATATATATATATATATATATATATATATATATATATATATATATATAAACATGTTTGAAAAGAATACTTTTCTTTAGTCTGGCAACTAAATAATATTGTATCTGTGATTGAATTGATACGTGGAGATGAACCGAAGACCCCAAACCATTTAAGGCAACCCTATCAGATTTTAGTATAAACATTTCATTGAAGTCCTTTTCTACTACTTAAGTTGATAAAAATTATTGAATATTTCACTGCCAAACTTTAATATTCAAAACAATTCCCACTTGAATATACTTTCGACTCTATATGAAAAAAGTACTAGCCTGAATCATGAGAAACATTCATGAGGCTTTGCTTTTCTGTGAGTTTGTTCTTCATTTTCAGTCATTTTAGGGCATTTATTGGCATATTTATTTTCTGTACTCAAATCCTATTACATTCTTTCAGTATAATAATATTAGTAAGAAAGCTTAATTTCAAGACATAACCAAAACAGTTGTTTCTGACAATATCAGAAAGAATCACTTTAAGGTTTTAAAAGTAGTATTTTGTAGTTGGCCTATATCACATACATGTAACAACATATTATGTCTGTTTTGGGGAATCTGGGCATGATTTCTATATAAACTAATATGAAGTATAACAAAGAAAATGTTCAACACTACCTCAATAATGGTAGACAGTACAAATGATAAAAAATCATCCTTAATATCCATTCTTTCCAAATCTTTATATGAACTCAATGAAGGTATGTCTGCTACATGTTAAAATGATTATCAAAGCCACATCAATTTACCCAAATGATTATAGAATGTGATCTTAAAAGTAAGCAGTCCCTGTTAGTCTTATATTAAAGACACTCAGCAGCATGGTTGCAGATAGGAAATACCTGTTTAAAATGAGTAGTAGTGTGTTATGTGTCACATTTCACTTGGATATAGGACAACATTAAGCGGCATTTCACCAGATCTGTTCATGTTACAATAATTTATTGGGATGTATGAGAGACAAAACTTGGGTTCAGACTGTCAGATACCATCTTTAAGCAAAAAAATAATCTTAAATCTTTGCTGATTAGGAAACAAATGTTTTTTCACATTGATACAAACTGAATGCATATTGCCGTATAACTGGGAAACCCAAGCTGCACATTCCTTCTGAAGTGGCGAAACCTGGAACATTTGAAGTGTTCCTATGTAGGTTGTGTAAGTTATTAAGATAAAGAACAGGCAAAATTGATGTTGACAATGAGTGTTTAAACTGGGATTGTGACAAAATGTTTTGTAGCAAAATAGCCCCCCATCTTCTAGCCTAACAATGCTGGCATGTTGTCAGACCAGGTATTCAATATGACATGCGTTCCCAGCTTAAAGCAGTTTTTTTTCGCATGCCTTTTCTTTTTGTAAAATATCTTTATTTGATTTTAGGAAAAAAATGTGAGTAATACCATTTGCCTAATGATTTGTGGTTGTTACATTGTAGTCACAAGTAATGACCACAGCAAATTTGAATATTGCATTAAGTGATTTGCTGATAACTTTTTTTATGATGTGGTTAAGGAAAATGATCACATAATGTTGACTAAGTCCTTTTTATAGATATTGACTCAGCAAAGGATAACGATAAAACACTCATGTCTTTGTTCACCTACTCTACCTTAAATATTGAGAGCATCATAAAATATCTCTTAAAGTGTGCTTTCGGTGCTATAAAATAGCATGTTATGGTTTTAATGCAATAAAAGACACTTTATTATATTGAGAGAATGTTCCCGCACATTTCCCTAATACAGTCGCATCCTGGTGCTTTATTTGACTGTTTACTTTTAAGTGTTTGCGGCTGGTCACATTTTTCCTCTTCCAAATATTTTTCTAATCTTTCTAAACTCAACCAACCCCTTCACCATTTTTCTTTCTAAAGAGGGTGCAAGGTGTATAGAAATATCTTTGACAGTTTTATGATGTGTAGGGCACTTGATCCAACATTTGCTTACACTAGTGACTAATTACCTACACTGATGGTGAACAATAAGTACCCGTGAATTGTAGCACACCTTGTCCCGCCCACATTAGGATCCACACAATGGCACTGTGTCACCATGGTGCTCGGAGGCTATAGGATGGCAGAGACACTGTATCCGCGACAATTCATCATTCTGCCACCAGGGTGCGCTCCAGTCACCTGCTCACGGACTTTCCTTTATGAATACAAGTGACAGGTATAAGTACATTTTTTAAATCTCTCACCTTTAGTGTGGCACTGGCATTCAGGACTGGAAATAATGATGCTGTCAGCATGATGCATGATGAAGAGTGCGGAAATTGCACTTACAGCTGTCATCAATATTCATTCAGAAAATTCAAGTTAGACATGAATAATTAGTTTTTATTGTGAAAATGTGATGCATAGTTGTTAGTAGATATTTTCGTTGTTCACAATTTTTATCTGATGCTGGGTTATAATTTATTTTTTATTGGGCTACAATTACCTGCATATATAAAGATAAATGAAGCTAAAATGGTGTTCAGACTGAACTAGCTCCCCTCAACATAGCTCTCCATCCATATCTCCTTCGGGCAAAGCTCTCACTGGCATAGGTCCCATTGGCATATTTCCCACTGGCATACTCCAATTGACATAGTTTCTAATGGCATAGCTCTCCTGCCATAGCTCGGTTCAGCATAACTCTCACTGGCATAGCCCTCCTGCCATAGCTCACATCGGCATTTCTCTCACTGAAACAGCTCTCATTGGCATAGCTTCCACTTGCTTAGTTTCTACTGGCATAGCTCCCATTGGCATAGCTCTTACTGGCATAGCTCCAATTGGCATTGCTCTTACTGGCATAGCTCCCATTGGCATAGCTCCCACTGGCATTGCTCTTACTGGCATAGCTCCCATTGGCATTGCTCTTACTGGCATAGCTTCCACTGGCAAACTCCCACTGGAATTGTTCCAACTGGTACAGCCTTCACTTGCATAAAAACAACTACTACTGGTATAGCTCTCATTGGCTTAGCTCCCTTGCTAAAAGGGAAGCTTCATGAATGCTGGTCAAACATCAGGATAGAAGTGGTATCTTGTTAAGGTTATTCATGAATGCTATCACAGCAAAGATAGCATTGTGTCTGCTTAAACACCATCTCCAGATGACTGATCTTATATGGACATATTTAACAAACAAAACAGATGCAATATTTAAAGGAAATGTTTGAGTCTTAGTTTCTGAGTAAAATCAAACTACATTTGTACACCTGAAATCGTAGCCGCTTAAGACAATGTTGCAGTAAACAGCCCTGATCTTGATCGTCCAACTTCTGATGGGAACTGTCTGACCAGGATGTAACTTTTTAATGCTTTCCCTCTATCAATAGGTTTTGTAACCTTTAAGCAAATAAACTCTGGTGTATTCATGAATATAGCATAATAAGGCTTTGGAGAAGGTTTTAGTCTTTTATACTGAACAGTGTCAATGACACATTTTTATGCAGGATGACACCATGGTCAGGTATCAGATGTTACCAGCCCATGAAGAAAGGTACTCTGGAAAGGTTCAGCTTGCCTTCTTTACCATAATTATAGGCTCCAGTTGCATATAGGACCATTGTCATTATGTAAATGATAATGCTGAATGCGTAATAAGTGATCTTTTCTTGTTGCTCTTTCGTTGTGTTGTAAAACTGCACTTAGAGAGTGGGGTTATCAACTCATACATGCATAGATTGTCTTTTACAACTCTGTCAGGGTACTATATTCAGTGTACTGTTTTGATTTCTTTGATATTTTAATAAGAATTGTTACTTGATGGCAGTTTTTTTTCAGAAATAAGTTGTTTTTGCTACAAACTTTAAAACTTAATGCAAGTTAACATTTTATAAGAAGCTGGTTGTACAATTTCTTTTTATGAAATAATACTAAGAAAACAAGAAATACAGGTAATTAAATATGTTTAATGGAAAAATAATTTTGAAAAAACAATTGTGTGATATATTTATGGTAAAAATCATATGTGGAAATAGCTTAAGTAATATGGGATATATAGCATTGGTAAATAATTGTGTATGAAATAATTATTTTAAAAGTTTTATAGGAAATAACTGTTGTAAAATTGTTGTGTTAAAATATTTTTTGTAAAATTGTATGGAAAATAACTATGGTAAAATAATTGTATATAAAATAATTATTGTAATTTATATGGTTTTAAGTTATATGGGAAATAGCTTGGGTAAAATAATTGTGAATAAAAAAATTATGACCAAATTTATTTGGAAAATATCAATGATAAACCTTTTCAAATGTTGGTATATGTTTCAATGCTCATAGGACTTTGTCATATATATTCTTGTATGAAACAGTTACCATAACACTTAACAGAAGTTTGGAAATACAGTTTTTTTGTAGGATACAGTTTAAATTGGTATCATCATTTAATTTGATACTGTCACTTAAATTTGTATTCACTATTATTATTAAATTGGTATCATCATTTAAATTGGTACTGTCACTTAAAAGTGGTATTGTTATGTGTGTAATGTGCAAAAGTGTCCAGATTTATTGTTGTTTAAATGCAGTTATGCTTAATTTATTTAATATTTAATCAACAATAAAATATTTGAACTTTAATGAACATAATTAGACTTAGTTACTTGCCATGAATTTTATCATTGACAGTAGACAAAGTATAACTTAAACTAATCAGACTAAATAAGCAGTTGTTTTCAAAGCATATGAAAGATTATTTTATAATATAAAGTTTAAGAAAAGTTGTGTAAGTTTTAGAAAAGTTAAGTAAATAAAATATTATCATTTACTGTTATAGTAAAGTTATTTAAGTCAGACAGACCAAAACAAGGTTTTAGACAAATCAGAACCACTGACATTTGTGTGCTCTGTAATTGGTCTGTAATTGGTCTGTAATTGGTCTGTTATAGAGTCAGTAGCCAATGAGGATGGCGCTTGCTCCCAGGGAGCCTGGGGTTGTCTGTATGAGATGTTATGGTGTCTGCAGTACTCATTATTGATTATACTGAGCTGGTGTCTAATGGCTACATTACCATGTTCAAACATAATGAGCCTGTAAAATCTAGGCCATTCCCTAATTTCGTCAGAATTTCATTTTTAAAGTGAGTGCAAAATTGGTACTTCTGTTGCTTCTCTGACAATGGATCACTTGTTATTGAGATTGTTAATTGGAATTTACTGTTGTATTTCTATAATTACTAGTAACAAGTATTACTCATTAACTTTATATGTATATTAAATTAATTTAATAAAAAAATAATCGGTTTCACTTTATTGATTAATGACTGCCTTTAAAAAGCTTACATGACTACAACACATTGACACCTTTAAAAATCGTTTTATGAGTTCATTTAATAAAAACTCTTAACAATCTTTCATCATAAACAAAAGGATTAACTTATAGATGCATTTTTAAATTTTAATGTGAATACAACACAAAGATGCCTTTTATTTATCTTAAATAAGTCCAACACTAAGATATGTTAAAAAATGTTATATGTGCATGGCATACAGATGCTTTTCAAAATAGTATGTGCATTATTAACACATAGATCAACAGAGAGATTCCTTTCCAAGTCTTAAAACATGACCACTACCTATATATGCATTTCAAACTCATATAAATATCACAAGAATGTTGTTAACATATCACAAAGTCCATTACACACTCATGCAATGTGGGGGGCTAGAGCATGGTGGGACAATTTCAATATAATTTTGATAAATTACTTTTCTTATCTGAAAGTAAACACATAAAGAATTTAGGGGCTTGCCTGAACCTTGCCATTTAATACTAGGTAGGGTTAATGTCAGTACAAACAAACCAGTCATCATCACACAGGAATCTTAGATAACACACATCAGTTGATGTACTCTCTGAAAGGAAAGGATGAGTTTTGTTGTGTGATTGAAAAAAAGATTTGTTGAGAAAAAATATTTAAAAAAAAAATGAAATTTTTGTTCTGATGCATAATTAACTTAGAAAAGTACTTAGAGGACTTAATTTTGAAAGAACAATGTTGTTTAATATCTAGTACAAATATAATTTAAATCTTACTTATATGCATCTGTAAATGATATTTATTATTGCATTTTAATTTTAAAGTATACATAAAACAAAAATATATTTACTTACAGTGTACCTTAGTTTTGAAATGAATTGAATCTGTGTATAAAATTTAGTTAAGTTATGTAAAAGTATATTAACTGTCCCTTGCTGATTGTTTCCTAAACTCTCATTTAATCAGCTCTCCTTGCTGACTGTTTCCTTAACTCTCATTTAATCAGCTCTCCTTGCTGATTGTTTCCTAAACTCTCATTTAATCAGCTCTCCCTTGCTGATTGTTTCCTAAACTCTCATTTAACTAATCACATTTTCTGAATAACAACATAAAGAAAACATAATTTTTTTCAAGTTCCTCTTTTTCTCGTTATACCTTCAAGTTTTTTGTCCAAGATAAAAGGTTTGGCCAAATTACGACTGAACTTTTTTGCATTATCATTTTATTAAACTCCATTTGTATAAGAAATTGTCTCTGTATTCAGTGTTACCTCAATAAAATATGTAAATGATATGAACATCAAATGAGTTATGGCTCATTTGAGAGTGGATCTTGCCAGATAAGGTTGGGTTTATGGCAGAGTGAAGGTTGTGTGTATGATTCAGCTGGCATTGAATTGACAGAGACACCTTTACGTTTGAGATCTCTAGATTTTTTAGATGGTGAAAGATAGTTTGCCTGAGCGAGGGCACTTGAGGTGATGGTCAGAGCTTAATCTCTGACTTGAAACTCTGAGCTGTCCACCACTTGGGTTTGAGTCCCAGGTAAGGCCAACACCTGTCCGAAGTTCTTCTATGAGACCAGTAGGTTGCATCACTGTTTCTGTGAAGATAGTTTTCTATGGGTGGTAAACATTCTTCCAAAATGTTAAACAGTTAAAAATATACACAAAAAAACATAAAGGATGCATATTAAATTGTTCTATTTGATTTTTTGTCATATTCTTAGCTTAATTTAATACTTATCCAGGACATGAAAACATAGGACCTTTCGGTATGATTAGAAAATTTCAAAACCTTGTGGTTATAGAGCAAAGTTCAGTTTTGGTTTCTTGTTGAAATTCACATTTAAAGCAGCATTTGAACAAGAACTTAACAATATTTGCTTAACTTCTTACCTGATGATGTGGTTGAAAGTTATGCCTTGCTATCTCATACCTGATGTAGTTAAAAGTTAAACGTTACTTTGCTTTTTTTGTCTTACACTTTTTATTAGCTAAGAAGTTTGTTTGAGTTTAATTGTCATATTCATTAACATGAACATAGCCAAATCCCATTTCTTACTTTATTAAGAGTTAAATGTTAGCAACTGTAGATATTTTTGCACTCCTTTTTGATCAATACAGGTGTAATTTACAGGTATAAATGTTATACAGGTGTATGTCATATTTAAAAAGATAAAGGTTCACAAGTGAATATGCAAAGAAAAGATTACTGTTTTGAATAAGGTGTGTTTTAAATGCTTTTTAGTGGTTCCATTCACAACCTTTTGCATTATTTCAGTCATTTAAATATCTTACACATTTACAAGAAAGGTGAATGGTAAAGATTTATGCAAAGACTTGTAGATTCTAAAGTAATAAGGTAAATCCATTTCTTGTGTTGGCAGTAAATGTTTTTTGCAATTCAAGACAAAAGTGAAATGAGACTTTTCCTGCCTTTTAATTTTAGCAAAGTTTGTAACATCTTAAGGTCTAAGTGAGTTTAAGGTTCATACAATATTGCTAAATATCAAAAACTCTTATTTTTGAAAGTAAGTCATCTTTGTTTTTTGTTTTTAAGTAATTTATATAGTGTAAAAATAATGATTTATGAGTATGTAGCTATTTTTATTGGAAAACATATACATGACAATAGTGTTATCTTGTTAAATCAAGCTGTATATCAATATATAACATATTATCACAAATAATGCCCATATATTTAAGCCCAGTAGTCATTGGTATTTAAACATTCATCGGTCAGTTCTATGCAAAAAGTTATGTGTTGAATATGGAATTCAATTAATTGATTTACTATCATCATTGTATGCTTATTAGTCATCTCCAGTGTTTTTTTGGTTGCACATTTGTCTGTGAAGCTAGGAGGTCCTCTTTAATTGTGTCTTTCCAGAACTTCCTGGCTAGACCTGTTTGTTTTGTTTTTTGTGACAATGCACTGACACAGTTTTGGTCATTGTGGACGCGCTGGAGCGTGCCGCCTATATATGGAATGCTAAAAAAAAATTGTACATGCGAGCGGATGTCCTCGGACATTCTCGTTCTAGCTAGAGAATGATCGAGGAAAAATGGACAAGGCGTTCAGAATTCCGGAAGTTTCGCGATTTACACATTCCCAACGTACGGGTCGTTTTTCGGTAAATGATGTTCTTTTTATTATATAACTATAGTGAGTATGCAGTATGATTATATGTAAAGTTGTTCTTTGTATTAATATGTTTATAAATCTTATAAAAAAACTATTTGTTATTCGTTTAAAATTTACTATTTTCTCTATTTCTTAAAATAGATCGATAGCATCTGTAGTGGCATGTTATACAAAAAATCAATTTTACTCAGATGCAGATGACAATCGTGGAATGGCGCAGTGGTTATGGACTTGATCTGGTATTAACGGTCTCCAGAGATCAAATGCCATCCCAATTAACAAACTTTTTCTGTGACTTTTTTCTTCTTTGTTTTTACAATAAATATAACAAAAGAAACATTTAAACAGACAAAAGATATTGATCAATAACAAATGTTAATTATTTTTATTATTGATTAAGATTATTAATCAGTTATTGGCGACGCTTTAAAAATGCATTTGCGAGCATCTCCTCGGCCATTCTCGGTCTTGCTAGAGAATAGGTGAGCAAAAATGGATGAGGTGTTCCGAATTTCTGAAGTTTTGCGATTTACAGGTATTCAACATATGGGTCCTAATTTGGTAAATGGTGTTGTGTTCTTTTTATTATTTATTTGTATTTATTCTTTGTTTGTAACTTCCACACAAACAAGGTATTTTTACTTTTTTAATTTCTAAACATTAATGTACATCTGACAGTTATACTTGTTACTGAAGACATGTTTGTCCCTTTCTCAGGATCGTACATATAAGTAGCCTTATATACCAAAAATCGTTCCAGTAATTTTAATGTTTACTTAATAATTTAAACCAGTCATCATTAATTTTCTAATAAATATTAATTTTCATTGTTGCGTCGCCCTTTGATGCTTTGCATCAATGCTTTTCTTGTATTGTCATGTCCAGCTAATTATTGGTGGAGGAAGACCCCAGAGTAATGTCTAAGAAGAACTTCTATGCACTGTAGGTTAGCTGGAAAACCTCCCAACTGAAAGATCTCACCTAGAACTGGATTCGAACACATGGGGTGAGGGGCTTAAGAGTTACAAGTCGGTGACTCTAACCAATACTAGCACAGGTTTACTACTTTGGTGTACACACTCTATACTAGCAGTGCAATCAGTGCTTTGATTTAATGTAGCCCGGATAAAGTTGATCTTGATTTGCATACTTTTGTTAAACTAAAATACATTTTTGGATCAAATTATTATCCCTTATTACTTTGTCTTAAGATTCTGTTGCTATAAGGATCAGAAAGACTGAAACTGAAGCTCCATAAAGATAGTTCATCAGGGGTGCATTTGTCAAAGCTGTAAGAGTTGGCAACTTGTAACTCTACAGTGCCTCAATACAGGGGTTTGAGTCCCAGTTGAAATAAGATCTTTTACGTGGGAAGGACCTTCAGCTGACTTGTGATGTATTGTTGCTGTCAACCCAGACAGTTGTCTGGGCTCTTCCTTTTCCAACAGTGATTATCCGTAGATGTTGCCAGTATGACCATAATTGTGACAGTGTAATGTAGGTAATAGGTTGTACATTCTCAAATAATTTTTAGCATCTATACATGCTATGTGTATTAAGTCCAATATGTGTATAATTTTGTTTATTGTTATTAGTAAAATAATTGAACCTTTAATTATACATGTAGCTTTTTGAAGTAAAGATTGGAAACATTTTGATATAAAAATATGTTGTGTTGACCACCCACCTCAATCTGCTTCAATATGTGAGACTGATATCTGATGGTGAGTAGGTCTGGTCAGCTGTTGGTCATCTGCTGGTCAGTGTGTAGAGCAACTTCCAGATCAGTTGAGATGACCCCATCAGGCCAGGTTCAAGCATCTCTTTAGGATGCTAATATGCCAATTATCCTCAGTCACAAAGACAGCACTTGTTACTGCTCCACCTCTAGTGTCATCCTAACCTAGCAGCATCCTACTTTGTTCTATTGTTGTTCTGTATTCAACCTGTAAGGGTCACTTACAGCACCATTGCAACTCAGCCCAACATAACCACATTTTAACCTATTACCAGTGTTAACGGTCAGAGATTAGATTATAAGATACCAGTATGTTTTAGCAAATAAACAATGCAGAACTATAACAAGGACAAGGTGTTGTCACATCAAAATCTAAGAATAAAAGCCGTAAACCAATTTGCCTCAAAGTGCCTTAAAGTGGCTCGGTCATGGTGTAGAGCATGTACATGATGCATGATGTCATTTTATATTTATTTTATTTTTTGTGTTACTATCTATCCTGTTCTGTTAATGATTTACAGTGTACATTCTAGCAAGTTCTGTTTGGAGACATACTACGTTGTTGCATTCAAATTGTCTAAAAATTAAAGTTGAAAAATGTTGCAATGCTTTTAATTCTCCCAGCCTAACAACAATACAAACTTTCCACTAACAGTATGTTCACATTGAATCTAGTAATAATAGGTTATATTTGATTCCATTATTTACTGAAGTTCAACAAATGCATTTTGCACGGCATGTAAACAAGATATTTAAAAAAAAGATATTCAACATTGATGAGGCTTTAAAACATGCTTTATGTTTGCAGCTGTGACATATGTTTACCAAAATGTTAACAGCTGATTAGTACAAATTATTGATCAGTTTTTTTTGAAGAAAATAACTATGTCGGAACCAAAACACCAACAGATTTTACATTTTCTTAAATTAATAATATTTTTACACTGTATAGCTAACTCACTTTAGTAATATTGTATCCACTTTCTTAAACAAAAAAAACCCCACAAAATTAAGTTTGGCCAATACTTTTTAGGTTATTTTTCATAGCTTATTAAATGCAAACAGGCGCGTTTCTGCCACTATGCACTTTACGCATGTGCGTAACCTCCGTTCAAAAATCGAAAAAATCTAAAAGTACTAAAACAACTCAGAAAGTCGCGGCTTAACCCGGATTATGAAAGATATATTTTATTTCTGTTGTTTCTTTGTTATAAAATCTTATTACCACACCAGTCAAGTCGAAAAGGTTGAAAGTTATTAAACTTATTCACGTCAGGATTTTAGTCTTTTATGTTTTACATTAGCTTCCTCGCATGTCCGCATTTTACCTGTTCTTCATTAGAAAAAAATGGAATATATTCAAAAGTATTACTACAAAGGGTATTTCCCTTGTAATTGTGCGTAAAATCAAAAACGGCCTAGATACGCGCCTGAATGCAAAATAACATGAAAAAGCATCAAAGTTGCTGGAAATAATATTTCAGAAAGCTATGCATATTTAGAATAGTAGCATTTAGCACCACTTCATTTGCTATTGTGGAATAAAAATGTTTTAAGAAGCTTTTGTTTTTAACTCTTGAAAATTTTTAAGTGTGAATGACTCATTTTAATTCCAACATCTGGGAACAACACCTACTCAACAAATGCTGTACAAAGCTTCCAGACAAATATTCATGGTACGATTTTGAAATGGTACGAAGGCACTAACATCTGCCCGTCTTTACAACATGCAACAAAAACATTAGATTTATATGACTTATTTATTTCTTCACAATATTCTTTTATACAAAAGTAAAACTATAAAGTTTATATCTTAACCAACCTTGAATACCGAGCAAATATTACACATATGTCTATCAAAGTGTTTGAGCAAATGTGGTTGATAATTAGTGCAGTCTGTCCAAATCTAAACCAAACACACTACTAACTGTTGTTATATTCATCGAGCTGTTATTGCGCAATTGGTCCCACAAAAGCTATTTGTTAGGTTGTAAAAAAAACTGAAACCATGACTTCTGATTATTAAAAAAGAATTCAATAATTTTTTTACAGGAAGAAATGCTTAACCATGAAGATGGCACTGAAGAGATTGTGATGAAATTAGTGCATTTCTCTGAAATTTGAAAAAAATAATTTGACAGTCGAAATGCGTAAAAGTTTACATGTTACATGTTTAATAGGTCCTACTTTTATTTTTGTTTATGTATTAGTGCTTTAGAAGACACAACAAAAGAAAAAGATTACTTTAATATAAATGTGACAATGTGGTCTTTAACAACTGAAATTGAATAATAATTTCCATTTAAAAAATAGGATCGTTTCTTAAAATCTGTGATGTCCCCCTATAGGCATTACAAAAACCAATTATAAACATAGGGTTGCTGTTCTTGATGACCCACCAAACAACATTTGCTTTATGAACTGATCAATGCAAGACGTTTACTATACACTTTACTTATAACCCAACAAAGTTAAATTCCTATCAAACTTGATCTATGCAATATAAAGATTTCAATTCAACTCCACTTTACAGGAGAGGTGAGGTTTCATCATCCAGGAGTTCTGAATACTGCTACACTTGCAGAAAAAACATAGCCTTCAGTGTCAGCCTTAGATTTTATCACACTTTGTTTGAACAGTTTGTAAGGTGGTCTGCCTTGTTAAGATGAGTATACAAATGCAAGGGGTAATTTCCACCAAAGTGGACCACTTTGATATACATCATGGCTTGCCTGCATCAGAATTCTTTAGTAGGTCAAAAGTGAGGTTAGAGTGTTGATTTCTCATCTTCTTTATTAATGCAATCATAATATTATCAAACATTATCCTGATTATATTGTAAATCCAAGTCTTCATCATTTCAATAAAAAAAACATTTTTTAATACTTAACAAAATTGCATATGTTTATGCAGGCTTAACAAATTATTTATTTTAAATAGTATCACTTGCTAAAACATTTTTTGGAACCTAAATAAATAAAGTTATTAAGCATTGGGCTTGAGACAATGCGATTGGTCAGATTTATGTAACAAAAACATACTTTGACCTATCTGATATTTTCACTTAATTGAAGACTTCAGCTCACAGTTTTAGAACATTTAGTCTTGATAAGAAGAATTAGTCCTTAGTAAATCTAACTGGGTGTGAATCCATGATCACGATCCAGTTGTTGTTTTCTTACTGTCCATCTTACAATATTTTAATTACGAAAAATACTCAGCTTCCTAAGCTTCAATACTTGTAGTTTTCATTGCTGTTAAATTGCTGCTGCTGTAATGTTAAATAAAACCTACTCTAGTGCCAGAACATAGTTTTGCAGCAATTTGAATAGTTAAAATCTGATAAACATTGGCTCCTACCCTAGACTTGGGCAGCATTGGCCCCTACCCTAGACTTGGGCAGCATTGGCCCCTACCCTAGACTTGGGCAGCATTGGCCCCTACCCTAGACTTGGGCAGCATTGGCGCCTACCCTAGACTTGGGCAGCATTGGCCCCCTACCCTAGACTTGGGCAGCATTGGCCCCTACCCTAGACTTGGGCAGCATTGGCCCCTACCCTAGACTTGGGCAGCATTGGCGCCTACCCTAGACTTGGGCAGACTAAGGACATTTTTGACAACAGATTTGTGCAATTATTAACAAAACTTTCATGCAAAATGGTTTTTTGAGTGTCTACAAATTGTTAGAATATAATCTCAGATAACACCGTGCAGGGTTTCAAGTCGCCATGCTCAACATTATCTTGACAACAGACTTATGCAAAGTTGCTAAGAAGCTATTTAAATGGCACAAGTGTTTCCAAGCAACCTCATTCATTAGCATCCCATTTTAGCACTTGTTGCTTTTTAATGAGGCTTAATATTATAGCTTAATGTGTGATACTGCATATTTAAAATAAATAAATAAGCAGCTTATTGACTTCATGATTCGCTTTTTTGCTTTCACAATTGTTTTAGTATTGATGTGCATGTGCAAATGCTTATCTTTCAAAAAGCAATATCTATGATCTACGTTATGTTGCAGAAACCTTTTGGGATTGTGATTTACTTGGCCTACTTAAGAAAACTGCATTAGCTGCAGAAATATTCCCAAGTTGATAATATACGCTTTTCCCCAAGTTGATAATGTAGGCTTTTAGAATAGGACTATAAATATTGATATTGCAGACAATGAAAATGAACTGCGTAAGTTTTGACAACTTTAAATATACTAAACAGTTAATTTTTTTAAAATACAGCCTGTTGGAAGATAGAAAATGTCACTTACATTTGATAAAATTTAAAACATTGGAGTTTAATGATTACTGTGCAGAAAGAATTCAGAATATCTCTGAACATCATCAGTATTGTATCTGAAATATTTGGAAGAATACAAACCTTTGGTCATAAATGGGTTCTGGTAAGAATATTTAGTATGAATTATCCATTATTTTTACACCTTGACCTTCAGAGTACAGTAACCTTTGCCATCATATTAAATGTTGGGCTAATATTCAGCCCACCATTTGTTTAATTTTGATATCAGTTTTCCTAATTGAATAATTCAGTGATTGTTGCAACATTTTGAACAGTGCTTACTGTATATGTAAATATTGGGTTATACCAGGCTGTGCTCTCTACTTGTGTATTTTGTGGTATTTTTTAGTACTATTAATTAAATGCCTTAATCAGCCTCATGGCTGGCCTTGTGTTTAAGTACCTGGGAGATAAATGAGAATGTTGACATTGGTACCCTGTAATGTGTGGACACAGTATCATATAGACACAAGCCGAGTACCGGTTGTGTGTGGAATTAACCTGCTGGAACCCTCACATGCCCATCCAACAACCAGCCTCATTTGTTCTGTTGACACTAGTGGCTTTTACAGAAAGATTATTAAGATGATTACTGGATCGAAGCCTTTCCAATTGTTTGCACTTACCCTGGTGTACAGATGGTGTTAAATATTGACAGAACGTGTCTCAGGTCTCAAAGTTTGGTGGATATCCATTGGCCACAGCTGTTGCTTCAGGATTCGGGATTGGACACTTCAGTTATAGATGCATGTTGCTCTTCATTGTCAAATGAATTTACAAATGGAAGATGTTCAGATATCTCTTTATTTTTTGTAAAAAAAACAAAAGTAATATTAAAAGTTACTTACTTAAAAAAAAAATAGTTGTATGTTTTGTTTGCCATATATATTTTTGTCTTTTTTCATGTTAGATTAGAAACTATTTTGTTGAATTATCTTCTCTGAATATTTTAATTTATTTGGAAGACATTTTACTAAGAAACTGCATAATATTTTATTGATTTATCAAAATAAGAATGTAATTTAATCCAAGTAAGATGATTTTAATCCGTGGTTCTTAATTGAAGTAGAACTCAAGAGAGTAGTATTAAAGGTTGATGACAGTCATAAAATTAAGGCACTAAAATAAACTAACTTTAAAAGCTGTAGAAAGTCATTAAACAAGCAAGCCAACATCTTATATTTCAAAATCAATGATATAGCCATTTTTATACTGTACACTGAACCTACTAAGCATGAATTTATAAGGTTTAAGCAAATAGTGTAGATCCAGATTGGCCAGATCCCTGCTAGCTCCCTGCGGCGAGTTGTCTGATTAGGATCATCACTTCTCCTGAGTCTCTAATAATATTTCTTGTAATCATTTTATGTAGTTGTAAGCAAGTAATGAAGATTTAGAAATACTATCTAATAAATGGAGCCAGCTAGGAGTTAATATCATAAAAAGACAATTCCTGTTATCAGCCAAGGTCTTCTGTTTCCAAACAAAGGTCCAAACACATTTATAATAAAACATTATAACCTTGTATAATGTATTTGGCTCTACCATTAATTCTGCACATAGTTTAGATGGTTTATAAACATTACCAAACTCATCATGGATGCATGGAGCCTGGGAATTGAATGTGTAGAAACCTCATTTCCTGTGTGCATTCTCCAAAAGTAGAGATTGTGTCTTAGTCTTCATTTTTGTCACCTTATCTGGACAGCTACATCATTTTGTCAGCAGTCACGAGTGGGTCGTTAAGAAAATGTAGAAATTGTCCGCCAACTGATATTGGATTTCCCACTCCTCCTTTTGTTCAATGAGCGAAGGGCGGACCCTCAGATAATAGCTTTACATTGAATAACCACTGAACAGAGAAATTAATCAAATTGATGATTTTAATTGCAGAAATTGAATGCAGGAAAATGTAAAAAAACGAACTGCAGTATGCTGTTTACAGAGCTAAATACAGGGTAGCTAGGTTTTGGATTGCTAGGTATTGCAGTTGTTAAATGCATAAATTAAATAAATGTCATTTTACACATTTTTATTGATTGCTGATTGAAAAGAGGACATAAAGGTTAATGGCCCATTCTCTGTTGAAAGGATTATGTAACAATTTATTATCATTATTGTATTTGTTGATGTATCTGTTTTCATAAAATAATGCACACATTTTAGTTGATTTCTAAGTTTCACTTTGTTAACTTTTGTTTTAAGTGTTTGATTCAGATAGGTTCATTTTTAATTGTTAAATGGAATACTGGAGACAAAATGATATGAAGTAGACATAAAAAGATCACAAAAGCAAGTAATAAATTGTTATAAACACTGTGATAAACATTTTTCATATCATGGTTGACATTATTACATAGATATACAAAACATTCATATAATTATATTTAGGTAACAAGAATGAATTTATATATATATATTATTACTTTCAGTTTACAAGGAATGGTATATTTATATATATATATTATTGATATTATTACATTAAAGTAACAAGCATCAGTCATACTATACATCATATTGATAATATGTTATAATCAGGTTACAAAAAATTGGTTTTATACAATATATTGATAGTATTATATTCAGGTTATAAACATGGGTTTATACAATATATTGATAGTATCATATTCAGGTTATAAACATGGGTTTATACAATATATTGATAGTATCATATTCAGGTTATAAACATGGGTTTATACAATATATTGATAGTATTATATTCAGGTTATAAACATGGGTTTATACAATATATTGATAGTATCATATTCAGGTTATAAACATTGGTTTATACAATATATTGATAGTATTATATTCAGGTTATAAACATGGGTTTATACAATATATTGATAGTATTATATTCAGGTTATAAACATGGGTTTATACAATATATAAATAGTATCATATTCAGGTTATAAACATGGGTTTATACAATATATTAATAGTATCATATTAAGGTTACAACATGGGTTTATACAATATATTGATAGTATCATATTCAGGTTATAAACATGGGTTTATACAATATTTAAATAGTATCATATTCAGGTTATAAACATGGGTTTATACAATATATTGCTAGTATTATATTCAGGTTATAGACATGGGTTTATACAATATATAAATAGTATCATATTTAGGGGTAACAACATGGGTTTATAAAATATATTAATAGTATTATTTTCAGGTTATAAACATGGGTTTATACAATATATTAATAGTATCATATTCAGGTTACAACATGGGTTTATACAATATATTAATAGTATCATATTCAGGTTATAAACATGGGTTTATACAATATATTGCTAGTATTATATTCAGGTTATAGACATGGGTTTATACAATATATAAATAGTATCATATTTAGGGGTAACAACATGGGTTTATAAAATATATTAATAGTATTATTTTCAGGTTATAAACATGGGTTTATACAATATATTAATAGTATCATATTCAGGTTACAACATGGGTTTATACAATATATTAATAGTATTATTTTCAGGTTATAAACATGGGTTTATACAATATATTAATAGTATCATATTCAGGTTACAACATGGGTTTATACAATATATTAATAGTATCATATTCAGGTTATAAACATGGGTTTATACAATATATTAATAGTATCATATTCAGGTTATAAACATGGGTTTATACAATATATTAATAGTATCATATTCAGGTTATAAACATGGGTTTATACAATATATTAATAGTATCATATTCAGGTTATAAACATGGGTTTTTATACAATATATTAAGGTTCTGGACCTGTAACTAACTTCGGTAAACATCGGCACTCGGTATGATCCGGTTTTATTTGAAAAGCATTCGTCGTTAAGTTTCGAATTTGCTATTTTTAGTAGTTTTTCACCACGTGATATGGATTTTCCATGACGTCATTGGGTTACCCATTTCTCGAAAATGAGAGAACCGGGAGCTCGACAGCGTGATCGTCGAGGGCTATATTGTAAAAATAGTGGTTTGCCGACAACAAAGTCATGTAAAGTTGAAGTGGATCAAAACTATTGTGTTGGTTTTCTGTGTACAAGTGAAAAATGCACTATTTCATCTTGTGTTTGCGATTTAAATTTGCCTTCGCATGCTAACCGCGAGAGTTAGCGACATGGTTTGACGCTCGTTCACCTTCGTCTGATATTTTCTCGGGATGGCCAGGATGGACTTTTAAATGTGTTCAGGGGTCAAAATTGTGAGGGACAACCAAGTGTCACTAATACCAAAAGAGTGCTTGACTCAGTTATTCCTAAACTGTCGGATTTTTTACGAAGAACGTGTAAAGTGGTTAATTTCAAATATTTTCCCCACGCCAGCCAAAATCAGTAAAGAGAAGGTTTTCATGTAATAATGCAGAGTTTTACATACATATTTCCATCTCTAATACCAACTGTAGGTAATTTTTTTGTATAAAGGTGTATAGTCTGTAATTGGCCATTTTGACGTTATTTTTCGCTATAAATTCTCTTGCAGTTTCATTATAGTAACCTTTACAATTTCTTATAAATTTTATTAGGAACGGTAAAATGCCTTTAAAATCTCATATTATGGGCAGTTATATTGCAGAAAATTTTAAAACTAGTTGTATGTGTCTAACTTGCTTCAAACTTGAGATATTTGCTTTTATAGATAGAGTAAATTTTTAAACACACCCAAAAACTCGGATTTTTGCTCGGAGGTTCATGTATGCAAAGTTCTGTATTTTTATAAGTATTTGTTCAAAGTGTGATCTTATTGTTCTGATTTATCATGACATTATTGTGTAGCAGGAAAATTGGTTAAAATTTGAATATAGAACAGAAGAATTTGAAAAATGGTACTTTTTCATTTTTTGTTCCAGCACCATTTACAGTGTTTTTGAAAATCAAGGGTCACTTTATAAAAATGTACATAACTTGAGTTACAAACGGTAAACTTCCTTAAAAATTCACCGTACGATGTGTTTTATAGTACAGATTCAAGAAACAGTATCATTATAAGGATTGTGGAAGGTCACCATTACAGGTCCAGAACCTTAATAGTATCATATTCAGGTTATAGACATGGGTTTATACAATATATAAATAGTATCATATTTAGGGGTAACAACATGGGTTTATAAAATATATTAATAGTATCATATTCAGGTTATAAACATGGGTTTATACAATATATTGAAAGTATTATATTCAGGTTATAAACATGGGTTTATACAATATATTAATAGTATCATATTCAGGTTATAACATGGGTTTATACGATATATTAATAGTATCATATTCAGGTTATAAACATGGGTTTATACAATATATTAATAGTATCATATTCAGGTTACAACATGGGTTTATACAATATATTAATAGTATCATATTCAGGTTATAAACATGGGTTTATACAATATATTAATAGTATCATATTCAGGTTATAAACATGGGTTTATACAATATATTGATAGTATTATATTCAGGTTACAACATGGGTTTATACAATATATTAATAGTATCATATTCAGGTTATAAACATGGGTTTATACAATATATTAATAGTATCATATTCAGTTTATAAACATGGGTTTATACAATATATTAATAGTATCATATTCAGGTTATAAACATGGGTTTATACAATATATTAATAGTATCATATTCAGGTTATAAACATGGGTTAATACAATATATTGAAAGTATTATATTCAGGTTATAAACATGGGTTTATACAATATATTGATAGTATTATATTCAGGTTACAACAAAGGGTTTTATACAATATATTGAAAGTATTACATTTAGGTTACAGATATGGGTTTATGAAATATATTGATAGTACTACATTCAGGGAAAAGATATGGGTCTGTGCAATATATGGATAGTAATGCACAGATATGGGTTTGTGCAATATATTGATCATATTGCATTCATGTTACAAATATGTGTTTATACAAAAATTAATGGTATTACAATGAGGTTACAGGTAGAGGTAGGCCGATATCATCGATGCATCAGTGAATCATGATAATTGCCTTCATGATACAGTATTGCGATACAATGCTGAGGTATCGATACAGGACGATACTATTATTATTCACGAAACACTATAATTTATGTCTGTATTGTTTACTTACATTCTGCTTACATAACTGAAAAATATCCAAGTGGGTAATTTCACAAAATATTTGTTACAGGAGTTAGTTAGAGAAAATGGACCTCTCTTTCCTCAAAATATTTTATCACAGTGATGTTTTTATTTAATAAACCTATTAAACAATAACCAGAAATGAGAGTATTAATTAAGTAAGGCGTACATTCACTAAATTGCATTTATTTTGTTTCAACGAAAATATCTTGATACTACATCGTGATACAATTTAGACATCGTGATAATATCATGATAAATTTTCAACAGCAATACCCAACTCTAGTTACAGGTGTAGGTTTATATCTTAAGTATATAGTGGTAGTAATAATGAGAATTGAAGGATTTTGAGTAAGCATAGAATTAAAACAAGAACTGTTTAAGTTTGTTTTTTTCTAAATGGTCCAATTGATTTTGCCTATTTCCCTCTTCATTATAGCATTATGGATTATGGTCGTTATATTAATGTTAAACTATTATTGGTATAGAATTATGGTTATTATAGCAATGTTTAGCTGTTATTGGTATAGCATTATGTTCATTATAGCAATCTATAGCTATTATTGGTATAGGATTATAGTCGTTATAAAAATCTTTAGCTCTTATTGGTATAGGATTATGGTCATTTAAGAGATGTTTAGCTATTATTGGTATAGGAGTATGGTCCTTATAGCAATGTTAAGCTCTTATTGGGATACGATAATGGTCATTTAAGCGATGTTTAGCTATTATTGGTATAGGATTATGGTCATTATAGCAATGTTTAGCTGTTGTTGGTATAGGATAATGGTCATTTAAGCGATGTTTAGCTATAACTGGTATAGGATTATGGTCATAGTAAGGTTTAGGTGTTAATTGTAAACTAAAATGTCAGTCATATTTCAGGTCAGTTGGAAGACTTGCCCACTTTATGTTTTCACCTCCATAAATTGAACACATTTGGTTAGCGGATAAGAAACTACAGGTTAAACATCCTAGCCCTTGTCCTCTTCTCTCCTTATACCTAAGTTTGGACTATGATTACTTTTAAAATGAATGCATACATAACTTACTTCTTGCCTTTTAAACCTTTCCTCCAATTCATGCAGCTTTAGAAATGAAGTGTAACTCTGAAAGCCAACCTACACATTTCTTTTTTTTATATTTTAATTATTTTGTACTCTAAGCCAATTAAAATCCTATTGTTTACTAATTGTCCAGAGCAATAATTAATAACCACTTATCTATTTATTTCTATTTAAAAATGCAACTTGATTATTCAATTCATTAAGCATGAACACTTAACATTATAAATCAATAATTATGAAAAGGTTGACACTAAGCATTATTATGTTGCCTTAAAGTGTATTCAACTTCTCTTAATCAGTTTAATACTAAAAGCCAAGAGTACTCATTAAACAATTTGAAAATATTGCTATAGGTTATTTTTGTTTATTAAATGGACAAGTATATATTTATTACTGTTAACTGCTTTGGGTTAAAACAATTGATTTAGTTTTTGTGTTCATAGTGATGATTTAATATTGGCATTAACTTTTTTCTTTCAAATGAAATAACCAAAATAGATTTTTTTTCTCGGCTGTTAGTAAGGATTTGTTTGTAAGGGAGTGAACTCCTCCTACACTATAACCAGCTGGGTGTCTGAGTATTGGCACAGTTGTCTGTATTGGATGCTGCTAGCAGCAATATAATGATTGTGAAGGAGGTTGGTTTGCCATATTGTTATATGGCCATGTCAATACTTTCTTGGATGATACAAATAGTAACTCTAGAGATTAGATTGTTAAAATGATATCCTAGCTAGGTTAATTTCTCTCATTGTATTTTAGATTACTTTTCTTTTTGATCAGAATTAATACAAACAAACCAGTTGTGATTCAAGGTAGAGATTTGTGTTACTTAAAACAACATTTACTCTTCTTCCAACCATAAATACTGCAGTATTTACATACTATAAGAAAAGAGGGCAAGAGTTTAGAATTGTTTACCTAAAGCTGTTTCAAATGCGTATTTATGTAATGAATACCCAGGGAGTACAAGCTATTAAATATGATAGCACAAGCATTCTGTATGCTGCTGTAACATAATTGGCATAATACACAAGGGGTTACATAATGATGGGGTGCAATATTTTGCATTGAAAACACATGTAAACATTTTCACCTAATATCCGTAGAACATAAAATAGCTCTTAGTTACTTAGGGATGTAAAGGTGTTTTAACCCTGAAGCTGCTGGGAACATATTGCTCAAAAATAGACAGATAGTGTAGTTCTTGATCAGATGGGTGTTGTCTGATCAGGATCTGCATTAGCTACTGAAGAGTCTAAAGCAGTATGTTATTACTCCTGCAGTGTTTAAGTAGATAACATAAGAATCTAGCAAGGTTTGTTCTCGACTGTATTACACTCAGAATGTACTGTTGCTGACTAAGACTGTAGTGCTATTTTTGTTCATAACTTTTTAATCATTTGCTTACAACTAAATGCGAATGTAGTAAAGATACATTTGTAGACTTACTGACAAATGTAGCTCCTGATCAGGCAGCTTCAAGCAGGATTTGACTGATCTGGATCTATACTATTTGCTTAAGCCAGATCCATTTATGCTTAGCAGGCTCAGAGCTAAAGTGCTGGAACTATGTGATGTTATTCAGCTTAGTTCAAGCATGAAGATTTCTTGGACAGAGACAAGAGGACAGAGCCTGGTATAATTATAAGAACAATGGTTTTAATTACATGCCACATGATCATAATAAAGGTCTGTAAACAGAGGCATGTTGATGATGATTAACTTAACTATATTTTAGTGTTATTTATTCTGTTATGTGTTTACATGTTTGTTTCATGCTCTTTACATGAACCTAAACTTTGCAGCCTGGGTTTGATAGCATTATGTTTCTGTTACAGACAGATTTTAATTTAAGTGAAGTATCGTAATTATATATTTTACTAAGTGATACAGATTCTTTTTTTAATTAGCTTTTCTATGTGTAAGGTAATTTGCAGTCAAATATGAAACGAAACACTTTTTTTAACAAGCATAATAAGTGGGGTACTAAAATCCTGAAATTCTTCAGGGAGAAGATTATTTTGTGAGAACTCTCTATTGCAGAGAGGAAGAGAGTCTCCTATCAGACTGGTGCCTTCTGTGTTTCCTTGTAAAGGACCCAGTCTATTTTCTTCACCAGAAATGCTTGACTGGGCCAGTAACCTATCTGGCAATAGGGAATCTTAGAATAACATTTGAATAACAACACTCGAAACAAACTGTCTTACATTGTGTAGACATTGAGGTTTTCTCGATTATTCTTCACATTGTTGAGTTGTTATTTTATAGGTCCCCTGAGTGAAGGCATCTCTCAACGTAAGTCCACATTGACAGAACATTCAGATATTTGCGTCGCCAATTTGATCTTACAGTTAATGGTATAGCGGCTTCTCTTTTGTATTAAGTATTTATATTTTCATATTTTGTGTATAAATGGATTTCATCTCAAGAAAATGGGTGTGTTTTTTATACAGAATTGCCGACATATGTCTATGTTTTTTGTAGATGTGTTCCTTACATATACTGTTTGTAGCATTATGTGCCTTCTTTGTTGTTAAGTGTTCACAAAGTGTAAAATGTGGGTAAACCATAAAAACTCTAAGAAATATTGTTATATGGTATTTTCTTGTCAAAGTCCTATTTTCCATCTTTGTACATGATTCATGAACATGTAAAAGAAAAACATAGCAGTATGCAGTAACTTACCAAAGTAACTTTTTTTAGGTAATCAAAGGAGTCATTTGTCTTTAATTGTGTGATAAGTATATTGATCATTAAAACATCAAACCTGGAGTATTATTTCATGACACAATGAACCATTAAAATCATTTATAGCTCACCATACAACACAAAACAAGCATATGTCAGATTCATGTGGATAGAATATCTTGGCCACTTTAATGACAGATTTGATGATTTCACTTTCAGTTTATCGTTTCACATAAGAAATTAATCTGTTAATTATAAAAAAAAAATATTTTCAAAAAGCAATAACAATTTGATTCACAATGGAGACATAGCCGACTTCAGGTTCCTTCTCCAATATTTATGAGGATTTTATGAAATGGCCACATTCAGTTTGTTTACATAAAAAAGACATGCAGTCAGGTAAATTATTGTAAAAAATTGGGGGATATAGTAATAGATAATACTAATTACAGGAATCTAGAATTCTACTGAACTGAATCCTTGCTTTTTAGAATCAAATTTGACATAAAGTCAAATATATAATAAATAAATAAATAAATAAATAAATAATTTTTTTTATTTTATAATACATAAAAGAATCTTTATTAGCTGTGGTGAAATATTCTTGAAATTCCCACAGGTATGAAACCCGATCCTGGCCAGGGAGGTTTAAGGTGCTAATTGTATTGCAGACAGAGACAGTCATGACTCGGCTTCCATCCTTGTTGTCCTCCAGCCACCAGAGAGTACTAAAGTTACATCAATCTGCATCAGACACACAACCTACAGGCATGATAAAAAATGTCTCACTTCTGTCATATACCTGCTGTATGCTAACAGCTGCATATATTGAACAATTAATTTATCATTTATTATTATTCCCGCTAGAGATAAAACCAGGTTTAATCCAGATGGTTTGAAGAATGAGATTTTTACACCTGATTTAATGTGTGTTAGTTTTTAGTAGTCTTTAAGAAAAAATGCACTGATTGAAACAAGGTTTCCAGTTTTAGGATTAAAACTGCTAAATGTAGAACATGACACATGCAGTAAAACTTTAATTGTAACACATGCTTATATTGACAAAATGCTTGTTTTTTTGTTAGACATATCACAAAAAAAAAGATCATATATCTAAAATAATTAAAAAAAAAAGTTTTTTCCTCCAAAAGGGAAAAAAAATTAAACCAATAATTGAAAAACAGATATTCATGCAGACAATGTTTTTTTCAGATTAATATAATATATATATTACCACTTGTATAAGGATAAAAAATGGTTTATTTAATCTCATACTTTGCCGAGAAACCATCTTTGAATCATTGTAATTTGATGTAAATGGAATTTAAATCAGTTTGACCAACTATCAATCATAATTTCCAATCAGGGAATTGTACAGCCTGCAGATATATGGCTACAGAACACTGACATGGACAGAAAACATCAATTTAAATAGCGATAAAAGATGCCGATGGCTGGAATATTTGACACACAGTTTTATGAAATACTAAATGAAGTGTTATGTTGACTGGAGACATATTAATTTAAATAAACCACAGAACTATAGGGTGTGAGTATCAATAATGGGCCCCAATAACATAAGAAGACAATATCAATCATGGTACAACCATTCTACTTTATCATCCTATATGTGTTGTCAACGAATACTCAATTTGTAGTTATCTTCAATAAGGTTTATGCGCAATAAGGTCTCTGAATAGCTAACAAGATATCTTTATAGAGACTGAGCAACAGCTAGTGAAGGTCCTGATAAGGTAGCTCCCAGTGGATGCTTGCTTTTCTGCATTTACATAATTTTCCTAGTCCGATAATCTTTGCTTAGCAGTTTCAGAATTAATTAAAGTGCATGGTATGAACTACATGTATGGACACCCCATTGCCACTACCGACTATGGAGTTGGCCCAGTATGTGTCACTTTATCCTGTGGACATTTGTCACAAAATGGTGCCTGAATGCTACTGGAATAGAATAATGTTATGGTTATAAAATAATTTTAACAATTTTACTTAATGTAGGAAGTCTTCCTGGGTCATTGATTCTGTTTTACAGAAACCATAATACCCAACAATGTCCTGAATGACTGGATGATACAGTGCGACTAAAGGCAGCACTAAAGTCATCAAAGGCAGCAGAAAATTGTACAAAGTCAACTTTGTATCAAAGGAAGCAGTCAATGTTTTATCAAAGGCAGCAGAGGGTAGCACTAAAATGGTTCCTTTATTTTTGACAGTTTTACATTTACCTGTGTATGGTAGTTGATATTTTAATGTTTTTTGTGTAATTCTAATTTGGACCTTTTCATATTTTCCCTTTCAAGTCAACTTTGCAATGATGAAAAAAATGGCAGAAAACTAAAATTTCTTTAATCAACTTTGTATGGAAGTCATGAGAAGGCAGCACTAAAGTGTGTTCAAATTAACTTCGTACAAAATGAAGCACTAAAGTGACTAAGTTTCCTTTGTACAAAATGCAGCACTAAAGTGACTTCAAGTTACCTTTTAACAGAAGGCAGCACTAAAGTGACTTAAACTTAACTTTGTACAAAAGGTAGCACTAAAGTGGCTTCAAGTTTACTTTTAACAGAAGGCAGCACTAAAGTGACTTTAAGTTTCCTTTGTACAAAATGCAGCACTAAAGTGGCTTCAAGTTTACTTTTAACAGAAGGCAGCACTAAAGTGACTTTAAATTAACTTTTTACAAAAGGCAGCACTAAAGTTACCTTAGTTATCTAAAGTGTCTTTAAATTATTTTTGCATTATTAGCACATTTGCATCTAGGCCAAACTGGCAGCACATATCAGTATAAACATTTTATATTTTTATTCTGCTATGGTATTTTTACTGTGTGACTGCCTTTTACTCCCCAAATAAAAACATAAAACTATTTTAGTAATGCTGAAGACAAGAGTTGTCGTAAGTGTTTAGGTCAGCACCTTCCTTTGTAATGCAGTGCATACCAACAACTTAATATCTAGATAATAAGACATATTGATGGAGAGTAGCAGATAGTGTTGTAGTTTGTAAAAGTAACATTTATAGAGGTTAAAAGTAGCCCATATTTAACAGGAGCTGGCTGATCTCTATCTTCACTATTAGCCTAAGCAAGTATGACTGTGTGCTGAGCAGGCTAAACAGCTAGACGATTAATGCTGCAGGATAAAATTAACTTTCATGATACTTAGTGCCTATGTTACACCTCATTGGCTGCTGTGCTGTGTGGTATATACTGCCGTGGAATGAGAGTCGAATTGTCCAAGTATTGGGTTCACACCTTTCTGACTGGACTGTGCCATGGTTAGAGACTGTAGGTGGAGCTGATGGGAGATAAAACAACCTCTATGATGACAAAAATGTCAGTTCAGTGTCTCAGTATTTAGACCAAAGGCTGTTTAAAGTTGTCAGCACTTCTCTAACAAATCCTCATTGGGTTTGTATTATTGCCATGGTAACACAAAAGAGATGATGGTAATAGCTTGATCCATCCCAACTGTCTACTGTTCTGTATTCCACTGTTTACCCAAGTCTGGAAACACAAGCAGGGCACCAATTGGATTTGGAAACACAAGCAGGGCACCAGTTGGATTTGGAAACACTAGTTAGGCACCAGTTGTATTAAGAAACACAAGCAGGGTACCAGTTGGATTTAGAAACACAAGCAGAGTACCAGTTGGATTTAGAAACACAAGCAGGGCACCAGTTGGATTAAGAAATACTAGCAGGGCACCAGTTGGATTTAGAAACACAAGCAAGGCACCAGTTGGATTTGAATGCTATTGCAAGACAGATATAATAAATGTCCTCTTCCTAAATTCTGCCATACACCCTTGCAAGATTAGCTTTACAAAAATGTGCTGTTTATTCAAACATATCCCAATATTGACTCATGCTGCAATTGTTTATTCGACTGTCTTTATATGCACCAAAGATATTTGAGTCGTAAAACAGTCATAATTCATGGCTTTGGGAGACATTGCTAAAATTGGGGAAAAAAATGTTAGATCGCACAACTTGAAAATATATTGAGAAAATTTGATTGTGTGTGTGAACTGAAATATTTAGTGCCTGAGGTGATCTCAAGTGTTCGAGATAGCAGTAATGTATTTGATCCAACCAACTTTATTTTCTGCAAGCAACCTTTATAGCTGCATTCCTGTTGTTTTTAATGAAAACTAAATCTCCTGTCTCGTTCAATTTCATCATTTTGGGCAGCTTGGCATTTTTCTTGTCAAATTCGGAGGCATGATACTGAACAAATTTTATGGCCAATCAAACAAGAGAAATGTTTTATTGGGACTCCAGGAGAATTTTTATGAAGGCGAGTCAATGTAAGGCCCACTGAAGCTTATAAACAAAAGTGTAAATACAAGAAGAAATTACCATAAAATACAGTATCTTGGGTATAATCGTAGCCAGAGTGACTTAAATATCACACCACGGCCTTCAACTGACATCTGAAGTTAATAAAAAACAATGCAATCAAGCTTAATGAATGTACCATGAAGATGAATTATTTATTTGTAACCCAAACCAGAACAGGGATCATGTACGGACCCTTTTCTTTACCTTATATGTCTTAACTCATTTCCTTTGTTGTTTATTCATCATCATTCTCAATAGACATGCATGACTGCATTCAGGAGGGTAGAGAAAAATCGGCTCCAAGTCAGTGTTAAGGTGATGTGGCCAATCTGGACTGGGACCTTAATGAAAATGCCTACAAATGGGACAAACAGTTAATTTTTGTAAGATTTGTTCAGCAGACCAAGGACTCAAAATCCATTTGCTTGGATCAAAAGTTGAGATGTGTAATTGAAACTTGAGACTTTTGATGGCTCAAATAATGATCCAGATCTTAAATAGATAATTAGTAAAGTGAATTTGGCTCTTGCTGTTGATCGAAATTACACCATCATTTATTCATTGGTTCATCCTGGCGACTGTGTTGATTAACTCGTAACCAACAAAGCAAAAATTTATCAGGCTTATTCAAGAACTGTAGATCCTGATCATCTGCTCTGGTCGGGTTCTGTCTGATCAGGATCTAAACTTAGTTTCGAGCAGTTTGTCCGGGTACCTCGTCATGTAGACGACATTGAATAAGTATGGGTTATTAACAAAATATAGAATGATAAGTGTTAGGAAACATTTGGATGGGCCTGACACCCTGATAAATCCAGGACATGGCACCAAAATGCTCCCAGGTAGAGACCATTTCCACTAACCTTATTCAGATATATTCTCGACAGTTTTCCTTTTTAGAGTAAGTTTTCCTTTTTAAGTAATACATGTATTTATTTTATTTTGTAAAGCTCATTAGTTTTGCTCTTTTTTCTTCACATATAAATTAAAATATGTTTAAGAAACCATAGCAAGGCCTTCTATAAATATCATAAATAAAACTATTTTATTTTTCTCCTTATACCAGAGGTCATCCAGTATTTATTGTGATGGAAGATAAGGGTCTAGCTTTTGCAGACATTACAGTTTACGGCACTACTTTCTTGCACAGACTCAGCACACTGCAGCCATCTAGACTTCTTAGATGGGACTACTTTGCTGTGGAAGACTATGTTTGTTGCCTTGTTGCTGTTTAACTTGTGTAGATGAAAGTCACTATGTCCATAGTTTTATTGAGATCAGCTTCACTTGGATTATTTTTGTTGGATTCTTCTTAAGCCTCTATGTTTCTGTACAGCCATTTATTTTAGGCTTTTTTGCTTTTTTAGTCTACTTGAACTAAACATATTTAATTTAAAATTAATTCCACATTGAATTTCAAAATAGTGATTCTCCTGCTTCCACTATTATTAATAGTGCTCCAAAATAAACACAAAATCTTAGACATCACCACCAGAATTTGGCACTGAAGGATCATTAGCAGTGTAGACAATAAATTATTTCAGTGGGAGATATGCAAATGCATGTTTTATTGCAATAAATATTCAGAAACATGTCTTTGCATGGATTTTTGAAATTTAAAATTGGCATAAATCTTGAAAAAAAAAGTTTGATCATTGCAGAGCGTGTGCAAAAAGAAAACAAATATTTTATACTTAAACAATACTGTAATTAAATTGTATGGATGAAAGATATCCTTTAACATGCATCATCTCATCTGAGATGTGCTTTATGGTATGACTAATCATAAAATGCAAATGTCATTATGAGCACAAAACACTTTACTATTCTATAAACTTTAATTGTCATGCCACTGAAGACATTTTAGAACTTAATTAAAGGAGCTTTGTAAGAAAACATCTCATTCTGAACTTGTAGCCAGCTGAGCACAAGTTGATTAGGCTTAGGTAAATAGTGTAGATCTAGATAAACCAACTCTAGCTTGAAACTGTGCTAAGAGCTGTCCGATCAGGATCTGCAGTATTTGGGACTGGGTCTGAAGCAATGAGTAATTACAAAAACATTTATTTGTAAACCAAGAACCAAGAAAGCCAAAGACTCACAAATGTAGCATGTTCAGGCTTAATGTCATAAAATGGAATCCTACACGTAATTGACCTTGTTGGCCCCCCACCATGAACACTGTTGAGACTATCATAGATTCTCTATGTGTTTTTTACTGCACACTAATGTTGGACATTTATGTCTGTGTAAAACTCTGTTTTCTCAATAAACCCAAGTATTTTACTCCTGTCACTGACAGACTTGGAAGCCATGGAAATCCCTTAGATGTGACTGTCTGTCAGTTTATCCTCCGTCACTGACATTTGACCCCGCAAGTTAACACTAGCGCCCTCTTTTATGACAGAAGCCAACAAATTGTTGGCACAGTCTGTAAAAGACTAAACCAGAGGTTCTCCGTGGATTTAATGGTGACGACAGTTCATTTAACATAATAAAACACCCATAATGCCTTGACATATAATCCCTGGTTTGTGACTTAACTCGGCCTAAGGCATATCCACTTGAAAATGGTACAAGGAAGGACCTGTCATTACTTTTGTTCTATCTTTGTCAATTGAATTAAGGGTATTGACAGGATTAGTTATTTGCATCATTGGCATTAAGGAAAGTCTTTTGGACATTGCAGAGAGTTCATTCATTGACAAAGTTCTGTCTGGAATACCATGTGGCAAATCATATGGACTCATTTGGTAAATGGCTTCAGTTGTTGTCTGTTAAGTGCTGTTACTGCCATCTTGGTTGGAATTTTTCTCACCAGATTATAAATGCATATTAACTTAAGTTATCTCAAAGCAAACAAAAATAAGCTTAACAATTACTACCAGTAGATGCCAGATTGTATCAACAAATGATTTATTCAACAAAAGGATCCAATCATGTCATCAATTTCTATAAAATCTGACAGTTTAAATCATGGCCAAATAGTATCTTAATAAAACCCATTATTTTTCAGTATAAGGCATAGCTTTGTACTTCCCTCATAGTTTTAGGCCCAACACCCAAACTAACCACCCCATAAGTGAGGAAGGCTTATGATGAGTTGTCAATTCAAACCAAGCAATGTACTTGATATCCTCCTTCAAGAGTTATAACTGTTAGTCACAAAATGGACCTTTACTAGGGATGTGACACCCATATACAACCTGACAATGTATAGGGAAGCCCCTAGAATTGATCTGTTGACTAGTCGAAATGATTTCGAGTCTCGGACAGAATTTAAGACATAATGTTCTCCTATGGTCTCTGGGAAAATTGGTCATTCATTGCCATTACTAGCTGAACTTCAGCAAAATGCAAATAATTTTGTCAGTGCAAGGTTTATATTAAAACCAAAAGTAAGCGAAACATACTTGAATTGTGTAAAATCTGGATGTAGCTTTAGGTGTATGCTTAAAATCATCTCTTCCTGTTTTTCCCATACCATCATACCATCACCATTGGCATAATGATTTACAGCAAAGTATTTTACCCAGCAATTCACAGGGACAGTCTTGGACAATGTTAGGACAATGTTAGGACAATTGTTTTCTCTGTATCATTAGTGACGAGGCAATGTTCATTGTCATTTCTTTGTCCTTAATTGCCCTGTCCCTATTTTGATTGTTGAATTTAATTAATATAATGGTCCAGCACTGATCATGTTTGCATGTTGAACCCTCATCAGAGTGTGATGACCACTAAATATGTCTATTTTGAGTCATTTAAATTGTCTCAATGGATAAAAATGAGGGCAAAAGGACAATGACATGGACAGGAAAACATCAGAAAATGGTCAGAAAGTGGTCATCGTAGGTTGGAGGAAAAATGACAGTATTTATCAGAAGACTTGAATTGGCAGTTTGCTGGACTGATTAAGTTTTGGAGATGGGAAGAAGTTGATTAAGTAAGTTACAATAGTGGAGTTGAGGTCTAGAGAGTTTGGTTGATAGATTGGCGACCCGTTACAGTCCTCAGTGTCTTCTTACAGAATTCTGACGAGTATTACAGCAGTACCCTTGTACATATATTGTTTACGCATGCATTAATGCATTGCAATAAGCATCCTGCTGGATACACCACACTGCATTATGGGAATTGGACGTCTCGTTTATCAGTAGCTGGATAGCTGATTTGCATAATGATGCTGTTGATGCCTCCTCTCATCCTCCTCTGTGATGTATGGGAATCATGGCTGTTAAACTAAATGTATCTGCTATATTTATGGTATGGTTCTACTGATGAAAATGCAGGTGTTATTCTCTTCACAGGCTTCCGAAGATGATTCATGTACTTAATTTAAATTGTTTCAAAGAATTTTCACTGAATAGTAAATTTTGTAAAATGTTAAATTTTACACCATCTTGACAACTAGTTTTGAGTTAGTTCTTTGTTTTTGATAAAATGTTCAGTTAATGACAAACAAGTAATTGAGGGATAAATTCATTATTATTAATTGTATCTCAGAAGCACAATAATAATATTATTGATTATTGTATATTGTAACATGATTGATAAGTGTATTAGTGTGAAATCATATTAAGTTTTGTTATTGAATTTTAATGAATTATAAAATATTGTTTTAAATTATTACAAAGTACAATAAAATTACAAGGAGAATTTAAATAAATATATCAAAATTTATATTTTTTTACTGAAATATTAAATTTTATTTGTATTTAGTTTCAAAACATAATTTAATAACAAAAATGAGCCTTATTTCAAAACCTACTTTATATAGGCTTGTGTATGATATTCTTGTAAGAAAAAGAGAAATAGTTTAAAGAATAACAATGAAATAGTGACTTCATAATAACTTAAATTACTAAGAACTGGAATGAGTTATTCCCAGTATAAAGTATTAGGATTGAAAATAAAAAAAGTCTGTGCCATTAAAATGTCAATCTCTATTATGGCAATTATATTCTTACTTACGGGATTACTTTCACTGGTTTACTGGGCATCAGTTGACATGATAACTAGAGCAGTATAGTACAGGTAAATCTCGAGCTTGGGATGTAGGCCAGCATTCTTGTGCTTAAGACTTAAATTTCTTTTCCCATCCATATTTTGCATGGACTCATTAGAATCAGCTCAGTGAGACAATTAATAAATATCAACATTATAAGTTTATGGGATAAATTGCCAAACAAAATAATTCCTTTTATTGAGCACTAATTATGGTAGGCAGCCCAGGAGAATCCTATCTGCCCACTGTCCATAAGGTCATTATTGACTATAGACTGAGGGTTGCTCATATAAATCTACCTTTTCCACTCATCTGTTTAGAGAGCTTGCTGCTTGTTTGAGGGGTGGGGACAACTTTGTTACAAAACTGTTGACTGGGAACATTTCAATGTCCATAGTTTGCGACAATTCTCTGCTATAGAGGCCCATCAATGGCCTCTGGAGTTGTATTGACTGCTTTAGCCCTATTAATGCGAATAAAACTTGCCTATTGATTCCTTCATGTCATGCTTTTGTTCGTTCACAAGCTCTGTTGCTTCCTCACTTCATACCAGCCTCCCGCGTTTTACAGGCAGGTTCACAGGGCTTCAAGTAAATAAATGCGAATGGATCTAGACCCATGATGCTCTCAACTGTCATACTGTGATCAGAGAGCGGTGAACGAGGCACAAGCTCAGTGGATTTGTCACATCAAGTTGTTGGTTTTAAAATATCTCTTGTGATTTTTTCTTCCATTTGTGATGTTTCTTTCGCTTATGACTTTTTCTGTTAGTCCTGCTTGGAGGCAGGTTGTAACTGATTGTCAAATAGTGGTAAAAATCATTAGAGTTGATGAATTCTGTAATAATTTCTGCTGGCAATGTTAAAACAATTTGCATAATACTTGCCAAGTGGTTGATGACAGCTGGTTTATTGTTTGTTGGATTAAAGTAACGGACATGGAAGGATCATACAGCTACCTTACACAACGTTGTAAGGCTGGTAATGTTGAGATTGTTGCTCTATAGAAAGCAGATAATCCTCAATGTTGTAATATTACAGTGAGCTAATAGGATTGTTGTACTATAAGTGTATTGAAACATGATTCTAGTGCAAGCATGTGGTACAGGACTGTTAATATGTACAGATTTAATATTAATATCACCAGCAGTGGATGCTGAGGTAGTTAATTAGGAGTCGTGTGGGACTGTGTTTATTGCTGATTCTGGAATGATAATGATACTATGTAGATATTTAAACATTTACTTCAAATGGTGACATCTACTTTATATCCTCAATATCTCTTTTCAGCTACTTTTTACCAGGAAAAATATATTTTAAGGCTGAAATATTAAAGAGAATGAGAGAGACAAAAGACTAATTTAAATTTAATTAATTAACTATTTAACAAACATCGAGCTGTAACTTAAGTGACAAATTTTTGATATTCTGTAAAGTAATCACAACTTTTGATAGTCAAAATATCTTCATTTATTTAAGTATCATAACACTAAAGTAAAACCTAAATTGATACAGTATATGTTGTGACATAGGATGTTCAGCTAGGGTGCCAGGAGATAACAAACACAGTGTGCTCGCTTGAATGTGATTTAAGCCGGAGAGCTTGGTCATATTAGGGGAAATCTGACCTCAGCAGGTGTGTAAATGAAACCTCCCATCATCACATCATTTCTCCCATCTTCCTTCTTTAGTCAGTGTAGTTTGTAAAGCATTGTGTTAAAGACACAACCACCTAGTCATTCTGAAAACAGGTTCTTGGGTAGACTTAATAGGTGGAAATACCCTGTGAATATGTCTTCAGTAAATGTGGTGGATGTAAAATACCTGTAGTCAGTTGTATATGAAAAATATTTGTCACTTGTGAAGGTCATCGTTAGTTGTGATTTAACAAGGTAAATTGTGAATGTAAAATATCGGTAGTGTCACTCTGGGTAAATCAAACACAGGACATGTTTTGACTTAATTGGCTTCACTTATCAGAGTGGTGAACCCTCCATTGAGGACTGAAGTGGGCAGAGACAGTTTTAAAGCCTGCCAGGGAAACTGCTCTAAGTGGGGTTGTAGTTATATTCTTAAGGTTTAGTCTGCAAGGGTCTTAATGCTATATTTTAACAGTAAATTGTTGTTTAATGACAAGTTTAATATAAGTATATACCCAATTGTTGACTTCAAGAAATTTAACTTCAGAATGATTTGGTAACCAGAATCAGAATCATTTTGTGACCTATAAGCAGACTTCTCAATTATTTTCTAGTGTGACCTAGATGAAGTTGTGCTTTAGGAATATGAGAGAATAATTGTGTTAGTGTTATGTGTCTGACGCCTGGTATCTACCTTTATTCCAGGATTGAGTGACAAAACTACAGAACCATAAGCACAAGGATTTATTTCACAGAAAAGGTAAGCTATTCAATTTTACTTCATATTTCTCTGTGGGCAATGACTCTTTTTTTTTTGTTAGTTAATATAGTATGTGGTTTTTAATTGTTGTTATGAAGTAAAATATTACTTTTACATCCTGTTTGTGTACACATATTTTTAATTGTGTCACTAAAATTAATTAATTGTAAAGTGATGCAGATTTTTGAGAAAACCATAATTTATAATTGGAAAATCTTATTTCCTACCTCATATCAATAAATATAAAATGTTATATAATTACTTCAGACACCTCAAGTCCATCAACCTACAAAAAATCCTTATGAGTTAACAAAATATCTTCATGCAATCCAAGTTTATTCCACAATATCTATAGAATTTAAACTGTGTGCTATTCAAAATGGTTTTCTCAGAAATCGACAGTTATGATTTGAAGTATTGTAGGCGCCTTGAGGATTTATTTTCCTATAGCTTGATCGCAATTATTTATAACCCAGCCGAGACGTATAAAAGTCTGCAGGCAGAAATACAAACCCTGAAGTTTGGCATGTTCTACAAGCTATTTGTATAGCTATTTGCACAATAAAAACATTTCTAAGAATTTGCAGATCAAGTTTCTCTAGATCATATTGTCTCAAGAACAACTAAAACTTTTTAAGTATCATTGGCTTTATCAAAACAAATAGCATTTATTTGGTATTTTATTGAAAAATGCACCCCCTTCTTATTTTCTATAGTGTTTATTAACTTTTAAATGAAGAACAATAATTATTTAGTTTAAAACAAGTGAATTTTCTCTATTATTATTGAACATATTATTAACATTTATAATAACACTAATAATAAGTTATATTAATTTATATTGTCAACATTTTATCAATAAAATTCTCATACTCGAACACAATGCTATTAAGAAAAGCTAAGTGAACGAATGACAGTAGTAGAGGGCTTCTGATTGAAAATGTGAACAGTTTGACTTGTCTCAGTTATACATTATGTATCATAAAGCCTCTAAACCAGTAATTGTACATGTCTCCATGAGGTTTAACCCACAGAGTTCTGTGTGATTGTTCACATAACTTGGTTGTCTTTACACCGGTGACAAACTTACACTTCTAACCTTTTACAATTCATTCAAAGGAGACTTTTAAAACATTTGTGCACATTTTCAGAACAAATTACCCTATTTATTGCAATCATCAACCTACTAATTGCTCCATGCTATTTTGTTTCCACTTTAAAAAAAAATTCCCTAACTAGATAATGGTATATAATTGCTTATAATGATAATGGAACTGAACAAAAAGTGGCTTCTTAAGTGCAACACTCCTACTAATTTCAACAGTTGTTTGTTTTTCTTTTCTAACACAATTACTGTCATATTGCTATCTCTGATATGTCTGTAATAACATGGTTATATACAGATGTAATGTCTTTGCATGTCTTTGTATTCTTTTAATATAACCACAAAAATTCTAAACTACTGTTTTGAATTTAAATTGCCACATAATGGTTGCAGTCTATCTAATTAATGTCATTAAAAATGTACAGATTACGTATATAGATTGGGGGGCATAGTTTTGATTTGTTTCCATAACTTTAAAAAAATATATATTATTATTTTATCCCTTTCTACTGTTTTTGTGTAAAACCTTGACACAGGGTTAAGTGCAAGTTTCAAAACTGAGTTTAAGCTCACAATATGGAGAATAACAATAGCATAGAAATAATTTTATTAATTTTATAAAAAAAATAAAATGTGTACTTAGGAAGCATCTTACATATCCCATGGGTTGTTCTGCAATGTTTTCGTAGAAGCGCAGAAACTTTTATCATTGATGTCATAACCATCAGAATGCAATAAACAATCTGTTTGTTCCAGTGTAATTTTCTTGTGAAATTTTGAAACTATCTAAAACTTCCAAGTTTTATGGAAAAAAAAAACACTTTGTGAAACAAGAAAAGACAGAAAAGAGAAATTCTTGACCTGACACTTTTATAATTTTGTTGGAACCATTTTTTACCCAAACAGATGCCTATGTCTTAATTAATTGATTTAATAAGACAAGTTTCTTGAGTCATGCATTTTGTCAATAAATTACTACTTGACTAATGTGGGATATTAATGGAACATAAATAATTAATTAAGATTTGATTGGGTTTTGATTATGACGTAGCACATTGGTCTTCTATTGATCCAAGTCCAGTTTATTTTTTATATTTGTAGTTTATTTTTTTCAATTCCTTTTTTTGCAAAGACAATTTTTCTATAGTTAGCAATTTTATATAATTGTTTTACTCATAAACAGTATTTTTATCATGCAACATTCTTTCATCTAATATCATACTTAAACAAAATCACAAATTGTTTGGCAACTACAAATAAAATACAACACACATGTAATATCAGCACTATAATTAACGCTGTGATTTTATTTCCTCATTTCTCTCAAACCCAAATATGTATAGTTACAATGACAAAGGATGAGAATTTAGGACGAACTGTCAACCTATCAGTTTCAGAGGCGAGCTAAATTCTGTCGATATAATTGACTCATGTTACATCACTTCCGCAATGTCTTGCATAGCAGGACTGCAGAAACATTACATTGTGTTACTATACGCCCATTTGATAGGATAATTATGGTACAGGAGAAAAATTAATGGGAAATATTTGAATTTCAGTACATGGTAATGGTTAGTTAAAAATCAATGTGAAGGGGTACACTGTCATTCTAGACTTGATTTATCATGACCTTGAATTCCTTTATAATTATCATGGAGCCCATTTATAAGTTATGGCAAGTTATATTTACAGGAAACTTAATTTGTTTTTCTTGTATAATTAATATGAATTTTGATGTCAAAATAGTTTTGCTCTGATGTAGTGGATGTGTGTTCTTTATTTTAACTGCTTTAAATTTACATACAATTTTAGTAAAAGTACTTTCAGCAAATTGTTGAATAAATAAGATAATTAGATAGCATTTTGAACGTTAAAAATAATGCTCTTCTAGATATGACACTTAAAAAATCATGTGTTTTTTCAAGGTCACCAGCTGATTGATATCATTTTAAGTTATGTAAGATTTGGTCATAAAAGTTCCACATTTATATGACATGGCATTATTCCTTTGTAAAATCATAATATTATTTCCTGGAGACTTCGAACAATAATACTTGCCTATAAATTCGCAAAAGAAATTCAAGCATGATTATAATTAACAAACATTGTATTAGGGTGTGTATATACAACAAACAGTGTATGATGGTACCAATCCCTCGTTGATTAGGAAACACCTAGCCTCAATCTATATCATGTAACTTTTCCAATGAAACTTACCCCAAATCTTAAATCATCATGTCTTGTTTGTTGTATTTTAGTTTTTACTTTTGTTGTAGCTGTTTAATCTCAATATTACAAAGTTGAGGCAACACCAGATGAGTATTTTAGCTGCATGCATTGGTAGAAATTACCTATACTCATCTAAACAAAGAACACACCACATAATCAACCACCTGTAAACACACTGTTTGCAAAAAACTGCTGCTATATCACAGATGACTACATTTATCAAGTATATTATGATGGCTGCATTCAAACATCTCCGCAGTGACTGCTTCCGTCATTCTGCCACCACTGTCTCACTAAATTTGTGTGATTTAATAAAGTCTAGTCAGATTTTATAAAGTATAGTTTTTATTAAACTTTACTTGTTCTTTTTTGCATTGATGTTTTAAAAACAATGTGCATTTTACAAAGCCATGTGTCTGAATTTTAATCTATGAAAACAATAAGCAGACAAGTAGGTTAAAATATATTCAAAGTGCATTTTATGATTTACAAAAGTGGAGATCTTATTATTGGAGTAAATAATGGCATTTAAACATCGTAAAATATTCTCAGAAAATGTACAAGTGTTCAAAGTCTAACCAACACCGCATATCTTTTGTTAAAGATATTTCTTTTTTCCTACATATCTATATATTGATTTGAGTAAGCAGTCCAGATTCAGATTATTGAGTTCAGATAACTATGAATTCAGTATAAATGAGCAATTAAAATAAGATATAATGGGTGTAAACTGACATTAAACCATTGTAACTGTTACAATGTTGCCCATTGTAAATTGTGATTTGATATTCAGCAATTACTTTTCTCAACGCCCTTGTGTTGTAATGCTGCAGTATCTTTTTTATACATATATTAGTTCTTGAGTTTCTATCATTCACTCATCGTTCACTACAAAGCATGAAGTTATCAAGCATATGCTAACAGTGTAGATTTTGATCAGCCAGATTTTCAAAATCATTTTAATTTATTCTGAGATACATGTATAATCAATGCGCTCATCTTGCTGCAAGGGTGTAATGATAGTTTCATAATTGCCATAAGCTGTTTTCAAAGAAAACAAAGGACTGGAAATTAACTTTCAGCCTGCGAAGAATGCTTTGATCAGACTTAGGCAATAGGCATAGATCCAGATCAGCCAAAGCAATTAGCATAGATTCTGATCACTTAAGGCAATAAGCATTGATCCAGATCAGCCAAGGCAGTTAGCATAGATCCAGATCAGCCAAAGCAGTTAGCATAGATCCAGATCAGCCAAGGCAGTTAGCATAGATCCAGATCAGCCAAGGCAGTTAACATAGGTCCAGATCAGCCAATGCAATAAGCATTGATCCAGATCAGCCAAGGCAGTTAGCATAGATCCAGATCAGCCAAAGCAGTTAGCATAGATCCAGATCAGCCAAGGCAGTTAGCATAGATCCAGATCAGCCAAAGCAGTTAGCATAGAGCCAGATCAGTCAAGGCAGTTAGCGTAGAGCCAGATCAGCCAAGGCAGTTAACATAGATCCAGATCAGCCAAGGCAGTTAACATAGATCCAGATTAGGTAAGGCAGTTAACATAGATCCATTTCAGCCAAAGCAATGAGCATAAATCCATTTTAGCCAAAGCAATTAGCATAGATCCATTTTAGCCAAATCAATTAGCATAGATCCAGATCAGCCATTTCCTTCTGACAGTTATATGCTCAGTATCTACATTTGCTCCTAAGTCTACAACAATATGTCTTGTTACTTGTGAATAAAGTTATTGGCGATTACCTTAATATTTAGAATGGGTTGTGGTAGGCTATGTGTTAGCACTCCAAACATGTATCTCACCAAGATTTCAGGCATTCCTGTTGTAAGTGTGGGTTGGAATGGCATCTTTCTCTTTGAATAGAAATTAAAGCCATATTACATGTCTTCAAGTTTCATGCTTGGCAGCCATTTCACTGGTCTAAAATGTGCCTTCATATATTATTTAAGACTCTCGCTACAAGAGGCTGCATTGTTACTCTTCCCATACAGTAGATGGTGGAAGAAGTTTCACAGATAATCTGAAGAAATTCTCGAAGCCCCACTGCTAATGGAATTGGGGTTAATTCCTGTTGTCAAGATGTTTTTATATCCATCAAGATTTATCACTGATATTTATTTGACATTGCTTCAGATATGGCAAAGAGGAACATGTCACTTGTTGGTTGTATTGTTCTTGTATTGTTGTGTTTGTTCCTGCTTGTTTGTTGATTTATTATTGTCATGTACAGTCCTTAAAGCTGATAGATTGTTATTGATTCTCGGTCAATGAAGGATTGTATGTTTCAGAAAGTAATGAGCATTTGAAATAAAAAGAGCCTGCATGCAATTTTAATGCAAAAGGGCTAAAAGTTGAACCTTTCCTCAAGAGAGCAAGACTGAACCACAGTCACAGCCTTGAAACACCACTTCCCTCCATGTTTAGAACCCAAGGTGATCCTTGTACTGTTCTTAGAAAGTAAGGCAGTAAATGTTGATTTGCCTCAAGTTGTGTAAAACCTCATTTGAGTTATTTTTTTCCATTTTATATTTTCTTTGCACGTTAATGCTTTGTCCTATTTTGCATTTTCAAGTTTTGATGTATGCAGTTATTATCATAAGACCTTTTCCTATTTTTCTGTTAGATCAAATGAAAAATATCTGGAAGTTGCTTTGTTAAATTCAAAACAAGAAGGAAGAAAGGTGCCACATTAATATTGAACTATTGACAAAGGTCCTGATTATTACAGAAATCATTTAAACATCCATACTCCCAATGATGGACAAAAAGAACAGAAAAGAAAAAAAGATGTCAGTGGTTTGCTGAACTACTCTTTGTTGCCCACATCCTATCCTACAGAGCCAGAGATCCATACTGTTTATAGTTAAATCAATACTTTTAGTTTAATATTCTTAGCAAACAAATCCACATTTTATATGAAAAATACCCTTTTCATCATTATGAGGTCCAATAACGACATTGGGAATGTTGCAGTATGAAAACACCGTATTGACAAATAAAAATTGCTGTCTGCCTAGAAAGTGCCTCTCTGGATTTTATTGTCTGATGTCATTTGGTTGTCATTAAGGTCAGTAAAGTTGGGAAAATGTTGGTGTCTTTAGGGTTGGAGGTTTGAAATGTCTTTCTGACTCATTGTTCAGGAAGTAGATTTTCTGTAAAAAAAACTGCTGCAGAATTAGTTGATACACAGCTTGTTTGTAAAATTATGGTGCATCAGTTTTCTTTCATTACAGTTATGTAAGTGACTGAACATTACACTTACCATCAAGTGCTTGCAGCTATTGGATACATTTTTTTCAGGGTTTTCAGCAATTTTAACTTCCTAAAGCATCCCATGAACAAGCAAACATAAAATAGCATTAATTCCTTTGATAGTATACTAATATATCAGACAAGTCTAGCAAGTCTGTAAGAAATTATTATTCAAAGTTGATTCTTAGCATCATTTCAGTTCTCCTTAACCTTAAAAAATATTTATATTCTGAATATAATTTGAAAAAGACTGTTATTTAATGCAGACTTATTTACATTGCTTATTTGCATATTCACAAGTTGTTTGCATTATCACAATGGCGACTGCTTGTGGACAATTCCGAGACTTAGTGCAAGATGAACATAACTTCCAATGTGACTATTTCAAAAGATGCATCCTTTTTGCTTCCATTGCGTAGGATATATAGCAGTTGGCTAGTGTCTGGTCAGAAGGAATATTTTATGGAAGTAATTCAGTTCCTTGATCCTTCTAGAGACGATACAGCCATTGTGATCTGAGTACACCTTTATGTGACACTGGCTAGACACTGTCTCCATGAAAAATAGCTCCATGAACAATTGTTTGGTCACTTTGTGTTACAACATAGGGACTCAATAAGTATAGGTTTCATGTACTGCTCACTATGTTGAGATTACGCCTTTAGAGTTGAGAGATGGAGTTTGTCCCATTGATACAACAGATAAATTTTCTGTCGATTCCATTTATCTCTGAAAGGGAAAATCTAACAAATAATTACAACATTTAAAAGTACTATCAGCATAAGCATATACCTCATATGTATGAATACTAGGTTTTACCATCAAATTGACGTACATGTATTTGAAAGACCCAGTATCAATTGTTAGCCATCTAAGCATTTATGATCAAAATTGTATATCCAGATAAGTGAGCTTCTGCTGGAAGCTGTCTGATCAACATCTACACCATTTGTTGCTAATCAAGTCTCAAGCAGAATATCTTGTTGCATATCATATAATTATGCAAGCATGTGTTAAGAAAAAAGATTTATAAATGGGTAGTGAAGGAGTGGGGTTAAGCCATTTTTAAGTGGTGAGTTGAGATCAAAGCCCTCCTATCCTATCCAACAGCTGAGCAAATAGGACCACCAGGATGAGAGGCTCTACCTTTGACTATTATAATTGATTCAGGCAACCAATTAAAGGTGTTTAATGTTCAGCTTCACTGGGTCAGCCTCCAATAAATCAGGACACCTGGCAGGGACCAAGTTGGTCAGGGGATTGTCAGAAAGCATCTCAGGTGCCAACCCTTTATGCATGAGTAATTTGCTATTGATATCAGAATAATGTCCAACTATTATAACACTATCTGGGTAGAACCACTGGTGCAACACAGGTCTGCTTGATGACTTTACCACATGTAATGAGACACATTAGTGGATAGAATCCTCCTAAATACCTTCTGCATGCAGGTACATCCATTTATTTGGATTACTCAGTTTGTTTGCTTGTCCTCTTTGGAGTTCATGTTGACTTTAGTGCTTGCATTATGAAACTCTGATCAACCTCATCAACAAACATGCCTTTGTTCTTGATAAAATAACATATCTCCTTAAGTATGTTAATGTATTTAGAGCTCATATTTATTCAAATGTAAGAAATTTCATTGTCTACAATGACACAATTTATATAAAAAATAGCAGGCAATAAAGTCCAAGATTTTCAACTAAACAGACCTATCTGCTTTATGGACTACCTCAGATATTATCTAACAAGGGAGACAATGAACAAGGGAGACAATTTTCACTTCACCAGTGTCCTCCATTGCCCTTGTATAGGTGCAAATCTGAGATAGAGATTCTAACTGGAAGTTTTAGTATAGTCTGTTGATTTGATTTGATATCCTAGTTGGTTGATCATGGAATGTGTGTTTTCTTACATTTCATTTGAAAAGCATTAATTTGAACTGATATATAATGCCAGTTTATGATTTGACCATTTAATATGGGATGCATCAGTTGTTTAATGACATTGGTTTGTTTGCTGTACAATTAGTTGGCTGTTTTATAAATATATTATTTAGCTTTCAGTTTTTTATAATGGACAATATGGTTATGCTTTCCAAAAAATTGATTTCCCATTAACACAGGAAATGTGTTTTGACTAATAATTATCACTCAATCATTGTGCCACCTTTGTCAGATCTGACTATGGCATACGTTGGCTAAAAAAACTCGATTTCATAAATCACAGAGCCCTGGTCACTGCTGATATAGTTGTGTCAACCTAGCATTGTTCAGATGAAGGGTTTCTTATCAAGATGAAATAAGATTTATTGAAATTTCTTGTCATTTTATTTAATGTCATTGTTCTCCACATTTGGCCATCATGCCACAACGTTATTATTTTTTAACTTAACACTCCACTGACTTTTGCATATAAATCAAAGGTCTGCTCCTTTGTTGCTTTTTACTGTCCTGAATTGTTAATTGTTTATCAAGGTTTAATTTTTTATATTTTTATTACGGAAGAGCATTATTAAGGCGCTTAACTGAGATGCTGCATTGGAGAACTGATAAATGAAAATTAATGACTAAAAAAAAAGAAGAAAAAATACTTTTTTTTTTTGAAAATGCTTTTTGATTTTTCGATGAGTAGTCACAACCTATAAAAGACAGGTGATATTAATGTCATATATAGAAAGTAGTATTTGTCAGACTATATAAGTGTAAAACCAGTGTTCTTTAGGCCCGCAGGAAGGATGTTGTAGTGAGTAAGCAATGTTCAAATTGTGACTGTTGTGGTTTATTCAACAATTTCAGGTAAAGTAAGTCAGATTTCATTTCAATAGATGTTCTCTTCATTTCATGCTGCTGTCTAGGTCTGGATTATATTTTTAGATACATTGCATCAACACAATTGTGGTCATATTGGTTTCATTCTGCATTTCTTGCTGAACAAAGACCCAGACATATGTCTGGGTAAAGCTACGGCTTGGCAGGTCATCTTCTAGACCTCCTCTGTGAAAGTTCTGGCCTCTATTGAGACTCCAACCCACATAGTAGGGGGCTGAGGAGTGACAAGTGACTCTTAACACTCAGCTAAGTCTGCTCCTTCTCTCCAGTTTTCTGGAGTTCTTGACATTTTATTTTTATTTCAGTTTGAGAATAATATCTCAAAAGTTCATAAAAATGTGTTGCTAATTTATGGAAGTGCTGCAAATTTTCATACATTTAGCTTAATAGTGTGACACATCAGGCAGAAGCAGTTTTTGTAACTAAGGGTCAGTTGTCAACATGACAACAAAAGAATGAAATACCCTTGTCTTGATGACAATGTCTTGACTGTGTCGTGTATTTCTGCTTCAACTCTCATTTACTTCTTCATGGCTTTCCATGATCTAACATTGTGAGATGATAGGGCCTCAATAGGCACAAATGGTGCACATTCATTTATTACCTGCTCATGTCAAGGCATCTCTAAGTTAGGGACAGGTTGACTCAAAGTTCAGCTTGTGGGCTGATGATAGAATAATGGTTTAAACCATATCATGCTACATTAAGTAATATGTCAAATTTAATTCTTAGTCATTTTTTACAGCTTAATGCAAAGGTTACAAAACTTATTGATAGAGACTAAGCAGCCAGTAGAGCAGATCTTGATCAATGCATGGATCAGATCCTGATCCGACAGCTCCCAGTCTGTAAGCCTGATCAATCCATGGTGCAGATCCTGATCAGACAGCTCCCGGTGTGTAAGCCTGATCAATTCATATATCAGATCCTGATCAAACAGCTCCCAGTCTGTAAGCCTGATCAATCCATGGTGTAGATCCTGAACAGACAGCTCCTGGTGTTTAAGCCTGATCAATTCATATATCAGATCCTGATCAGACAGCTCCCAGTCTGTAAGCCTGATCAATACATGATGCAAATCCTGATCAGACAGCTCCCTGTGTTTAAGTCTGATCAATTCATATATCAGATTCTGATCAGACAGCTCCCAGTCTGTTAGCCTGATCAATACATGGTGCAGATCCTGATCAGACAGCTCCCGGTGTGTAAGCCTGATCAGTGCATGGTGCAGATCCTGATCGGACAGCTCCCGGTGTTTAAGCCTTATCAATGCATGGATCAGATCCTGATCAGACAGCTCCCGGTGTTTAAGCCTTATCAATCTATGGATCAGATCCTGATCAGACAGCTCCCGGTGTGTAAGCCTTATCAATCTATGGATCAGATCCTGATCAGACAGCTCCCGGTGTGTAAGCCTTATCAATCTATGGATCAGATCCTGATCAGACAGCTCCTAGTGGTTAAGCCTGATCAATCTATGGAGCAGATCCTGATCCAACAGCTCCCAGTATGTAAGCCTGATCAATCCATGGAGCAGATTCTGATCATACATCTCCAAGTGTGTAAACCTGATCAATCCATGGTGCAGATCCTGATCAGACAGCTCCCGGTGTTTAAGCCTGATCAATCCATGGAGCAGATCCTGATCCAACAGCTCCCAGTATGTAAGCCTGATCAATCCATGGAGCAGATTCTGATCAGACAGCTCCCGGTGTTTAAGCCTGATCAATCCATGGTGCAGATCCTGATCAGACAGCTCCCAGTATGTAAGCCTGATCAATCCATGGAGCAGATTCTGATCATACATCTCCAAGTGTGTAAGCCTGATCAATCCATGGTGCAGATCCTGATCAGACAGCTCCCGGTGTTTAAGCCTGATCAATCCATGGAGCAGATCCTGATCCAACAGTTCCCAGTATGTAAGCCTGATCAGTCCATGGAGCAGATTCTGATCAGACAGCTCCCGGTGTTTAAGCCTGATCAATACATGGTGCAGATCCTGATCAGACAGCTCCCGGTGTTTAAGCCTGATCAATCCATGGAGCAGATTCTGATCAGACAGCTCCCGGTGTTTAAGCCTGATCAATCCATGGAGCAGATTCTGATCAGACAGCTCCCAGTGTTTAAGCCTGATCAATCCATGGAGCAGATCCTGATCAGACAGCTCCCAGTGTGTAAGCCTTATCAATGCATAGTGCAGATCCTGATCAGACAGCTCCCAGTGTGTAAGCCTGATCAGTGTGTATTTAGCAGGCTTGACTAGTTAACCCTGGCAAATGGTGAAACTGATCTAGTATCCAAATACATGGCAGTTGCACTTGAACTTTGGTGACTTGTGCTGGTAATTGACATGCTTTAGGTTAGAGAAGCCTAATTAGGCCTTGTCATTAATTAATGGACTCCAGGCAGGGTCAATACATACATTGGTTGTCTTAATCCTTGGATGATATCAGAGAGTATGGATCAGACATATGTCCAACAGGAACTAGTTCTCTTACCACATGTTGTAGAGTTTATTTACTGTTGATTTTTATTAGAAATTTATTGATGTATATTTGTTACAACAACACATTTAAAATCATTTGTCTACAGCCAGCTAATATGCCTCAAGAACCCAACCCCCATTAAATATCAGTAGAACCAGTGCTGCACCACAGATCAGCTGCTGGAATATGTTCACACATACTGCCCCCAATCTAAACTGAATGGGAGTCTCTGGTTCTACCCTGATATATGTCTGACCCTGTAGTTCTACCCTGATATATGTCTGACCCTGTGGTTCTACACTGATATATGTCTGATCCTGTGGTTCTACCCTGATATATGTCTTACCCTGTGGTTCTACCCTGATATATATCTGACCCTGTGGTTCTACCCTGATATATGTCTGACCCTGTGGTTCTACCCTGATATATGTCTTACCCTGTGGTTCTACCCTGATATATGTCTTAACCTGTGGTTTTACCCTGATATATGTCTTACCCAGTGGTTATACCCTGATATATGTCTGACCCTGTGGTTCTACCCTGATATATGTCTGACCCTGTGGTTCTACCCTTTTATATGTCTGACCATGTGGTTCTACCCTGATATATGTCTGGCCCTGTGGTTCTACCCTGATATATGTCTGACCCTGTGGTTCTACCCTGATATATGTCTGACCCTGTGGTTCTACCCAGTTATATGTCTGACCATGGGGTTCTACCCTGATATATGTCTGACCCTGTGGTTCAACCCTGATATATGTCTTACCCCGTGGTTCTACCCTGATATATGTCTTACCCTATGGTTCTACTCTGATATATGTCTTACCCTGTGGTTCTACCCTGATATATGTCTTAACCTGTGGTTCTACCCTGATATATGTCTTACCCTGTGGTTATACCCTGATATATGTCTGACCCTGTGGTTCTACCCTGATATATGTCTGACCATGTGGTTCTACCCTGATATATGTCTGGCCCTGTGGTTCTACCCTGATATATGTCTGACCCTGTGGTTCTACCCTGATATATGTCTGACCCTGTGGTTCTACCCAGTTATATGTCTGACCATGGGGTTCTACCCTGATATATATCTGACCCTGTGGTTCAACCCTGATATATGTCTTACCCTGTGGTTCTACCCTGATATATGTCTTACCCTGTGGTTCTACCCTGATATATGTCTGACCCTGTGGTTCTACCCTGATATATGTCTTACCCTGTGGTTCTACCCTGATATATGTCTTACCCTGTGGTTCAACCCTGATATATGTCTTACCCCGTGGTTCTACCCTGATATATGTCTTACCCTGTGGTTCTACTCTGATATATGTCTTACCCTGTGGTTCTACCCTGATATATGTCTTAACCTGTGGATCTACCTTGATATATGTCTTACCCTGTGGTTATACCCTGATATATGTCTGACCCTGTGGTTCTACCCTGATATATGTCTGACCCTGTGGTTCTACCCTGATATATGTCTGACCATGTGGTTCTACCCTGATATATGTCTGGCCCTGTGGTTCTACCCTGATATATGTCTGACCCTGTGGTTCTACCCTGATATATGTCTGACCCTGTGGTTCTACCCAGTTATATGTCTGACCATGGGGTTCTACCCTGATATATGTCTGACCCTGTGGTTCAACCCTGATATATGTCTTACCCTGTGGTTCTACCCTGATATATGTCTTACCCTGTGGTTCTACCCTGATATATGTCTGACCCTGTGGTTCTACCCTGATATATGTCTTACCCTGTGGTTCTACCTTGATATATGTCTGACCCTGTGGTTCTACCTGATATATGTCAGATCCTGTGGTTCTACCCTGATATATGTCTTACCCTGTGGTTCTACCCTGTTATGTCTTACCCTGTGGTTCTACCCTGATATATGTCTGACCCTGTGGTTCTACCCTGATATATATCTTACCCTGTGGTTCTACCCTGATATATGTCTGACCCTGTGGTTCTACCCTGATATATGTCTGACCCGGTGGTTCTACCCTGATATATGTCTGACCAGGTGGTTCTACCCTGATATATGTCTGACCCTGTGGTTTTGCCCTGATATATGTCTGACCCTGAGGTTCTACCCTGATATATGTCTGACCAGGTGGTTCTACCCTGATATGTCTGACCCTGTGGTTCTACCCTGATATATGTCTGACCCTGTGGTTTTACCCTGATATATGTCTGACCCTGTGGTTCTACCCTGATATATGTCTGACCATGTGGTTCTACCCTGATATATGTCTGACCATGGGGTTCTACCTGATATATGTCTGACCCTTTGGTTCTACCCTGATATATGTCTGACCCTGTGGTTCTACCCTGATATATGTCTAACCCTGTTGTTCTACCCTAATATATGTCTGACCATGGGGTTCTACCCTGATATAATGTCTAAGCCTGCTTATCTGGGATCTTCTTCTACTAACAACAGCTTTATGAACACTGATCACATGCATGCATTTCCATGAATTCATGGTTAATTGGTGATTTGCTTCCTAAAGCATGAATATCTGCAAAATAAGATTCAATCCATCAAGTGTTGCTAATGGTTTTAAATCAAGTGTTCCAAAAGTTCAAAAATGATCATGAACGCACAGGTAAATTAACTGTTATTTTCAGCCATGCACTTCCTAATGAAATATCCACTTTAATAAACAAGTAAACAGCGTAGATCCAGATCAATTAGCTCATGCTTGGTCCTGTCTGACTAAGATGACCCATTTTTGCATTGCTTGTTATAATTTTAGGAACAAACTAAGATTTATCATAGGGCTTCAATAAACTTTTACATATTTTCTACAGAAGCCTGAATGTCTCATGATATTCTTCATACATAGTTATTAGATATAAATCATTAAATCAGGCATTTGATGTGCAAAAAGTAGAAAGTTCTGTTATTAGAAGATATTCTGTTATTCTCCTGATAACACGAATTTATCCAGAAATTTTACAGATATATAATTTACTGAAGCATAATTGAATCCAACAAAATTAAAATGGATTACACCCAGTTTATTATGCTTTTTCGAAGCCTATACTTTATTGCTGATTATCTGGGTGTCTTGTATGGTTCTGGTGTAAATAAGGGGGCCAATTAGTACTGTTTGTACTCAGATTGTATCATTGGCTGACTGAAGACAGTTATTTAGGAGCATATTTGTCTCACAAGTGATCATTATTTCGTCAGGGTTGCTGTATCAGTCTGATGATTTATATGGCACACTGGTCCCATGATTAGTCCTTATTGATTCCACATAAATGACAATTTCTGGGCTCATCGCTCTTTTCTCCTGTCTCTCACTCTCTTCATTCTTTTCATTTCCACTCTCTCCGCCACCCTCTTTATCCCTCTTTTTTCTCTCTCTTACTCTTTCCTCTCTTTTCCTCCCCTTCTCCATTTCCCATCTCTCTTCTTCTGTCTTATTTCTTTTTCTCTCTATCTTTTCTTTTTCCCACTCTCTTCTAAGTCTCTTCTTACCTCCCTGTTTTTAGCTCACCTGAGCTTATGATTAGAGCTATTATGATCACCCAGGTCTGTCAACATTTCCAACCCCTGCTCTGAAACTTCTGGGCCAACTTCAGCTAAATTTTCTCAGAAATTTAAGCAGGCTGCAAGAGGCATGGCCATTTTCTGTAAATGGCTATATAGGAAGCCTTAGTAAATCTTCTTGTCCCAAAGTGCAAGAACTAGAGCCTTCATATTTGATATAAATTTTCTTTGGGTGTATGAAGATTGCTCAGATAATTCTAATCCATTAAAATTCATGGCTGCAAGGGGCATGGCCATTTTCCATATATGGTTATATAGGAAAACTTTGAAAATCTTCTTGTCAGAAACTACAAGGGCTAGAGCCTTTTTTATTTGGTATACATAATTCTTGGGTGATCATGGAGTTGAATGCACATGGTGAGAGGTTGAAGTGTTACCATTCAGATACTTTTTACCACTTGGTCCCCTGCACCCTGACACTATTAATTTCAATCATGGGCATCTTATTGACCCTATTATGTTCATAATTGCATCAGTGTCTAGCTTATATGAAAGTAGGAAGAACTTTGGCAATTTTGTAGGTAGAACCACTGACACACTGCAAGTAAATGAAATTGTCCATGACTCTGGGTGGGGTATTTATGCAAGAAACAATAAGGCATATTGATGGTCACTAGTTATTGGGAATGGTGTATCATTTGGCACTCTTCATGTCATTAGGTGGCCCATACTTGTCAGAGATGAGGTAATTATGTTTGTGTGGTCAGTTGAGGTCATGGCTTGACCTGATGTGACCATCACTGAACTAGTCATGAACTTAGATAGACTGGCTGATAAGGTCCCCCAGTGGACAGACAGTCATGAACTGCCAACCCTTGGCCAATAATTGATCACACTTTGGCAAATTGTGTAAATCCAGATCAGCTTGAAGGAGCAACATTATTTGCTGCTAAGTTTTTAGAAATGTGTCTTGTAAGAAAATTGTATATGAGAGTGAGCACTTTATGAAGACTTAGTATGGGGAATTTATAAGTAATGGCAGGTGATGGATTAAAAATCATTTGATAACTGGTGTTGCAATGATTATAGTAAAATCTAGTAGTTTAATGCTGTACATTGCAGCTGGTTGTTGTGGAAGAGGAACATAGGGTGTCCGCTCTTTAGCTCAGTTTTTAAGACTAGGCTTATCTTTCTATCTTCCTTTTGTTCAAGAGATGTTTTGTTTCAAGAATTTCTTTCTTGGTTGTAGATGTTTGACCTCACTTTTGACCTTTGTAGAGATGCTGATGCCAGGCAAGCTGGGATGAATATCAAAGCAGCCCCCATTGGCTGAAATAAGCAATTGTATCAATATGTTCATCTAAACAAGAAACATGCCACTGAATCAACGACCTATGTGCTCAAGTCTAATGCTGCCACTAAAGGCTGCATTTTTTCCAAAACTGTAGCAGCATTCATAACTCCTCAGCAATGATTGCTTCACAGATCCACAAACATGGTGTGTAAATTGTATTGGCCGAATTTAATTGTGTATATTACACACAACATGAGTTTTATTATTTACAAAATTGGACATTATTTCTAGAGTAAGTTAGCTGTTTCTAGAGTGAGTTAGCTGTATTTATACAGGTAAAATATTATTATTGTATAATCATTTGGTGTCATGGTTGTAGCCTTTTCTTTTAAAATAACTTAAAATACATTTTGTTAAAAATTTCCAAATATCTCAAAATAGGGTTTGACATACAAGGTTAATGGAGGAATGGTTTACATCTTTCTTGTTTCTTTATTGCATTACAAATGTTTTAAAGATTGAAATTTCCCCATTCAAATAACCACAGAAATTGGCCTGAGGGATAATTTTTGTAATTATATTATTTTTATAACTAGGGCACAGTTTCTAGGCAATGGTTGTGGTGAGATAATGAGAGAGCTATAATTATGAACACAGCTTCTTCCTAGAATTACTGTCACACATTCAGTCACTGCTGATGTAGGATTGAGGGTTGAAGATCTCAACAGAGGCAATAAAATGCTTGTTTTCAGTTGTAACATCCCATCAGTCATGCTGCAGTGAGCTACAGATTGTATTTATTGGAAGATATTTTAGCGCAGCCTTTACCGTGGTAGCATGTCTTCATGCTGAAGTGAGCTAAAAATTGTATTTACTGGATGATATTGTAGCGCAGCCTTTACCATTGTAGCATGCCTTCATGCTGCAGTGAGCTAAAGATTGTATTTACTGAAAGATATTGTAGCACAGCCTTTCCCATGGTAGCATGCCTTGAACACGTAGAACAATACCACACCCAGTCATATTATCCTGACAAAGGGCTGATCAGTTAATGTACTACTACCACATTTTAATCTATATTGTGCTTTATTATTGTATTTAATGTGGTAGCTGTGGATACAGAGATAAGGGGAGAGTCTGTTTCAGTAACACTGGAAATGGTGGCCACAGAATGGTACACAGCTCTCCTGAGTATTGCATGAATGTAAGTCCACACATGTTGCATGGCAAACAAAAAATTGTATTTTGTCCTAACTATTTGAGTGCATCAACATGGTAATTTAAATTTTCTATAATTTAATATATTTAGGCATGAAAAATCATTGTTGTCAAAGATCCATTAGTACTGAGAAACAATAAATTAGATTTTTGTTGTACAAACATTCAGCTATACAAGTCTATAGGTTGATCTTTAGTTACACACTCTATAATTATTAAACAACAAATGTTTGGTTTAAATGTTCCTTGGGTGGCCCTGTATTAAGATTGTTCAAAGAATGTTAATCTGTAAAATCCATGGCCACCAAGGCATGGTCATATGGCTATATAGGAAAAATTGAAAATGTTCATATAAGAAACTACAGGAGCTGAATAACCAGGTGTAAATTTTTATCTGGTCGCAAACTCATGCATAAGTATCAAGATGTAATGATAATTACTAAGCAGCAGATAGGGATGGTCTGGATCAGACAGGTTCTAGCAGGAGGTCTTGATGTCTTATCAATCAGGTTCCAGCAGGAGGTCTTGGTCAGACAGGTTCCAGCAGGAGGTCTTGGTCAGACAGGTTCCAGCAGGAGGTCTGGATCAGACAGGTTCCAGCAGGAGGTCTTGATCAGACAGGTTCCAGCAGGAGGTCTTGATCAGACAGGTTCCAGCAGGAGGTCTTGATCAGACAGGTTCCAGCAGGAGGTCTTGATCAGACAGGTTCCAGCAGGAGGTCTTGATCAGACAGGTTCCAGCAGGAGGTCTTGATCAGACAGGTTCCAGCAGGAGGTCTTGATCAGACAGGTTCCAGCAGGAGGTCTTGATCAGACAGGTTCCAGCAGGAGGTCTTGATCAGACAGGTTCCAGCAGGAGGTCTTGATCAGACAGGTTCCAGCAGGAGGTCTTGATCAGACAGGTTCCAGCAGGAGGTCTTGATCAGACAGGTTCCAGCAGGAGGTCTGGATCAGACAGGTTCTAGCAGGAGGTCTTGATCAGACAGGTTCCAGCAGGAGGTCTTGGTCAGACAGGTTCCAGCAGGAGGTCTGGATCAGACAGGTTCTAGCAGGAGGTCTTGATCAGACAGGTTCCAGCAGGAGGTCTTGATCAGACAGGTTCCAGCAGGAGGTCTTGGTCAGACAGGTTCCAGCAGGAGGTCTTGATCAGACAGGTTCCAGCAGGAGGTCTTGGTCAGACAGGTTCCAGCAGGAGGTCTTGGTCAGACAGGTTCCAGCAGGAGGTCTTGATCAGACAGGTTCCAGCAGGAGGTCTTGATCAGACAGGTTCCAGCAGGAGGTCTTGGTCAGACAGGTTCCAGCAGGAGGTCTTGGTCAGACAGGTTCCAGCAGGAGGTCTTGATAAGACAGGTTCCAGCAGGAGGTCTGGATCAGACAGGTTCCAGCAGGAGGTCTTGGTCAGACAGGTTCCAGCAGGAGGTCTGGATCAGACAGGTTCTAGCAGGAGGTCTTGATCAGACAGGTTCCAGTAGGAGGTCTGGATCAGACAGGTTCCAGCAGGAGGTCTTGATCAGACAGGTTCCAGCAGGAGGTCTTGATCTGACAGGTTCTAGCAGGAGGTCTTGATCAGACAGGTTCCAGCAGGAGGTCTGGATCAGACAGGTTCTAGCAGGAGGTCTTGGTCAGACAGGTTCCAGCAGGAGGTCTTGGTCAGACAGGTTCCAGCAGGAGGTCTTGGTCAGACAGGTTCCAGCAGGAGGTCTGGATCAGACAGGTTCCAGCAGGAGGTCTTAGTCAGACAGGTTCCAGCAGGAGGTCTTGATCAGACAGGTTCCAGCAGGAGGTCTGGATCAGACAGGTTCTAGCAGGAGGTCTTGGTCAGACAGGTTCCAGCAGGAGGTCTTGGTCAGACAGGTTCCAGCAGGAGGTCTGGATCAGACAGGTTCTAGCAGGAGGTCTTGGTCAGACAGGTTCCAGCAAGAGGTCTTGATCAGACAGGTTCCAGCAGGAGGTCTTGATCAGACAGGTTCCAGCAGGAGGTCTGGATCAGACAGGTTCTAGCAGGAGGTCTTGGTCAGACAGGTTCCAGCAGGAGGTCTTGGTCAGACAGGTTCCAGCAGGAGGTCTTGGTCAGACAGGTTCCAGCAGGAGGTCTTGATCAGACAGGTTCCAGCAAGAGGTCTTGATCAGACAGGTTCCAGCAGGAGGTCTTGATCAGACAGGTTCCAGCAGGAGGTCTTGATAAGACAGGTTCCAGCAGGAGGTCTTGATCAGACAGGTTCCAGCAAGAGGTCTTGGTCAGACAGGTTCCAGCAGGAGGTCTTGGTCAGACAGGTTCCAGCAGGAGGTCTTGATCAGACAGGTTCCAGCAGGAGGTCTTGGTCAGACAGGTTCCAGCAGGAGGTCTTGATCAGACAGGTTCCAGCAGGAGGTCTTGATCAGACAGGTTCCAGCAGGAGCTGACAGATATTAATCGACTCTTTTTTCTGGAGCTTGACCAGTGTATGACAAGCAGACCCCTAGTTTCATATGTCAAAGCCTTTAATGGACATACTATCATAGTTTATATTTCCTTATGTCAAAGCCTTTAATGGACATACTATCATAGTTTATATTTCCTTATGTCAAAGCCTTTAATGGACATACTATCATAGTTTACATTTCCTTATGTCAAAGCCTTTAATGGACATACTATCATAGTTTATATTTCCTTATGTCAAAGCCTTTAATGGACATACTATCATAGTTTACATTTCCTTAAGTCAAAGCCTTTAATGGACATACTATCATAGTTTACATTTCCTTATGTCAAAGCATTTAATGGACATACTATCATAGTTTATATTTCCTTATGTCAAAGCCTTTAATGGACATACTATCATAGTTTACATTTCCTTATGTCAAAGCCTTTAATGGACATACTATCATAGTTTATATTTCCTTATGTCAAAGCCTTTAATGGACATACTATCATAGTTTACATTTCCTTAAGTCAAAGCCTTTAATGGACATACTATCATAGTTTACATTTCCTTATGTCAAAGCCTTTTATGGACATACTATCATAGTTTATATTTCCTTATGTCAAAGCCTTTAATGGACATACTATCATAGTTTACATTTCCTTAAGTCAAAGCCTTTAATGGACATACTATCATAGTTTACATTTCCTTATGTCAAAGCCTTTAATGGACATACTATCATAGTTTATATTTCCTTATGTCAAAGCCTTTAATGGACATACTATCATAGTTTACATTTCCTTATGTCAAAGCCTTTAATGGACATACTATCATAGTTTACATTTCCTTATGTCAAAGCCTTTAATGGACATACTATCATAGTTTATATTTCCTTATGTCAAAGCCTTTAATGGACATACTATCATAGTTTATATTTCCTTATGTCAAAGCCTTTAATGGACATACTATCATAGTTTATATTTCCTTATGTCAAAGCCTTTAATGGACATACTATCATAGTTTACATTTCCTTATGTCAAAGCCTTTAATGGACATACTATCATAGTTTACATTTCCTTATGCCAAAGCCTTTAATGGACAGACTATCATAGTTAACATTTCACTATTTCAATATTTATATAAATAAAGCTAAATGTAGCATGTTTCTGTTTTTAATTGTAAAACACCACATATGTATTTTTTAACTTTAGTACATTTATATTGCAGAGAAATAAATGACCTCAAAACTATTTCCAAAACAAAAGGAAAAAACAAAGAGTGAAAAGTATGAACAGCAGTAGTGCATGTTTTGCTTCATGTATATATTCATCATCAACAGAAGCAGCATCTGTGCTATATAAATGTGCATGAATATGGAAGTGTTGGCAGATTGTCTTGTCATGTTTACAAAGACAAGAAAAAAAATCAAGATTATACTGGCATGAGTTAATCTGCATATGATTCATTTATATAACAAAAAATGGTGACAGTCTTGATCCAGTTTAACTTTGTGCAACATCTGCACCTACTGTCACAGATTTCAACATCTGCACCTACTGTCACAGATTTCAACATCTGCACCTACTGTCACAGATTTCATTATAGGGAGTCCTCAGGCTAGACAGTTTTTACTTTCAGGCTCTCTGATTGAAGGGTCACCGTATGTTGTAATAAAGGTCAATGCTGTTGTGGATGTATTACATAAAGGGTGTTTGTGTCACACTCATGTTTCATGTAACAAGTGGTTAATAGTCAATATCTCTTAATCCCTCAGCCTCTCACTACAAGTTTTTAGATCCTTCAGGATATATTGTTCCATGAGGTGCTTACCCAGCTGCTCTAGGGTGCATGGATAGTTCTGCTTATATTTTTGTCTGGAGTCTTTTTTATAAAATAAAAGAAAAAGAAATAATTACATTATTTGTTTGGTGTCATGTTGGTGTGATGTTCATATATCGAAATATTTTCTTTTTTTTGAATTAACCTGCGAAGCACATTTTGTTCAGGTATATATAAATTGTGAAACCCAGATCTGTATACTCCAGCTGGGATCTGTCTGTTCAGGATCTGTACAAGACTAGCTGGCAGATCTAAATCTACACTATTTTCATTTAGTCTTGAACAATACTTTCAATTGCATTACAAACAGTACCTTTGTAACCCATTTACTTTAAACAAAGTCTAGATCCATGTAGGCGCTTAAGGGCAATTGTCATTCTTCTCCATGTTCCCAATATCTCATAGACTCATGCATGGACAAAGAGCCAGGGGGCAGGATTATATGGACATTTTCTATGTGAGCAACCTTCCTGTCTCTCTCTGGCTGTATTCCCAGATTCTTCACACTTAACTGGGAGAGAGACTCAGCTTTAGCGTGACATTGTGACAGCCAGCCGTTCTAGAATGATGTCTTGAATATTTATACTTTCTCAAGTCCATCTCTTTCCCTACATCTGTGCATTGTCGTTATTGTGATAGAATGTCTTATCCCCTATCAATGCATGTCTATGAATATTGTTTGTTTTTATTACACTAGATAATACAGCCAGGGCTCCTTTTGGATTTGGATGTTAAAGCTTTGGTTAAACTATTAAACACACATATCTTTTAAAAAATAAAATCATTAGCTTAAATCATCTTCTCCAAGCCAGGTTCCATATAATAATTTTGATGAAATGATATCAGGTAAAATTATCCATCTTATCAACACTATTATGATCTGTATGGTTGTGTCCAGCTATTATTGGTGATGGAATGCACCAGATTCATGTAACCACTGACACAGTTGTGAAATTAACTGAGACTTGAACTTTTGTGACAGCTGAGGAGTTTAAAATAAAATCATCGACTCAGTTTAACAGTTACTCATGAATGCTCTTTAAAAAAGTAGATGTCAAGCCCAAGTCACATCGGTGACACATTTTTTGATTGCACAATTTATAAATTGTAGATATATGTATTCAGAACATTAAAGTTATATGTTGTGAGCCTTTTACACAATGCTTATGCAGCAGCCATTAAGTGTTGGGTGTTTGTGCCAAGAGTTTATTGGAAAATTTACAAATATATTATAACTTGCAATGTAGGCATATGGTTGGTTGTCTCATTTGTTTTTCAGAAAGCTAAGACATGTGTAAGGTTGATGCACATGCTTAACTTAAGAGCGACGACTGCAAGTCAAGCATGTATTTATTGTTGGAAGGTTGCCAACTGATGAATGGCAGCTGTAATGCTGATGAAATAGGTCTGTAATGCTGATGAAATAGGCTTTAAATGAAGCTTAGAACCATTGCTTAGTTTGATTCTTAGCCTGTTCATCACAAATTGATCAAGCTTATGGAAATAGTGTAGATCTGGATCAGCCAACTCCCACTCTGTCAATACCACTTGCTAATATAACATTTACCGATGGTTTGTTTGCCAATAATTAACCAGTAGTTTAGGTTATTAAGAAACCAATGTGGCTAAGAGTTAATAAGTACTTATGGGGACTAAAACCATATTTTGTTTAGTTCTATCAAAAGGTTACTTACAAGAGTTTGACATCACAAAATCTGTAAACTGATAAGCTCTGTCTGTTAATGTTTTCCAGAATATGCCACCCTTCAAAAACAAAGCTGCAGTTTTGTAAACTGTCCATTGCTTTCTGTCGACTCTACAAGGCACCATTATTTATGGCTCTTTCATTTTGCTTTTGTTTGCCTTGAAGTTATGGAATGAAAAACACATTTAAAACATTTATTTTTGTTATTTTCCTTTGTTTGCTTGCAACAAAAGAATTATCAAAATCTTAAAGAGTCATAATAAAGTGCATTGTCTATTCTATTGTTAATTCTATATTATGTGACAAGAACAAACATGTAAAAAAAACAAAAGTTCATTGCAAGGAAGCTGTTACATCCAATCCTGTTCCTGCATATAGAGGTGTTGCTGTTGTTTTGTAATTGCTGCAGCTTTTCTTAATTGGTCTAAACATTATTAGCTATAAACCTAATTGGCACAAGAACAACACCTGGTTGATTTGGAAGTAAGTGTTAACATATTGAACAGTTTTATTGAAGGTGCTAGCTGAGTTTCTTGGTAAAAGCATAGTTACCCTGTTATCAAGAGTTCCCAAGTTTTCAAAATAACATCTATTCTGTCCAATTTATCATGCCTTTTGTTCTTATCCTTCTGTGTAGAAACTAATATAATATCAGATAAGCGGTTCCTTTTTCTGTTGAAATCTCAAAGTTTGATAAATGATTTTATTTGTCTTTATAATAATTGTCCAACACATCACCGGTATGTCAGACTGACCTAATGTTTCCATGTGTCCATCCATGAGCCGTGCAATGGTGTGTCTGTCCTCAGACTTCCTGCATCCCTCTGTGATCACTAGCTGATGCTAATAACTATCTAGGCTATATCACAGAGTACAAATTGTATAACATAACAGAATGGAAAGCTGTCAACATATGTTGATACACAAGATTAATAACAAGCAAATTGTAAGATTGGAACATCTTTATACATCTGAATTTCAAAACATCAGCAGGGTATGTTCAGTTTTATTTTAAACAGAGATGTTTGATTATGTTTTGGTGCTAGCTCTTAATATTGAACACTTATTAACAATGATAGCTTATTAGGATGATCTTGTCCCTACTCAGGTTTTTGTTCAAACCCACCCCCATAACAGCAATAGTTTGATGGCCTGAGTTATAGCTAAAGCTTAAGTCCTTATCCTACTATATTTGTTAATAACTGAAAATAACAATGACATTTTATTTAATCATCATTTTAAAAAAATGATTCCTTACTGATCTCCAATTAAAGATGCCTTGACATTGTTCTATAGACTCAGCAGCAAAGGATGAAGATCAGACTGTTCCCAAGAGGAGCTTGTTGAGCTGGATAAACAATATTTGCCTGCATCAATACCTTCTTAGCAGGCAAAGGGTTAGGTGAAGGAAGCAACAATATGCTTGGTATATGGAATCAATCCGCTTTAAATTGGTCTGATTTAAATATTATATTAAAAATCCAACCAATCAGATCTATAATATTGGTCTCAGACCCCAGCTCAAAACTTTAGCCTGGGTAACTGTTGCAGATAATTACACAGAGAAAGCATTTGAAGTCGCTGCTGCCTTGCCAAACCTAATGAATACACAAGGATGCATGGTCCCATGTTTGTGGCATTGACAGGGGCAATAAAGCTTCACTCTAAACCTGATTATTCACCAGCGAATTTCCTTGTCATAATTTTTATGATGACACTTTCTTAGAGAGTAGGATTCAATGAGAAAATATGACCATATTAGGAGTGCATTGGTTTTGTTTGCTGATTGTTCCTTTGACAATGTTAGACTTTGTTCACTTGGAAATCTGTAAGCCTTTCGTTTCCTCAATACAATTTTGAATCATTTGGAAGAAAAATAAGCATGTCTTAACATATTTCCTTACATCAAAAGTGAATAAAAGTTAGCTACTCATTTGGATGGCTTTAAGTTTCATTTTAAGTTTTAACAAAGGAAATCTCTTAGTAAAACAGACTTAACTTTGAAGCTTGGCAATATACTGACTGTAGTTTCATACAATTTTTCATCTCTCAAAAGACATATATTTCCAAATCACCCTAGACATACTAATTTAATTGTAGTTTAACTACTGTTCCTATTGTCAACTCCATACATTCCCAGCCCTGGCATTGTTCCTCAACTATCTAACCAGCATTCAATGCAAGACTTAATTTGAGACAATATTATTTTGAAGTGCCACCATTTGTGGACACTGGCACCATCACATCAGGGAGATCTCAGAGAGATATCCTAGGATCCATTTAGTAAACTCAGTCTGCTAAACATAATTAAATCTGGCTTATTCAAATAGGGTAGATCCTGATCAGCCAGTTATGACTGGGAGATGTATCATCTGGAACTGCACAGTTTGCTGCTGTGTCTCTAGCTATATGTTCTATTATTGATGTGATTAGCAAGTAAAAGTGTTTGTATTACAAATGTTGCAAGTTAAGGGTTAAGCTTCCTTTGGGCAAACCATTTAATGAAATGATCAGCTTGATGATGAACTTTGTTCACTGGATGGGTTATGTGGCCCTCAATGTTTATGGACAATCAATCTGTGGCACTTGTATATCTTCCACACACGACTGGGCTTCAATAGGACCTGGTCAAGTGTTGTCCAAGTATCCACCAGGAGTTGAGTAAAAATTCAGTTCTTCAACTGAATTCATGGCCATGCTCTGATATTAATGCTATATTTTTCATTACTGCACCATACTTATTTCTGTCTACTATTGGTGTGCATAGGAAACAAAGAATTGAGGTTCTATTGTCTTGGTAACATTCTTTAAATCATCGAGCAGGTCCACCTGGAACATGTCTGTTACTGCATCCACAGTAAAACAATGCCCTATACATTTATCATAGGGTCACTGGAACCTAGAAAAACAACCCTTATAATGTATAGACAAAAAAATAAAGCCACTGATACATCTTTGATATCAGAAATCAAAGAACCATATAAGGGACATATAGCTACAAGCAAAATCATTAGCCCTTAACTTGCTACATTTTTTAAAAAAAAGCCCATGCTAAATTCTTTATGTTTTTTTGCTTTAATATTATATATGTGACAGGTCAGGGTTGATATACTTATAAACAGAGATTGAACAGTTAGTAGTGTAGATCCTGATCAGACAGTTCCCAGCAGGAAGATGGTTGGCCTGGATCTACACTATTTGCCTAAGCCTTATAAATATGTGAAGAGCAGGCTAAGAGTTAAAATATAAAATATGCTGTTTGTTCTGTCACATCGTACATTTTGCAGGAATTTTGAAGTGCAATACAAATTTTATGGAAGCTCCTGCAAACTTTGCAGTAATGTGAAAATGTCACCTTGAAGAAGTGAGAGAGTGTCATATTGTCAGGAGTGTTGTTGTCAGGAACGTCAAGGTGTAAATGTAGCGTTGTAATAGAAGGGGTAATACATGTAGTATTGTGATAGGCCCAGATGTAATATATGTAGTAATATGATAGGCCAAGAGGTAATACACATAGCATTGTGATAGACCATGGCGTAATACATATAGCACTGGGACAGGCCAAGGGGTAATACATGTAACATTGTGACAGACCAAGGGTAATACATGTAACATTGTGACAGACCAAGGGTAATACATGTAACATTGTGATAGACAAAAGGTAATAAATGTAGCATTGAGATAGACAAAGGGTAATACATGTAACATTGTGATAGGCCAAGGTATATATAGCATTGGAATAAGCCAAGGGGTAATTCATGTAGCCTTGCTTACGGCTTACCACTAGGGCCTCTCACAGCCACCATTTTCTTGAATTTACTTACCTTCTAGGTGAACTGTTTTTGAAAAGGAATTCTAAAAATGGTACATGTATTGTTGTGAAAGCCAAGGTGGTTTGCTGTACTAAGCCTGCGGGATCTTTCCAGCCAACTAAGTATAGGCTGACTGATTTCCAAAGCTTTAACATAGAAATAATTCCCAGCCAATAACACTTTCCAGAAAAAACTGTAAAAAAAAATGCAATATTTTATTTCTATATCAATGCTCTGTGACCCATTTCACAGCTCTTTACATTTTTCAATTCACTTACTTAGATTAATTGTATTTATTTCTTCTTCTTATTCCAGTCGGCAGTTTTATACCTAGACTTTTCCTACTGGAGCCATTAAAGCTGGCAGCCAAGCACACTTTACAGCCAACTTGTTAACAAGAAGGTAAGTAAATCACTGTCCCTTGTCAGTTTGTGACCACCCTTGTTCTCTACTCCTCGTACCATAGTCTAGTTTTAGTTTAGCTCAATGTGCCCAGAATCATATTCTTATTATGTAAGAAATTGTTCATTGTTGTGCCAAGTTAAGATTTTTGCAGTGCTCGAGAGCATGCATCAAAGTCTACAAATGCTATGTAACCGAGGGTTGGTTGGAAGTGATTAGGAAGAATTAACAAGCGAGAGGTGCCTTCCAGCAGAACAACTTGATATTGTGGACTTTACTTAAGTCCTCTATCTTACCTATGTGACCAAACACTTCAGTTGCAAATCTGCTGAACATGCTGATCTGAGTTAGAAATTTTAAAAGTTTGGAAGTCTTTCAGTTGAACAGCCCAAATTTTAGGAGATGTTCAAATCTTCCAGCTTATCTAACTGTCATACCAGAAATTTTCCATTGATCCTGAAAAAATGAAACTGTTCAAATATGGCCTATCAGCTAATTTGTTGGACCTTGTGTTTCAACTGAAAGTTCCCACTGACCCCAATATGTCATCAATAACCCCATATCAAAAACATCTTGATAGCCATTAAATTAATTTAATTCAATTACCTGTTACTAGAGAAGCAAGCTATTGACTGTTGATGGGTAATATATTGGCATGTTCTGTGTCTTGTTTCCACACACTGTATCTAATGTTGCATTAAAGCTGTTGTAAAGTATATCACATTTCAACAAAAGTCATTAGGACATGTCAGCTTATAATGCTGGAGTTTCTGTTTTACTTTCTATGTTATACTTGCCAGCTACCAGTTGTAGTTTCACCGTATACCACTTGATATTGAATCAACCCTGAGGCCTTTGATAAAATAATAGGTTTTTAGCGTGTTGCTAGCTAATTTTCAAATCATGGTTCTCCGATCAATCTTACTCTGAGGTGCTTTTCAAACTCGTTTAATCAGGTTGTTTATTCCTTTTAAAGGTTTTTACGCTTTATTCTTCTTGAGAAAAATATTCATCTTGAGCAAAAGACATTACCCATGCTGCAGCCTGATCAAGTTAAATTGTTCCATTAAGATGGCAGGCTTTCAGCCCTATTTGGTCGATTTACACAAAACAATCTTGGTAAGAAAATTGTTTTTTGCCTGATCGAATTTGGACTATCTCATGTTTTGGGGCTCAGTGATAAAATTTCTGTGAAACTTTTAATCAAGATAGAAAATATTTCCTTCAGACTGAAGAATGTTTTCAAAGATGCTTAAAGCTCTAAGTCATTAGATTGTCTGATTTCTTGAGAAAATATGGTGAGGTTTATATAATAACAGTGAAGTTTTTGCCCATTCAGTATTGTTATAGGCACTTTTTTTCTGCTCCCTTTTCATATTATTTTGTACAGAAATTGTACTTGAATATGAGCCTTATAAAGGTAGATTTTTATTCAGTTTGTGTTTGGCAAACTAAACTATACTCATTGTATCATTTTCATTGTGCTGTGTAATGCAACATCTTTGTGCAGTTATATCAGGAAAAGTCTGGTCAATACCAGTAATTTGTTTCTGTTACAATCAGCAATAGGACAACACGACCCTATGTTATTATATATTTTTTTAATTATTGTCTCATTAATTATTGTACATTCGATAGAAGTGAATCATTTTCTTCTGATTCTTTTCCAAGCAACTTGACATCACAAACATGTACTTGCTTTTAGCTCCAATTTCCACTAAGCACTTTGAAAATTGTTAATGATGATTTTGAAATGAAAACAATGCCTTTCACAGCACTTTGAGCACTTTGATTCTCATTAAAAGAAGCTAAATATATAAAATTTACAAACTTACGTTATTGACAATACTAGGAAATTATTTATATCTAATTAGAAAAAAAGATTGTGTTTTTTCCTTTTATTTCAATTTTTACATTTTGTTCTTCCTTGTCCCTTTTATGTAGAGAATTTTGCCTGGATGAAAGATTGCATTTTATAGTTTCTCCAGTCAATGACACATTTTGGATATAACTTGCAGTTTTCTGTCAGTGTAATTATAGACTTATGTTGTACAATAATTCAACAGCGACCTTTGATGCTTCACATCAATGCTTTCATGTTTCTGGCATGGAGTGTGCAAAAGCTTATGATGCTCTAGTTTCTCTTTAGGGGAAACGCTGAAATTATTCAGAATAAGTTGCCAGAATGGTGACATCCTTTGAAACTTTTTAAATTGCAAGCAAGTTTGGGTGATTTAAATATTCTATATAATATTCATTAAGTATGATTGTCATTTTAAAACCTCTTAACTATATACCAAGGTCAGAAATTATCTGGAATATATTCTAAGATTGTTAATTGTATACAAGTGCCATTATGTATTGATATAAATAAGATATAAATAAAATAAATATTATGTTTTACTTTCTACCATATTTAATCTAATCTAATCTATCAGTTCTAATTATAAAACTCACCATAAAATTTTAACTGTTTTAATTTGTTCTTATGGTTTTATCTCACACGTGAGATGGGGTGGTGTATTCAAATACAAGATTTGATCTTGTTTCTTTTTTTTACCGTATTATTCTTCCATCTTATCATCTTAGTATCATTTTCTTCTAAACTCTTAGCCTGCTTATCAAATATTTATAATGCTCAGGCAGATAGTGTAGTTGAAGATCAGCCAGCTCCTAATGAAAGCGGTCTAATCAGGATCTGCATTATTTGTTGCTTGGTCTCTATTAATATGTAAATTAAACAATTCATGAAATATGGATTATATATACCCGGTAATTGAAATAAGAGACTGAGCTTTGAAACAATTATAGCATGTTAAGGGTTAAACTTGTCTGTATCAGATAATCTCCAATATTTCATTAAAGTTAACAAAAACATTTCTGAAAAATTCCTCTAGTTTTGTCAAATAAATTTCAAGTCAACAGCAAAAAAAAATGTATTTGTTTTGTGTTACCATGGATATTGAAGCTGTACTGCTGCATGATTAATTATCAGATCACTCGGGTCCATTTCATTACCATTCTCGCAGAAAGCTCGAAAGAAAACCTTGCAGATTCATCGGATTCATCTCCAACTAAATCTCGAAAGATGACATTTCTGTATGCGTGATTGAGTAATGTTGTTGTAGCTTATAGAGAATGGACTTTCATATTTTGCATGGCAAGGCACCTCATCAGCGAAAATAATCTCTTATCCTTGCAAAATGGTTTATCTTACTTGATTACCTTCATAAAGAGAGAAGGTCTTCTGCTAGAATCACAATGGATTTGAACAGAGTGTTGATCACAGATTGAAATGTTGGTGAAGAAATATCGCTAAAATAAATAGGTTTGTGCTGAATGTCTATAAATGGTTTTAGACAATATATTTTCCATGTTTATCAGGCAGGAAGAAATGCTTTTTTAGATATCCAGATATTAAAGTTAGATGGATATATAGCATGGATTTATGTAATTTTTTATCATATTTATACCTGTTCATTTGAACATGTAGAGATGAATTTAAGATTAAACCTCAATATATGGATATTTCAGAAATTTGATTGAAAACATCCATGTTTATTTACTCAAGGGAAAATTTTAACAGCAAAGATAAATCTCAGCATATTGCATTTCAGTCTAATTTATAGATGTGGCTTTCTATATATTTTGACAGGACACAAATCACCCTGTAGCAAAGACAATACCATGAATCTCTTTTTTGTCAGGAACATGTAGAGTGGCATTTTAGCCCCAGATAAAGGAGTACACCTCTTGCTAAATCCTTTATTTCTCCTCGAAACCCATTTTAACTAGTATATGGCTGACTAACAAGTTTTCATGGCAAACAAGTCTTCGGGGATTTTTTTTTTACATAGACGCCGTTTGACCTTTCCAAACGCCGTGTTTTCAGAAAAAAATGGAATCAAAGGATTGAAAACTAAACAGGTATGTAAGGAAGAGAATTGTTGAAGTTGTTGATGTTAAATTTCCTCAAATATTGTACATTTTAATGCCTAATGAGCGATTAAATTGCGTTAGACCCCCGAAAACTTGTAAGACCATGCTACTTGTTAGAATCATTTCAGTATGACAATTTCAAAGCGTACCAGTTAAATAGCATGTGCATATGATTTATGGGATATATGATAACACAAAGTCGGATTTTCTGCTTTAGTATTATTTCTGACTGATATGAAAAGCTATATAAAAAGGGTCTTCTGTTTCCTTTAAGTCAGACTGGATTTGCCCTTGTCCTAGATTAAGAGTGTTTCTGGGTCACAGTTTAAGCAGAGTGGCAGATAGGTATAAGAGTTAGAATTAGCACAATTCCCAAGTATTTTATATATCAGAGAGAATAATAAATTTATATCAGGTTATATATTATTGTTGCAATACATCCTATAAATCTTTTTAAATAAATGAAACTGAACAATGTATGACAATCAATATGAAACTGAATAATGTATGACATTCGTTATGAAATTGAACACAAAATGACAGCCATTATAAAACTGAAGAAGAAATGACAGGAAAAAACAAAACAAGAAATGACACTGAAGCAAAATGTGTTTCATGTTACATTCCTGACCAAAGACGCCATTTCACTCATAGCACCTTTACCGGTGGTCACGGTGGTCATGGACATGTTATCCTAGTGTTACCCTACTGTACTTCCAGTGCCAGAAACTAGAATGGTCAGGTGGTCACAGTGGTCATGGACATGTTATCCTAGTGTTACCCTACTGTACTTCCAGTGCCAGAAACAAGAATGGTCAGGTGGTCACAGTGGTCATGGACATGTTATCCTAGTGTTACCCTACTGTACTTCCAGTGCCAGAAACTAGAATGGTCAGGTGGTCAGGGTGGTCATGGACATGTTATCCTAGTGTTACCCTACTGTACTTTCAGTGCCAGAAACTAGAATGGTCAGGTGGTCACAGTGGTCATGGACATGTTATCCTAGTGTTACCCTACTGTACTTCCAGTGCCAGAAACTAGAATGGTCAGGTGGTCAGGGTGGTCATGGACATGTTATCCTAGTGTTACCCTACTGTACTTTCAGTGCCAGAAACTAGAATGGTCAGGTGGTCACAGTGGTCATGGACATGTTATCCTAGTGTTACCCTACTGTACTTCCAGTGCCAGAAACAAGAATGGTCAGGTGGTCACAGTGGTCATGGACATGTTATCCTAGTGTTACCCTACTGTACTTCCAGTGCCAGAAACTAGAATGGTCAGGTGGTCACAGTGGTCATGGACATGTTATCCTAGTGTTACCCTACTGTACATCCAGTGCCAGAAACTAGAATGGTCAGGTGGTCACAGTGGTCATGGACATGTTATCCTAGTGTTACCCTACTGTACTTCCAGTGCCAGAAACTAGAATGGTCAGGTGGTCACGGTGGTCATGGACATGTTATCCTAGTGTTACCCTACTGTACATCCAGTGCCAGAAACTAGAATGGTCAGGTGGTCACAGTGGTCATGGACATGTTATCCTAGTGTTACCCTACTGTACATCCAGTGCCAGAAACTAGAATGGTCAGGTGGTCACGGTGGTCATGGACATGTTATCCTAGTGTTACCCTACTGTACTTCCAGTGCCAGAAACTAGAATGGTCAGGTGGTCACAGTGGTCATGGACATGTTATCCTAGTGTTACCCTACTGTACTTCCAGTGCCAGAAACTAGAATGGTCAGGTGGTCACGGTGGTCATGGACATGTTATCCTAGTGTTACCCTACTGTACTTCCAGTGCCAGAAACTAGAATGGTCAGGTGGTCACAGTGGTCATGGACATGTTATCCTAGTGTTACCCTACTGTACTTCCAGTGCCAGAAACTAGAATGGTCAGGTGGTCACGGTGGTCATGGACATGTTATCCTAGTGTTACCCTACTGTACATCCAGTGCCAGAAACTAGAATGGTCAGGTGGTCACAGTGGTCATGGACATGTTATCCTAGTGTTACCCTACTGTACTTCCAGTGCCAGAAACTAGAATGGTCAGGTGGTCACGGTGGTCATGGACATGTTATCCTAGTGTTACCCTACTGTACATCCAGTGCCAGAAACTAGAATGGTCAGGTGGTCACAGTGGTCATGGACATGTTATCCTAGTGTTACCCTACTGTACATCCAGTGCCAGAAACTAGAATGGTCAGGTGGTCACAGTGGTCATGGACATGTTATCCTAGTGTTACCCTACTGTACATCCAGTGCCAGAAACAAGAATGGTCAGGTGGTCACAGTGGTCATGGACATGTTATCCTAGTGTTACCCTACTGTACATCCAGTGCCAGAAACTAGAATGGTCAGGTGGTCACGGTGGTCATGGACATGTTATCCTAGTGTTACCCTACTGTACTTATAGTGCCAGAAACTAGAATGGTCAGGTGGTCACAGTGGTCATGGACATGTTATCCTAGTGTTACCCTACTGTACATCCAGTGCCAGAAACTAGAATGGTCAGGTGGTCACAGTGGTCATGGACATGTTATCCTAGTGTTACCCTACTGTACATCCAGTGCCAGAAACTAGAATGGTCAGGTGGTCACAGTGGTCATGGACATGTTATCCTAGTGTTACCCTACTGTACATCCAGTGCCAGAAACTAGAATGGTCAGGTGGTCACGGTGGTCATGGACATGTTATCCTAGTGTTACCCTACTGTACATCCAGTGCCAGAAACTAGAATGGTCAGGTGGTCACAGTGTTCATGGACATGTTATCCTAGTGTTACCCTACTGTACATCCAGTGCCAGAAACTAGAATGGTCAGGTGGTCACGGTGGTCATGGACATGTTATCCTAGTGTTACCCTACTGTACTTCCAGTGCCAGAAACTAGAATGGTCAGGTGGTCACAGTGGTCATGGACATGTTATCCTAGTGTTACCCTACTGTACTTCCAGTGCCAGAAACTAGAATGGTCAGGTGGTCACAGTGGTCATGGACATGTTATCCTAGTGTTACCCTACTGTACTTCCAGTGCCAGAAACTAGAATGGTCAGGTGGTCACAGTGGTCATGGACATGTTATCCTAGTGTTACCCTACTGTACATCCAGTGCCAGAAACTAGAATGGTCAGGTGGTCACAGTGGTCATGGACATGTTATCCTAGTGTTACCCTACTGTACATCCAGTGCCAGAAACTAGAATGGTCAGGTGGTCACGGTGGTCATGGACATGTTATCCTAGTGTTACCCTACTGTACATCCAGTGCCAGAAACTAGAATGGTCAGGTGGTCACAGTGGTCATGGACATGTTATCCTAGTGTTACCCTACTGTACATCCAGTGCCAGAAACAAGAATGGTCAGGTGGTCACAGTGGTCATGGACATGTTATCCTAGTGTTACCCTACTGTACATCCAGTGCCAGAAACTAGAATGGTCAGGTGGTCACAGTGGTCATGGACATGTTATCCTAGTGTTACCCTACTGTACTTCCAGTGCCAGAAACTAGAATGGTCAGGTGGTCACAGTGTTCATGGACATGTTATCCTAGTGTTACCCTACTGTACTTCCAGTGCCAGAAACTAGAATGGTCAGGTGGTCACAGTGGTCATGGACATGTTATCCTAGTGTTACCCTACTGTACATCCAGTGCCAGAAACTAGAATGGTCAGGTGGTCACGGTGTTCATGGACATGTTATCCTAGTGTTACCCTACTGTACATCCAGTGCCAGAAACTAGAATGGTCAGGTGGTCACGGTGGTCATGGACATGTTATCCTAGTGTTACCCTACTGTACATCCAGTGCCAGAAACTAGAATGGTCAGGTGGTCACAGTGGTCATGGACATGTTATCCTAGTGTTACCCTACTGTACTTCCAGTGCCAGAAACTAGAATGGTCAGGTGGTCACAGTGGTCATGGACATGTTATCCTAGTGTTACCCTACTGTACATCCAGTGCCAGAAACTAGAATGGTCAGGTGGTCACAGTGGTCATGGACATGTTATCCTAGTGTTACCCTACTGTACTTCCAGTGCCAGAAACTAGAATGGTCAGGTGGTCACGGTGGTCATGGACATGTTATCCTAGTGTTACCCTACTGTACTTCCAGTGCCAGAAACTAGAATGGTCAGGTGGTCACAGTGTTCATGGACATGTTATCCTAGTGTTACCCTACTGTACTTCCAGTGCCAGAAACAAGAATGGTCAGGTGGTCACAGTGGTCATGGACATGTTATCCTAGTGTTACCCTACTGTACTTCCAGTGCCAGAAACTAGAATGGTCAGGTGGTCACAGTGTTCATGGACATGTTATCCTAGTGTTACCCTACTGTACTTATAGTGCCAGAAACTAGAATGGTCAGGTGGTCACAGTGTTCATGGACATGTTATCCTAGTGTTACCCTACTGTACTTCCAGTGCCAGAAACTAGAATGGTCAGGTGGTCACGGTGGTCATGGACATGTTATCCTAGTGTTACCCTACTGTACTTCCAGTGCCAGAAACTAGAATGGTCAGGTGGTCACAGTGTTCATGGACATGTTATCCTAGTGTTACCCTACTGTACTTCCAGTGCCAGAAACTAGAATGGTCAGGTGGTCACAGTGTTCATGGACATGTTATCCTAGTGTTACCCTACTGTACTTCCAGTGCCAGAAACTAGAATGGTCAGGTGGTCACGGTGGTCATGGACATGTTATCCTAGTGTTACCCTACTGTACATCCAGTGCCAGAAACTAGAATGGTCAGGTGGTCACGGTGGTCATGGACATGTTATCCTAGTGTTACCCTACTGTACATCCAGTGCCAGAAACAAGAATGGTCAGGTGGTCACAGTGGTCATGGACATGTTATCCTAGTGTTACCCTACTGTACTTCCAGTGCCAGAAACTAGAATGGTCAGGTGGTCACAGTGTTCATGGACATGTTATCCTAGTGTTACCCTACTGTACTTCCAGTGCCAGAAACTAGAATGGTCAGGTGGTCACAGTGTTCATGGACATGTTATCCTAGTGTTACCCTACTGTACTTATAGTGCCAGAAACTAGAATGGTCAGGTGGTCACGGTGGTCATGGACATGTTATCCTAGTGTTACCCTACTGTACTTCCAGTGCCAGAAACTAGAATGGTCAGGTGGTCACAGTGTTCATGGACATGTTATCCTAGTGTTACCCTACTGTACTTCCAGTGCCAGAAACAAGAATGGTCAGGTGGTCACAGTGGTCATGGACATGTTATCCTAGTGTTACCCTACTGTACATCCAGTGCCAGAAACTAGAATGGTCAGGTGGTCACAGTGGTCATGGACATGTTATCCTAGTGTTACCCTACTGTACATCCAGTGCCAGAAACTAGAATGGTCAGGTGGTCACGGTGGTCATGGACATGTTATCCTAGTGTTACCCTACTGTACTTTCAGTGCCAGAAACAAGAATGGTCAGGTGGTCACGGTGGTCATGGACATGTTATCCTAGTGTTACCCTACTGTACTTCCAGTGCCAGAAACAAGAATGGTCAGGTGGTCACAGTGGTCATGGACATGTTATCCTAGTGTTACCCTACTGTACTTCCAGTGCCAGAAACTAGAATGGTCAGGTGGTCACGGTGGTCATGGACATGTTATCCTAGTGTTACCCTACTGTACTTCCAGTGCCAGAAACTAGAATGGTCAGGTGGTCACAGTGGTCATGGACATGTTATCCTAGTGTTACCCTACTGTACATCCAGTGCCAGAAACTAGAATGGTCAGGTGGTCACGGTGGTCATGGACATGTTATCCTAGTGTTACCCTACTGTACTTTCAGTGCCAGAAACAAGAATGGTCAGGTGGTCACGGTGGTCATGGACATGTTATCCTAGTGTTACCCTACTGTACTTCCAGTGCCAGAAACTAGAATGGTCAGGTGGTCACAGTGGTCATGGACATGTTATCCTAGTGTTACCCTACTGTACTTCCAGTGCCAGAAACTAGAATGGTCAGGTGGTCACAGTGGTCATGGACATGTTATCCTAGTGTTACCCTACTGTACATCCAGTGCCAGAAACTAGAATGGTCAGGTGGTCACAGTGGTCTGGACATGTTATCCTAGTGTTACCCTACTGTACTTCCAGTGCCAGAAACTAGAATGGTCAGGTGGTCACAGTGGTCATGGACATGTTATCCTAGTGTTACCCTACTGTACATCCAGTGCCAGAAACTAGAATGGTCAGGTGGTCACAGTGGTCATGGACATGTTATCCTAGTGTTACCCTACTGTACATCCAGTGCCAGAAACTAGAATGGTCAGGTGGTCACAGTGGTCATGGACATGTTATCCTAGTGTTACCCTACTGTACATCCAGTGCCAGAAACTAGAATGGTCAGGTGGTCACAGTGTTCATGGACATGTTATCCTAGTGTTACCCTACTGTACTTCCAGTGCCAGAAACTAGAATGGTCAGGTGGTCACAGTGGTCATGGACATGTTATCCTTGTGTTACCCTACTGTACTTCCAGTGCCAGAAACTAGAATGGTCAGGTGGTCACGGTGGTCATGGACATGTTATCCTAGTGTTACCCTACTGTACTTTCAGTGCCAGAAACTAGAATGGTCAGGTGGTCACAGTGGTCATGGACATGTTATCCTAGTGTTACCCTACTGTACTTCCAGTGCCAGAAACTAGAATGGTCAGGTGGTCACGGTGGTCATGGACATGTTATCCTAGTGTTACCCTACTGTACATCCAGTGCCAGAAACTAGAATGGTCAGGTGGTCACAGTGGTCATGGACATGTTATCCTAGTGTTACCCTACTGTACATCCAGTGCCAGAAACTAGAATGGTCAGGTGGTCACGGTGGTCATGGACATGTTATCCTAGTGTTACCCTACTGTACTTTCAGTGCCAGAAACTAGAATGGTCAGGTGGTCACGGTGGTCATGGACATGTTATCCTAGTGTTACCCTACTGTACATCCAGTGCCAGAAACTAGAATGGTCAGGTGGTCACGGTGGTCATGGACATGTTATCCTAGTGTTACCCTACTGTACTTCCAGTGCCAGAAACAAGAATGGTCAGGTGGTCACAGTGGTCATGGACATGTTATCCTAGTGTTACCCTACTGTACTTCCAGTGCCAGAAACTAGAATGGTCAGGTGGTCACAGTGTTCATGGACATGTTATCCTAGTGTTACCCTACTGTACTTCCAGTGCCAGAAACTAGAATGGTCAGGTGGTCACAGTGTTCATGGACATGTTATCCTAGTGTTACCCTACTGTACATCCAGTGCCAGAAACAAGAATGGTCAGGTGGTCACAGTGGTCATGGACATGTTATCCTAGTGATACCCTACTGTACTTCCAGTGCCAGAAACTAGAATGGTCAGGTGGTCACGGTGGTCATGGACATGTTATCCTAGTGTTACCCTACTGTACATCCAGTGCCAGAAACAAGAATGGTCAGGTGGTCACAGTGGTCATGGACATGTTATCCTAGTGTTACCCTACTGTACTTCCAGTGCCAGAAACTAGAATGGTTCTCAAGAGTATGGTTTACCTTATTGTGTACACAGGACTTGTGTGGAATATCATAGATGTTTAACCAATGGTTTGTTTTCATTCTGTCAGGGCTTGGTAAATTATGGGAAATATGATTGACATCTGCACTGAAGGGTTTCTCTCTTTATGGAATGTTTTGTCATGAGATTGTTTGTCCAGTTTCAAAACAATTGTATTTCATTGAAATGACAGAGGTGTTCAGAGTTGTTACTATGTGTAACAGATTCGTACCACTTCAACTTCATACCACATACAGAAAGTATCATTTTGATAAATTTTAACTAAAAAACTATGTGGGTGAAGCAGGCTATATTTTCACCTGTTCACAGTGCTGTATGAAGGTTTAAGGATTGTTGTTCATTTAGTATTTCTCAAATGGGTTCCATGAAAGTTTGGTACATTATGAAATGAGATATCTAAGACATCAAGACAGTATAAAATACAAATGGCACAGCATTATGTCGTGTTCATGGGAAAGGCAATTGCCTAAATATATTTTCAGCCAACTACAAGTCAAAATACTTATCAGCTGTCCATCCTTGAAGTGTGTCAGATAACATATTTTATTGTTTGAAATATATATTGGACACCCTTTGATGTTTGCATCAATGCTTGCCCTGTTTACTCTCAAGGATGATATAACAGCTCTAAATGAGGAGAGGAAGAGTTGTCAACTGTGAAGGTCGAGCCTAAATACTTGTAATGTTGTTTAAAGTGGTGTTTTTTCCAATTCACTCTACAACATATATATTGATCTTTGGTATTATAATTTATTAATTATTTAGTCTTCATGAACATAATTTTTACAAGCAATATGTAAAACAAGCTTTCTGAGCCCTGCACATATTTTTTGCACATAATTGGTTTTGCTTTTTGCATGTATTTATGTGTAAAACCATATTTTCATTTTATGAAAATAACTAGAATGTTTCCACACAATTACATGGGTATTCAAAATCAAAGATTTTATTCAATTTTTACAATGTTTTCAATAAAGAGATATGGGCATCCTGACTCCTTTAACAAGTGCAATTTTAAACACAATCAGTACAATAAGTTGTACTTACAATTTTAAATATCTCTGGTTATCACCTCCCAGCCTGCCAAGTATAATTAATCAGTCTAAGGCACATAATGTTGGTCTAGATCAACCCGTTTCATTGGTAGCTGTATGACCAGGATCTGCACCATTTGCTGCAAAGTCTCTATCTACACATCTTGTTAGCTCTGCATGAACTTGATAGGAAATAACTAAGACCTTAGTAACGGTTAGTAGCTAGTATAAGGGCAACTGTGCCCTGTGACAATTCCAATAAATCCACAGGGCCCAGGATGGGACCATTAGAACCCCAGGGATGGTACCAGTATGCTATAGCTGTGCCTGCCAGGCCCTGTGCCATGCTGGAGAAATATTAGGCACAGTCTGACTCACTGATTGGTCCTTTGAAAAGAAACAAGTGGCCACAAGGCAGAACCTATCTCACAGGCATGTTTTGTTTCAATCTGAAAAAAGTAATTACTAGCGCTTACTTAATTTGATCAAGTGACAAACAAATCATATTAGGACTGTCAAAGAAGGCACCATTGTATATTAACCCTCACTCATATGAATGAGGAAGAATATTAAATTTCTGACAATTATTGCCAAGTCTTTCCTCCTCTTGTTTGATCTTTTTTTCATGGGGTGAAAATAGGTCTGTAGATAGAATATTAATCAATAACTAATGGTTGACGAGAAGTGATATACCAACTGGTATAATCACGGCTGACAGGATTCATCATGTGTATATGGGAGTTACCGATGGGCGTTTCTCGAGAATGATTTTGACGGGTGAGGTAAAGGTTTGTACCAACAAGGGATGAATATTTAATGTAATTAACAGCCAGATATGTTCAAGCATGCAAATATCAAATAGAAAATAGATCACAGCCGACTCTGGCTGCCAGACTAAACTGTTTGTTCACGCAGCTTGCCCATTATGAGAACTGTGATGAACAGAAATGATAACATTTTAATAAATGAGCTTGAAGTGTTCATGCTTGCAACTTGCAGCCCCTCAAAACTCTCCAAACTGAATTAAAAAATCAACTTAACTCTCTTGAGTACACATCATCATCATGAATATAGTCTCGTACTGAGAACTGATTCTTAGCCAGCTACATTTCTAAATTTCCAGTTGTGATGATAAATTATTGTCTTAAAACGTCATGCATTATCAACATTGGTAGAAGTAAATAATAAGCTTATCTATATTTACACTTTTTCACTTAGTGTGAATCAATTTTTGCTAATTAAGTTACGAAATAACCCAGAATATTGATCATAACCACATCTGTATCTGTCGTAATTGCAGCTATCTGGTACTTATTGCCAGCTATCTTCTAACAACATGTGTGACCATCACTATAGAGTTCTAAATTCATTAGTTGTTGTTTTATAATTAATAAATGACATTTAGCATCAATTTTAATATTAAATGTTCTTAAAAAGTGGTCATAAATGGCTGAGCTGTTAGAAATGCCAACACTAAAGTGACATGGTCACATTTGGCCAATTTATATTTTTTGTTTAATTTTTATTGATAAAAAAGAAATCAAAATTTGGTTAACAACATTGAGCAATGGAATAAAGTATGACTACTGGTCAAAAGATGATATGTGAACCTGCTGTCCTTCAAACATTGTGTTGTCCTTTGGTTGGGAGAATCCAAAGTGCTGTGATGCTTTCAAGTATGTTTAAGCCATTTTAGCTCAACAACCTAGTGTATCTCTGGACTGTGAGGGCTGTAGAATATTTACAGGGTGCCCCTTGTCGAAGGGTAGAGTTGCATGACTTGTAACTCCTCCGTCTCCATGACCTCACACAGCATGGGTTTGTGTACCAATCTGGATGAAAAATGTCTAAGTAGAACTACTGGCACATAGCAACTCAGTAGAAAGACCCTCACGTATTAAGTCTTTCATCCTGACCTGGAATCGAACCCACGTGGTGAGGGGCTGAGTAGTCAGAGCACTGAGACTGTACTACTTGGACACTGCTGCCCCTTCATTAAATCGTGAACATGTTTACTTATTTTCTGTGGAGATTTGATCACATTCATGCCACTGACATGTGTACTACAGAAACAAAATATTTTCAGAGGCAACTGGGTTCTAAAACAAAACATAAGAGGCACCAGGTTCTTAAACAAATCAATTATTTTCAAAGGCAACTGGGTTCTAAAACAAAACATAATTATTTTCAGAGGCACACGGGTTCAAAAACAAAACATAATTATTTTCAGCAGCACTCAGGCTTTAAAACCAAACATAATTATTTTCAGAGGCAACTGTGTTCTAAAACAAAACATAATAATTTTCAAAGGCACTCAGATTCTTTAACAAAGCATAATAATTTTCAAAGGCACTCAGATTCTTTAACAAAACATAATAATTTTCAGAGGCACACGGGTTCTAAAACAAAACATAATAATTTTCAAAGGCACTCAGGTTCTTTAACAAAACATAATAATTTTCAGAGGCACACGGGTTCTAAAACAAAACATAATAATTTTCAAAGGCACTCAGGTTCTTTAACAAAACATAATAATTTTCAGAGGCACACGGGTTCTAAAAAAAAACATAATAATTTTCAAAGGCACTCAGGTTCTTTAACAAAACATAATAATTTTCAGAGGCACACGGGTTCTTAAACAAAACATAATAATTTTCAGAGGCACACGGGTTCTAAAACAAAACATAATAATTTTCAAAGGCACACGGGTTCTAAAACAAAACATAATAATTTTCAGAGGCACACGGGTTCTAAAACAAAACATAATAATTTTCAGAGGCACACGGGTTCTTAAACAAAACATAATAATTTTCAGAGGCACACGGGTTCTAAAACAAAACATAATAATTTTCAGAGGCACACGGGTTCTAAAACAAAACATAATTATTTTCAGAGGCACTCAGGTTCTTTAACAAAACATAATAATTTTCAGAGGCACACGGGTTCTTAAACAAAACATAATAATTTTCAGAGGCACACGGGTTCTTAAACAAAACATAATTATTTTTAGGGGCACTCGGGTTTTAAAACATATTTTCAGAGGTTGACTTACATGTCTGCACTTGAGGAATTGCTTCTAAACAGATGTTTACAATAACTGGGCGAAACTCCCAATGTATAAATGTCAGATTAATTATTCTGATTAGAGACTACAATGTATGAGCATGTACAGAATGCTGGGAAAATGTGATGATGAATCGCTGATTAAGTGTCAACAAAAAACAATTTGCAAGTTATGTGGTAAAATGAAATATGGAAGGCAGATTTAGAATTATAATTTTGTTTGTTCATTGGGTTTATCTTCCCACCAATAGTATTTCAGTTATCTGGAGATGGTGTCCACTTGAAGCCGATATAGTGCTGCCTTCACTGTGTATAGCATGCCGTGAACACCTGGCATGATACCACACCCAGTCACATTATCCTGACACTGGGCCAACCAGTCGTGGAACTACCATTATATTTGCTTGAGCGTTAGCAGGGGAGCTATGCCACTACCATATTTAATGACTTTGGTATGTCACGGCCCGGGATTGAACCCAGGACCTCCTGTACGTGGATCCGACAGTCTACCGATTGCGCTACCAGTTCCACTCGAATTATGATTTTTATGTGGGTCTGTGCCTCTGTATATCTGTCCTGCTTTTGTGTCTTGACCATATTATCCATATTATTTACATATTGACCATACTTTGACCATAATTCCATCTAACTTGACTATCATACAGATGTATACTTGAAGGTGTTTTGTATAAAACTTACAGGTGCAAACATTATGGTCAAGGTCATGTTTAAGGTCATTACTTATAATTGATTTGTTTTGTTTTTGAAATGCATTACACTGGCCTATTATGATCATTACAGCAATGTGCTGGTGGAAGACCCCAGACAAATGTCTAGGTAGAACCACCGGCACACCGCAAATCAGTTGGGAGACCTTCACACATTAAGTCCTTCACCCCAAATGCTGTCAAGGGAGTTACAAGTTGTGACTCTACCACTATGCCATGGGCACTCCACTTCCAATTGGCAACTCATGCTTTATATCTGTGTCTGCCATAACTGTGCCACTTTCACTGGTATTCTGCTATAACTTCCCTACATAAGCAAACATCATCCTCTTACTGACAATTACTTGAAGATTTGGTCTGCCAATCATGTATAAGTGCACCCATCAATGTCAAGGTTATAATTAACATAATTTTCAGGGTAAATGTCATTTCCAGTAACATTTCTTGTATGGTATATGAGCTGCAGGATATCAATTGGTGTTGCTATTTATGTGGTAGTTGTTTACATTGTTTAAAATATTACTATAAAAATATCAATGAGAAACTCAAACAGGAATATATTCTGTATATTCTGTGTGCTTTATACCAGTATCCAGTTATAGGATACACAACAACCTGATGAACTTGATCACAGTTGGTCAAATATACATCCCCCCAAAATATTATAATATTTGCAATGATCCATAGATTATATGTAAAGATGCTGTCCTCCTTAAGAAAGTGCTCTCTTTAGCTTGTGGGAATTAGAAGACTGTCATTCATGGTTTTAAACAGCTGAACCTTTTGTTTAACTTAACTATTTATTATCTCCAAACTGCACATGCAACAATATACCACATGTATATGTTATGGCTGGTAGTGGCTAGAACAGAATACAAAGCAACTGTTTATTTGGCAGTTTAATCAGCTTATTTGAACATTGTCATAAACAGTACACTGACTGGTTTTATAATTTAAATAAAACTATAGTGCAAGTTGTGTGTTTCTAGGATCGTTACCTCTGCTAAACTGTGACCAAGTTGTTTTAACAAGTCTTAAATTTACACAAACTGAATATATTTTGCTAATATACAATATAACAAAATCTACATGAGAAAAATCAGCATACAAAAAATAGTTTTCTGTGATATTTATTAGATTTATGACATAAAAACTGTTCTAATGAAATGTGCTTAAAACTTAACAGTACCTCTGATTTAAAAAAATAAATAATTTAAGTATAATTTGTCACAAATGATTACAGTTTAAAGCACTTTTCTCTTTCCATACAAGTGTGTGACCTCACATGCCGCCTTTCATGACCTGCAAGTCTCAGTGAATGTTTCGAAGGGTTCACTATTGCAAGAGTTCTGGAATGTTTTCCTCATTTTGATAAACCTTTATGGTGTGACTTTTATCAGGATGATTTGACTTTATTTCTGGAACTTTTTAGCCTTAATATTTTTAAAAATATATTGTGTAATATTATGTGATTATAAATCTTTTTCCTGAAATCAATTGTACTGAGAGTGTATTGTGTAATGGTCTGTCACCCCCAATATATACAAAACACAGACTGCCTACACATACACACAAACACACACACACAACACACACACACACACACACTGCCAGTACCAAACAGGGAAATGCAGGCATGTGATCCATATACAATGATCATTGTTGTAGATAAGATCGCATTACATTCCAGTTGCTTCAGATGATCCGGAGCCTAATGTTTTAATCAATAGTGAAACCTGATACGTTTGTCCCCGTCTGTGTTTATGTCAGGCGATCACTCAACGATTGCCCAGACTGTGATGCCAGGTATGGAGCCATTGTTAAGAATGCATTTCTGTGTCTGTTTTTTATAGTTCTGCAGTGGTAACTATGTGCCAACAGTCCAGCATGCATTGACATGCACACTCAAGGTCATATAGGGTGAGTGGATTGCCGTACGAAGCATGGTCAGATGGTTGCAGCATTAACCTCAGAACCAGAGGGTCCTTCAAAGATAACAAGGAATATTGGTCAATGGGCTAGACCTTGTATTATGCATTGCATCAGGGTATTTACTGAGTTCTGGTTTTTGTCTGAAAATGTTGTTTTTTTTTAGTTAAGATGTATCTCAGCAACATAATTAACACAATTATGGTTATATTTGGGTCTTTCAGCTGTTATTTGGGGAGGACCCCAGACAAATGTTTCGGTTGAACAAGTGTTGCCTTGCAGGTCAGTGGAAGACCTCCCCTCATGAAAGTTCTTGCATCGACCAGGATCTAAATCTACACAGAGAAAGGTCATGGAGTCAGAGCAGTTACAAGTTCGCAACTCTTTCTATTAAGCTTTGGTACCCCCTTTTGGAAGCAAGTCAAGAAGAATTTTAATACATAAAGATTGATTTTATTCATTTCAAATTCAGAGCCAATTTGTGCAATTTTATTATATTGCCTAACTAATAATGTGATATGGAGTTGAAATTCCATTGAAACTGATATAGTGTTGCCTTCACTGTGATATCAAAACTAGACAACATGTACCCGGTACTAAGAACTTGGCCATTATAACATTTTACTGGCCTGAGAAGTCTGACCTATGGCTTCATCTGTTAACCTTTGACCTCCCTGACCAATGTTCTATCGATGACTACTACACCACTAAGATGGATTTTAATTCAAATCATTTCCCTTTATCATTCTATATCACCTTTGTTAATAAGCCAAAATTATTCATAGTATCTTCTAACATCCTCTTTCAAAGGAGTCAAGACATTGAAAGTAAGTTGGCAGCAAAAAATGCAGTAGCAGGCTGGTCTGAATCTACACTGTTTGCTAAAGCCACACCAATACATGCTTTGCCAGCAAAGATATGCAAGAAACCTTTAAAACAACATTTCTATTCAAAATAGATCCAAACAATTTACAAGAACAGATGCTAAGATAAAAGCATGTGATCAATTAATGTGGATGCCACCAATTATGTAGAATATGAGACAACTGCCATTAAGAAAGAAGCATTATGAGGTGCCAGTGTAACTTAAAGCTTGATCTGATTGATATTCATCGGAGGAAAAGGAGGATTGAAATAGTTTCTGAAATTAAAGTTGATACATTTTTTGTCAGTGTGCATTAAAAATAATTAACTAAACAGTTGTTTTTATGGAAACAAACATGAAATAGTTAAAATGGTAGATTGCTTATGAGATAGAATTTATTTATTTTGCAGGCTTATAAATATAACTATCTCAAATTGACTTTATTATGCATTGTAGTCTTGTGAATTTTGAGGATTTTGGATTATTACTGTTGTAAGTATTAGAGTGATTTCTAAATATTGCCATAGTCTGGTAAGTTATAAAAATACTTGTGATATTTTATTGGTAGTTTTAGTAAAGAATTAACAGTCTAGGTTTAAGACCATCTTTTTCTCATATATTTCTGCATTTGCTGATAGTCCATGGTAATACTTTATTGTTTGCTTACAATGCTGCAAGACACTTTGGAACCAGTAGCAGTGGGAGCTGGCTGATCTGAACCTACACTACATGTATTTGGATATGCCTGATCCATTCATGCTTACATGTAGCAGATGAACATATCTTTTATTGAGAACAATTTTTATGGGGTTTGTGGGGAGAGTAGTGTATGTCGAAGGTGGAACAAGTATCTTGATATTATAAAGTGGTGCTAAACATGGTTATGAAGATAGCCTATCTGTGAAGCAAGATTGCCCAACTACAGTATAATCCTATCACAGTCTCACTGGTATTAATTTGGTTGCTGTGCAGTTAATATCAAACTGCTGTTTACAGGTTTATTTCCTGATGTAATATCGTCCATTTTGTTGCCATGCCATTTTTTTCAGGGAGACTTGATTTGAAATATTTACCGCAGCTACCAAGAGTGTAATCACATTAATGAATACTTTATTGCCTGCAGAATCCTAAACACTTGCCATCCATTTTGATTATGGAAACTTTATGTCCAGCAGGCTGCTTGGTAATGTGTAAAATTGCTCAGATAACAGCACAACAGATTTTTGTATGTTCCTGGACCATTTCACTTTGGAAGAAATGTATTTTACCTTCTGTTTTTGTTAATTATAGCATGTTGGCTTCATTCACATATACACTAATCAAAATTTCCAATGACCCCCTAGTAGTCACATTTTCCAACCTCCCAATATATGCATGGGTCATTTTTATCTTATAAAATTGAATAATTGTGTTTAATAGCTTTATAAAAGGTAATTTTAAAAAATTTAAAAAGGGAACATGGTGTCATTTCTGTTTTGAAACATATCCCATCTGCATATGTCTCGATCAAAATGCCACGGAGAAAGTATTAAAGAACATATAGAGTATTTCAGGTATTCATTAGAAGGGCGCTGGGATTTTTGATAAGTATATATGCATATATCTTTTGCCTCCGGAAGGGGGTAGCACATAGTCACCACTGTGTCTGTCCATCTGCCAGTCCATCAGACTGAATTTTCATCATTGTTTTGTCTGGAACATCTACCCACGATATATTGACTTCAGACTTAGAGGTAGACTGGATCTTGATGAGTTAACATGCAGTGCACCAGGACCATTACTCTATGATTATAAGTTATCTCCCTTGATCTTCACTCACAAATGTTACTTTAAATCTGTATATACACTACTAACTGATAATTTTAGTTTTTTACTGGCTTAAATTTACCTTTTGAACATCATAGTTTTGGGAATCTAACTCACTTCTACCCATACCCATTTTTATCATGAAGCCATCTTGAACATTAGGATAAAAAATAAAAAGTAGATTTTGCAGTCAAAGTTGTCATACAGCATTTATTAAATATTGTAAGATTTTGAGTTCATTTAACTGTTACAGTTAACATCAGGGCTGAAATAACAATCAGATTGACTGGATCCTTAATATTTGCTTACAAACCCATCAATACTCAGCATCAGAAATCAGTAAGAGTTGCTTGGACCAGTGCCATTCATTGACAGAAATGCTAGACCCTGTGACTTGTGCAATTTGCTAATGGTCTTTAATTTGTTCATTTTTTAACACAGTGCTAAGCAGCTGAGTTTGTACCCACTGGATAATATTTGACATGACTAAAATAACCTTGGGCACAATAGAGCTTAAATTTTGGAATCGAGATGATGAAAATAAGTGAAAAATTATAGTAATTATTGGAATTTTCACTAAAAATTTAATTCTTTGAGTATTGACATTATGCTAGTTCTATGCTATGGGAAAGTCATTTTATTGGTAATATTTGCTTTAGGGAACTTAAAAGTTTTATGTTACAACTATATTATTAGGAATACAATTTCATGATTATTTCCCATTGGAAGTAAATTGCAAAATGCAACTTTATTAAAATACTCACTTATACAGTAATCAATATTTATTGTGAAATAATGTTGCCTGTATGAAACCCAATTTCTGTTGTAAAACTATTTACAAACATGTAGTATCAAATTAGAAAACTCACATGTACCTTACATCTCCAGGTGTTGTAAAACTTCTTGGTTTGCTTTTGAAGCACCAACCATGAGGGCACTCTTGGTCTTGTGGGTAGAGTCGCCATGGGTAGAGTCGCCAACTTTGATCTCCTGTGACTCCACGACCCCTTACCACATTGATTCAAGTCCAAGTTAGTGTTTTCATGTGGTAGGGTCTTTCAGCTGACCTGTGGTGTGCCAGTGGGTCTACCCTGACATTTGTCTTGTGGCAAATTCCTCAACATTGTAATGATTATATTTATGTCTTTTGCAATTTCCCAGAAAACAACAACAAAAACTTCCCTTCAAAAAATTTTATTCCCATTTGTGACTGTTAAAAAAAATCCATTTTAATAAAGTGTAATGTGTTTCTTGGAGGGACCATCAAGTTAATGAAGCTGTAGATCTGTCAATCATCTACAGTGCTATTTCTGAAAATGAGCATGTTTTTAATCATGTAGCAAATGACGTTCTTCAGCAGGCAATCCATATTTCCTATCTTCCATGATTCCTCCAAAGTTTATTATTCCTTCACATGTATGTTCTCTGTAATGGAGAGAAACTAGAGAAGATAAGATGAAGACAACATGAGTAGATACAGTCTCCAGTGGCAATAATTGTTTTCCTTATCAGTGCAGCTCAGATCTGATGGTATTGTTCCATAAGACCTTTTCCCCACCCTGACCATTCTTGTCTTCTCCCCACTCTTTCCTTCTCTGATTCTAAACATACAGACTGTCACCAGAGGGATACAGCTCTACAAGGATAAGTCTTATCAATCATGGACCTTAAATCCATCCAGGCTCTGCCCTTACTCTGCCAATTTTGGAAATAACTGTAATAAAAAAATGTAAATTTCTAACAACTTCAACCCATATGTTACAAGACATTGGTAAATACTTAGAAGTAAAAGGAGTAGACTCTGATAAGGGGGATGGGCTGATTAATCTGGATCCAAACTGTTTGTCTATGCCTGATCAACTCACTCAGGCTTTGAGTTAATTAACTCTGCCTCCATGTCCAGATTGTCAGTGACCAGTGGAGTGGACAGAGCAAGGTCTACTGGTCAGTGTCAGGTCAGCTCTGAGGTCAGCTGATTGGAATCTGTTGATTATGGTCACCCTTGGTTACCATGTCGACAGCCACTTGTCTGAAGTCACATGACTATACCCATCCACTACTGCAATCTACTGCAGCAATTTGACTGGCATCTTTACCATTATATGCTTTTTATCCATGAGTCATCCTGCCCAAATAGATTCTGTCCTGAAAAAAGTAAGTTGATGGTGTTCTTTTTTCTGAGAGATTCATTCTTTACCCACAAACACAATAAAGGCACTTTTTCAAATTGGCATCAGAGTGTCGGGTTTCTAAAACGGAAGTATTAAATTGAAGCTTCTAATCCTGCCACACAATGAAGAGACACACTGTAGGAATCACATGATTAAAGTTCATGATTAATTGCCGGAATGTCATGAAAGGAACTTTTAGAATAGATAGCAGGACTGCAGTCATGACATATGAAAAATGGAGATTTTTTAAACAATTTCTTAAAAATGTCCCAAAAGTGTTTTGAATAGGCTGAGGGAAGGTCATTAATTGTAATGTAATCAAGTTAACAGGCTGTTGTCACTAGCATCACCACATGGTGGGTGGAGGGTCTGTTGCTTCTAAATGATAAATGAGACCAGTGTACGAATAGTCATCCTGCCTAAAGTTTCTATCATTTGACTTATACTGATTGGTCATTGTGAGTGTTGCTTCCAGGATTTGAGGTTCTTAAACTTGGAATTTGAGTGTGAGCAAATCTTGAGTGTTTTACTGGTCAAATTTAAATATATATATAACACTGTCTGATTGAACAGATTTAAAAACTGTATGACATTCAGCCAATAGGATCATTGATGACATTCAGTCAATAGGATCAGTGAGTTTGTTCTTGGGCTCAGAATTAAAGTTTTTTACCCGCAGACCCTTGATATTGAGATAACCATTGGAAATGCTTGTCAGCCATGGGCTCGTCCAGATTTGTCATACTGAATTGGGTTTCATGCAGTCATATTTCAAGTAAAAGGAACACAAGGAATTGTCCTGTTTGAAGATGCAGTCATTGGACATGAATACAAGCAGACACTTCCTTGATTTCTAGAACAACACTTTCTAGATTTCTTGGCCCATTGGGAGGAAGGTATGTAACTGATTGTGTTGTAGGCAATAATGTCCAACAGAATTGAAGGAGCACTGAGTCACAGAGTCTCTCCTTGTCTCTGTCCCTGTGATAAATACTGGAATGTGGAAACACATTGTCTTATGGTAATGAAATAATCTCTCACACAATTGTGAGACAAACGGAGAAACCATCCCCAACCCCTCCCTTGTCAGATCCTGTCCTGGGTCAGACACTTGAAGATTTGTCAGGGAATTATTCATGCAAGGAAAGATAACAAAATTCTGAAAGGGGTTGTTGATTAAGAAAGAGCTTATTTGCTTATCACATTTTACTATAAATATGTTGAGACCTTTTTGGCGATGCAATGCAGTTAAAGTTGGATATAATTGATAAAAATAATTAATATAGCCAAGCAGCTGTACAATAGTACATTTGTTAGTTAAATAACTCATGGGAGCCATGAATATTTTATTGAAGTCAATAACCTAAAATTGACACATGGAGACCACAAGGAAAGCAGCCATTTGAATATAAGACTTTTTTAATAATTAGCATCAATTAAGAACCTTTGATAATCATTGCTTATCTTTGGACCAACCCCCCAAACGATTAACTACCAAATATTAGCTTTTTATTACTAAGTAGCAACAATTAACTAGCAAATTCCAACAATTATCTACCAATTACCAATAATTAACACATTGTTACTCTGTGATAATCAGTTATCTATCTCCCTTAATTTTTATTCACCAAAGTTACTGGAGCAAAGTTGTTCCTTAGCAATCACCATATCGCCATACAAATTATTTTTTGTCCTGTTTGTTTATGACAAAACAGACTTTAAAATGTTTTTTAATTAATTTAACTTACATTTGAAATTTCAGATAAAATGTAAATAATAATACATTTTAATTTTTTGCCTAAAGGTTTGACAGATTATAGTTTAAAGTGAATAATTTTATAAATGATAAAAACTAGTTTACATCTGTTTTTTTTTTGTTTTTTTTATCTCTCTATGACATTTACCTTTGTAGCCACAGATTAAAATGTCACTGTTAAAGCAATTTATTTAAATTTCTGCCAAAAATATATTTTCCAATTTCATATTTTTAGAACAATCTAATAACTTACCTCAGTTTGTTGCTACTTGCTATCAAGAGAACATGATTAAATGCACCCATGGGTGATAGAAATACCTCACACGATGACATCGCAAAAGTAAACATTTATTAGAGTTGCTGGAAGAGCTTGAAAAACGTATTATTACACATCTCTGATCCTTCCACAGGAGCTTAAAGTGGTGTTTATTGCAGCTACAGTAAGGAGCTTGAAAGATGTATTATTGCACATCTCTGATCCTTCCACATGAGCTGTTGGTGTTTATTGCAGCTACAGTAAGGAGCTTGAAAGATGTATTATTGCACATCTCTGATCCTTCCACACGAGCTTAAATTGGTGTTTATTGCAGCTACAGTAAGGAGCTTGAAAGATGTATTATTGCAGCTACAGTAAGGAGCTTGAAAGATGTATTATTGCACATCTCTATTCCTTCCACAGGAGCTTAAATTGGTGTTTATTGCAGCTAAAGTAAGGAGCTTGAAAGATGTTTTATTGCACATGTCTGATTCTTCTACACGAGCTTAAATTGGTGTTAATTGCAGCTACAGTAAGGAGCTTGAAAGATGTATTATTGCAGCTACAGTAAGGAGCTTGAAAGATGTATTATTGCACATCTCTGATCCTTCCACACGAGCTTAAATTGGTGTTTATTGCAGCTACAGTAAGGAGCTTGAAAGATGTATTATTGCACATCTCTGATCCTTCCGCAGGAGCTTAAATTGGTGTTTATTGCAGTTACAGTAAGGAGCTTGAAAGATGTATTATTGCACATCTCTGATCCTTCCACATGAGCTTAAATTGGTGTTTATTGCAGCTACAGTAAGGAGCTTGAAAGATGTATTATTGCACATCTCTATTCCTTCCACAGGAGCTTAAATTGGTGTTTATTGCAGCTAAAGTAAGGAGCTTGAAAGATGTTTTATTGCACATGTCTGATTCTTCTACACGAGCTTAAATTGGTGTTAATTGCAGCTACAGTAAGGAGCTTGAAAGATGTATTATTGCAGCTACAGTAAGGAGCTTGAAAGATGTATTATTGCACATCTCTGATCCTTCCACACGAGCTTAAATTGGTGTTCATTGCAGCTACAGTAAGGAGCTTGAAAGATATATTATTGCACATCTATGTTCTTCAGCAGGAGCTGTTGGTGTTTAATATGGCTACTGTGAGAGCTTGAAAGATGTAATACACTGATTCTTCCACAGGAGCAACTGAAGGCAACTGTTGAATAATTAAACATGGCTCTCTTGTACATTCTTGATCACCCTGTTCTTGTATAGTAACATTACCTTATCCATACACAACAGGAGAATTGCTACATTCTTGATCACCCTGTTCTTGTATAGTAACATTACCTTATCCATACACAACAGGAGAATTGCTACATTCTTGATCACCATGTTCTTGTATAGTAGCATTACCTTATCCATACACAACAGGAGAATTGCTACATTCTTGATCACCCTGTTCTTGTATAGTAGCATTACCTTATCCATACACAACAGGAGAATTGCTACATTCTTGATCACCCTGTTCTTGTATAGTAACATTACCGTATCCATACACAACAGGAGAATTGCTACATTCTTGATCACCCTGTTCTTGTATAGTAACATTACCTTATCCATACACAACAGGAGAATTGCTACATTCTTGATCACCCTGTTCTTGTATAGTAACATTACCTTATCCATACACAACAGGAGAATAGCTACATTCTTGATCACCCTGTTCTTGTATAGTAACATTACCTTATCCATACACAACAGGAGAATTGCTACATTCTTGATCACCCTGTTCTTGTATAGTAACATTACCTTATCCATACACAACAGGAGAATAGCTACATTCTTGATCACCCTGTTCTTGTATAGTAACATTACCTTATCCATACACAACAGGAGAATTGCTACATTTTTGATCACCCTGTTCTTGTATAGTAACATTACCTTATCCATACACAACAGGAGAATTGCTACATTCTTGATCACCCTGTTCTTGTATAGTAACATTACCTTATCCATACACAACAGGAGAATTGCTTCATTCTTGATCACCCTGTTCTTGTATAGTAACATTATACCTTATCCATACACAACAGGAGAATTGCTACATTCTTGATCACCCTGTTCTTGTATAGTAACATTACCTTATCCATACAAAACAAGAGAATTGCTACATTCTTGATCACCCTGTTCTTGTATAGTAACATTACCTTATCCATACACAACAGAAGAATTGCTACATTCTTGATCACCCTGTTCTTGTATAGTAACATTACCTTATCCATACACAACAGAAGAATTGCTACATTCTTGATCACCCTGTTCTTGTATAGTAACATTACCTTATCCATACACAACAGGAGAATTGCTACATTATTACAACCATTTCAGAGTAGTCTGGATTATTTCTTGGTTCATTTTTAATTGTGATTTTCTTTGTGATTATTGTGATTAAGCATATAAAGTGTATACAAAACAGGTTTTTATTTCACAATGATAATTGTCTTTTTTTAAAACTCTTTATCTGCATGTTTACATCTTACATATCTCACACATGATAACAAAGTCATTAAATGGTAGTGCTATAGCTGCCTTGCTAACAATCAAGCAAAATATCAAGGTAGTTCAGCGACTGTTTGGCCTAGTGTCAGGACAATGTGACTGGGTGTGGTATCATGCCAGGTGTTCAAGGCAAGCTATACACAGTGAAGGCAGCACTATATCTGCTTCAAGTTGTCACCATCCCCAGATAATTACTGTTGGTGGGACGATAAACCCACCAAACAAACAAACAAAATCAGCAATTGGATATGTAGAGTATTCACATGGAATATTCAATCTTTATGTATATTAAAAAACAGGTATGTTAGTGACAATGTCAGATCGCTCAATACCACTTGTCTTTTATTAGTTGTCTATTGCATCGGTCAGATGAATTACTCTTATCATTATTAATTTTGGCCATTATTTTGTCAGCTTAAACGCCCAAGGGATTTACCTCTTATGATAGGGTTAAGGTTGTTTTTTATGTCATTAGTATGTATTGCTTAAGATTTACAATCTTGTGATTAGTTTTTGTGACACAATGCTGGCATTTATTGGAAAATGTCATAAAAAATATAGAATATACTTAAAATCAAGTCAAAAGAAATATAACATTAATAATTCAGATATTTTTTTTATTATTACAATTATTCAAATCAAATCATAATTTGTTAAGCTGTTAACAATTATTCTAAAAGGAAAAGATGGAAATTGGAAACAGAAGGAATAAGTAACACCTGGTGATTTACAGTTTTTGTTAATTAAATGGCAATTTATAATAGTGCTAAATAATATTAAATATTTATTTATGTTAATTTATAACAAGTAACAAAATACAGTACACTACTTAATATATAACAAATACTGAAATAACATTCTTGCATCAGAAATAATTTCATTAAAAGGATATTTATTTTATTTCAGTTTTATTCTCTGTAAATTAATGCTACTTTTGTATCTGACACTTAACATTTTTATTAAGCTACATAAAACACCTGTCCGTAATCTCATTGATGTGAAGGTAGTCAATCATGATGGTGATGATTATTCTGTTAATGATGATTATGATGATGATAGTGAGGATGATGATAATAATGATGATGACAATGACAATGATGATGAAAATGATGATGATGATCATAATGATGATGATTGATGATGGTGCTAATTAGAAGGAGTAGGATGATTATGATTATGATGATGATGATGATGATGATGGTGATGATGATGATGATGATGATGATGATGATGATGATGATGATGATTATTGTACAGTCATCTCTGGATGTCTTCTTCCCCTGTACAAAATGTAGGCTGTCCCCAAACTCACTGATGCATTTATGGAGAACAAACCTTGTCTGAATGAAAGCATTAGTAGATGGAAGGCTGACAGAAAGATGTATTTTCTCCTCATAACAAATGGGAAGTGTTTTACTAGTGCCATCACTTGAGGACTCTGTCCCCTTATCTCAGGAGACTGGGATCAGATGGGTCCAGATAAATGATCCCTCAGTGCAACAATCCCATTCAGGAGTCACAACCCTGAAACCACTGCATTTGTTAAAAGCCTAAGCAAAATCTTATCTTTTTACAACTTGGAAAAGCAATGGAAAATATTTCTCAACACTTGACAGCAAATAGTGTTAATACTGATCCGACAGATAGGCCTGATCATTTCTTGTTGCTTCTGCATTTGTTTATTTTTCTACACCTATCCTAAGGTATGTTGTGAAACATATAAAGTCTATTTCTGGAGACTTAGCAGCAAAAAGTGAATATCCAGATCCTATCTTCAGATCAGGTATGATCTAGATATACATATTGTGCCTAAACCTGAACAATCAATGCTTAGCAGACTAAGAGTTTAAGTTCCTCGCAGTTAGTGTCTTTCTGCACTGAGTTGCCAGACGTTATGTTATATTGCATGCGGTGGAGAGTCAAGGGAGTCAGGGGAATTATGGGATTGATTGTCCAGCACAGGGATCAGCAAGTGTCCTCTGATCGAATAAACCATCATCATTAATTACTTCTCCCCTGGTGACTCTTCGAGCGCTTCCTGTTTGACCAATGATTCATGTTGCATGCTGCCACAAACATTTTGAAATCAAAGTGCTTGAGGTGTGAGTTTACCTTGTAAGCCATTTAATATGTGCAAATAATGGTCAAAATTATTCCCTGGTAAGTCAAATGCATTGGAAAACAGACAAGTCCTAAGCAGCAAAAAAATAACTGCTTTTGAAAATATAGATAAAAAACTGGGACAGACGTTACATTAGACAGTCACAAACATTTGATAACTATTTTATTAAAAATACAATACTTTTGACATGATTGCATTTTCTGCAATTAGTTTAAAATAAATGCTGATGATTGCTTCTTGACTCAACCAAAATACACTTTGCTCAAAATTAACTCTCAAGTTATTTATTTTCTTCAATACTACACCCCTGTGATCTAAATCTATAAATACAGAGTGCACCATTCTTTTCCAAACTTGTGCAATATCTGATGGTATGAATGACCCCTGTCATACATAATCTAGTTCAGAGCTGCACAAGGCAGTGGGGCCATGCACAGGATATCGCAAATATCCATGTTAGCGGAACACTCAACAAGCAACACCAAAAACATAAATACATGAAGTGAGGATCACAATCATGTTCTCGGGAAGATTTTTATTGTTTTTGAATTTTGCCGAGAAAAATATGCCCTATTACCATGACTGTGGTCTGGACCATTGTGTTTTTTAAATGAATAAATAATATGGGTGCTTGAGTAAAAATGCTGGAAAATATAAAATTTAATTAAAAATAGCAGTTGTAAACACTGGTTATATATTATTGAAAGTACCAAGGGGGTATGACTGACATGCTACCTCCATGTCCTTAACTTACTGAAACATAAACAGCCAGCTTGTGTGGATTTCCCACAATGCATTAGGCAAGATAAACGTGGCTATATTCAGCATCGTTCCTGGGTTTGGTTTGAACATTATTATTTTTACCACCTTATAATTGAAAAACAGTGTAGGGAACAAATGACCAATTGAAGGTACTTGTTAAGATGATACTTTGTCAATTCAGCTGATGCTTGTGGTTGTTGCTGTCAATAATGCTGAATATACTGATCAACAATGGGATGCATGTCTGCTGGTTTGTTTGTTGTTGTTTTGGGGGGTGATGTCTGAAGAAAAAATGTTGTCCAAATCAGCCATTTTTGTTGTATTGTCCTTTTTAAGGTAAGTTTGTCTATCAGACTAATGACAGACCAGATGATTTGGTCCTGTAATGTGTGTCTGTCAGGATATGTAGGGTTTTAAGGTTCTGCCTCTTGGGTTTGAGGGTTTGTCCTTCCTAACCTGAGACATACATAAAGATCTTGTTCTATCAGAGCTTGTATTTTAGAGTGCATGCAATAATTACGTAGCCTGCTTATCATAGTCAGATTAGAGTAGGCACCAAAACAGTCAGTCAATTCTAATTAAATAAATGAAATTCAACTAGTTTTAAGTGTAAAGCACGAGATGAGTGGTAGACCTATTTTATACAAAAAAGTGTATTTTGTATGTGACTGGTAGTAGGTCTGAATTAAAACTGTTGAACTAACAACGAGTGAGAGGGTGATATACAAAATGCAGGACAAGCCATTCACTAGATAGTGAATTTGATGACCCTGAAACCCTGTTCTAGCTGCTTTCAGTGATTCAAGTGCTTTAATGGGATCATAAATATCAAACAGTTCATTTCTCTAAAACAACAGAATTATCAGCAACAAACAAGGAAGCGTCTTCTCCTGTCTCTCGCTTGACTGGTTGCTTCAGTTAGGATCAATAAGCAGAAGAGAAGGGATAAAATACTGCAACCCAGTCAAGCCATTTCTCCACTGGAGGTTAATTATTTGTCACCAAGGGAGAAAATGGACACTGTTCTGAGTGGTAGAAATTATGCCCTTATTGGAAACCAGAAGAAATAGCAGTGGTCGAACATATGGAAATAATTACATCTAAATAATTGTATCCATCTACAGTAAGGAAATTGGTACCTATCTTTGTTTTTTAGAAATACATCACAGCAACACAATTATGGGTAATAGTGACTTCCAGCTTTTTGTGGAGGAAAATCTCAGACAAATGTCTGGGTACATCCATGGTGCCCTGCAGGTCAGCTGGAGGACCAATCTGCCTAAAGTCCCCTCACCCCAACTGGCACTTCAACCAAGGCAGTGGTGACAGAGGAGTTGCAACTCTGCCACTCAGCCATTGGTTACCCATAGTTAATTAATTTACCAAAAACATTCCCTAATTGGTATGTATCGGGTGAAGAAGTATACATACAGTTGTGTATGTTTCTTGTTAAAATAGACCCTTTCAATATCTGTTAATAAATTTGTATCTAAAGTTGATTTGACTGATCATCTTCAAAACATCCATTACGTGATATCATTGTATTTTGCTATCTACCCATACTTTAACATCACAACAGTGTTTTTTTGTACACATAAGTTTGAACAAGAGTGTTTTGTAAAAGATTGTTTTGTTTCTAACTACATTATGCTGACACAATCATATAAAGTATAACTATCATATAATGGACAAAGTACAAAACAATAAACATATAAACTGATTAGTTCTCAGGATTTAACAAAAATAGGGTCTTATTTTTTGAATTCTGTCATTATTGACAAGGATCAAAGTTAATTAAGGAAAGTACACTAAATCCATGCCTTGACAAGTGTATGGGCAAATATTTTGGGAAGCTTGTTGAAAAACCTGTCAAGATATGACAGCTTCATTTCATTACATGTAATTCAATTTGGCAAGCATAAGAAAGAGCAAAAACAATAAAAACCAAGAAGTATTGTTTCCAATATATGGAAAGCATTACCTCATGTTTTCTTATGCAAGGACATTTTATTTGATGTAGTATTTCCTGTTCAATAAGTATTTCAAGGAAAACTGAATTATTATTTTCTCTGTTTTTGATTGTAAAATTCAGAAAAACAAGCATGGAGTCTTAATTTACCATTTTTTTCTCATGCACAAAATGGGAACCAATAAAACTGCTTCCTTTCCAAAGTCTAACAAAACAAACAAACCCAAGTCTGTAGGAATGCAAGCTAAATTTCCAATATATTTTTAAATATAAAAATAGACAAGTTGCACTTGAACAGAGGATAAAGTTTCAGTGGTTGGACCTTATGTTATTTCAGGTAAGGTTTGCCATTGATTTTGAGCTGTTATAGTTGGATATCAAATTGAAGATTTCTATTAGGTTTAAAGTTTCACTAAACTGAGTTTTGTTGAGAAGATCAATAAAAAAAACAATCTTTTGTCTAACTTTATTTTAAATTGATTTAGATTTCCCATTATCTTTTAAAAAAAAGCATGACTGAATTTGTAAAGATATATTAGAAAGCTTCTTCATTCTTTTCTAAAAGCAGATATAATAAAATAAAGTAAGATATCACAGTACAAGACAATAAGATTACTAGATATATACATGTACATGTATTGGGTGAGGTTAAGATTCTTTTATGATCCCCAATTTTATTAGAAAACTTTACTTTGTGTCCATAAGCATGTCTAAACGTAATTGAAAAATAACCTTTTACACTGATGCTTTAGTTTGATTGTATTAACTCAAAAATCTTTCCAGGAAAATTCCCCAAAAGCTTGATTGATTCTGATACCAACAGTATATGTTCTTTATAGCGGAAACGCACAACAAATATTTCCATAAATAGGGTAACTAAAGCCGTCACTCATTTCTTATCAGCCAGCATCAAATCAAACATCTGAATGTTGGTTCATCATTAGACTTTCTAATTGTCCACTATGGTGATACTGCTTCATAACGAATAACTATCTTATTACTCACACAGTGTTTTAGTTTTAGTACGACCTTGTGCCCGCCAATCTTGGCAGTGGACTACTGTTATGAAGCTCAGGAAAAACCTCTGTTGATATGTCTAGAATGATGAATTAGAAAGTATAATCTTCATTAATCTTCATCAACTCGGTCTTCATGTTCCAATCAGAAAAATAAATATCCAGATTGCTTCCCACAATTCTACTGCTCATTGTCATAGAGAGTATAGCAAGGGACATCACTCTGATCTATTGTCAGGCGCTATGGCTACTGTAGTGTTTAAACAATCAGAACCTCAAGCTGCTATGTTTGTCTTCTCATCATAATCTGGCATGAATCCCATATTATCAGACCATCTTTAGAGTTTGATGAACAACATGTTAATGAATCATCATTTAAACTGGAAAAATTAGCAGCAGCAATTTGACATAATAAAAAAAAAGAATCTCAAAGTATAAGTTGGAACCATTTACTAATAAGCAGAGTAAATACTAAGTACTTGACATGACACTATCATTAAGAATTTTAAACTGAAAAAAAAATATTAAAAAAATAAAAATAGTCTTTATCCTGAAAATAATTAATGCATATTTTCACAGACAAGGGTTTATTAAGTATGATTTATTTTTTATGAAGACTTCCCTTATCTTTAGGCTATTAGTTTATTCATACTTTAAATGACATACAAGAATGTCTTTATCATACAATTTATTTATCACCATTTTGCATACATTGTGGATGTCAGACTATTTATGTCAGACAAAGATGGCATTTATGAATATTAACCGCTAAATATGCCTTTCTCTCATCTATTAACATCAAAATGTGAAAGTTTAAATTTAAAACAAATTTTTAAACATGGATTTGAAAAGGCACCCTATCATTATCTAAGAAGCAATAAAATCTGGAATGGTTGGTTGCTTTTTCACAGTCTTAAGCACTTTAAAATGAACCATAAATGACATTTATTCCTTTCAATGGTGAGGCTGCAGATTATTGTTTATAAACATTTTCAGTAATTTTGCTATAACTCAGAGGGCCTGATCAACCAGACTGGCCATTATAGAGACCAGAAGGCCAAGTAAAATAAACAAGTCATTTGGTAGAGATGAAAAATCTCTATAAGCCAGGCTATGGTGGGGGGGGGAAGTTGTTTTTTTTTACTATTTAATGCATTGCAAGATATGTCTGGGAGCATAAGGTGTGGATGCCTGGATGATGGAGAAATACTGAAGCATGAACAAAGTTCTCTTTCCACCCAGTCTGTTATGTGTCAACCTGTCAGTTCAACTGATGCTTGGGGAGTTATTCCCCTTGTTGATTCTGTTTCCCAGGCGACCTATAAACAAACACTTTCCAGCTGTCAACATAAAAAGAAATAGTCTCCTAAGGAAGGGGGTGGGGTGGGGGTTGTTTATTATTTTCATTATTATTACTTCTAAATGAATTTTTCCTGGACCTTGTAATAATGTTTGTTTTTTAAGATGGTTCATCAATAGCTTGTTTTATATGATTTGGATGGTGTCATTTTTTAACAACCAGACCTGCTTGTGAAGACAACTTTTTTAGCAGATTCACTGCTTGACTATTTTAGTAAATGCATGTATTATTGGACTATCATGTGTGTAGGGAATCCTTTTACTATGTAACTTCCAATATGTAACTATACAGTACATAAGACAATCAAATTCAACAAACATCAAGTGAAACTGTGAAAACTTCATGTAGGGAGCAATAGTATTACCACATATAAATAAATAACAATATTCTTAATTTTTTTGTTCAAAGGGATTGTGGAAAAACATGAGGACTACATATCTGTCCTGCAAAACAAAACATTCCTGAGAGACAAATTCCATATTTATTTATTTTTTTCATTATTTTTATAATGTCCTTTGGGCAAAAAAATCAGAAAAGAATTATTTAGCTGTGGTTATAACCTGAAACAATGAAGATATTAAAGTCATTCATGGTTGTGTACCCTTTTGTAGACAGTTAACTGATCGCTTGTCTGACTGGGCAGCCAGTGAACAACTGTGGATTATACAGACATACAGAGGGATTAATTTCTTTTGATAAGATAATGGTTCCCTGTGATTCACATAAGTTAAGTCTTAACCAGACCATAAATATTGAAGTAATCAAATTTGTTTCTACACTGACATAGTCTATCAGCCTTGTTGAGATGAAATGTCCTTAGGGAAATATTCCAGTCAAGCAAACGAATCACATTGTACATATTGTTAGCATTTCAGTTTGTTATATCTTGCTGGTTATGTAACTTTTAGTGGTTGATTCTTAGCATTGTCACATTTCTTATTCTGTTCTGTTGTAAAGACTATTAGGCAAAGCAGAGTGCCTGTTCTAAATTTGTGCAAAATTTGGTTTGCACATATAATCACAATATTATAAATAGAAATAGATTTAAAACATTTAACACATCAAACCACTCCAACACATCAAACCACTTCTACAATGAAGAATATAAACATAAAATTGTCTGCCACAATAATTCAGCACTGACCTGGCAGTGCAATCATACGCCTTTACCAATCCAGATAGGGGAGGATTGGGGTTCAAACTTGAACATGACATATCAAAGTCATGCTACCTGTTGTAGTATAACTTGTATCTAATGCTCGAGCAAGTATCGGGGTATGTCCATGATGGGATGGTCTTGTATCAGGATTATGTGACTGGTTGTGGTACTATGACAGGTGTTCATAGCATGATTTACACAGTGAAGACAGCAGTATATCTGTTTCTAATGGACAGTGAATCTACATGACTGTTGGTGGGACAATTAAAACCAAAAGCAAGAATTCAACAATATTTATTGACGTAGAAAAGTATTCTGTCTTGGTGTGTTGTTATGTACTGGACTGCATTTATATTTTTGATTTACTTTTAAGCTTCAATATATTTAAATATATTTTAATATATTTTATTTTGTTAACTTTGGCAACATTGTAAATGCTTTTAATGTAAAAGGAATCATACATTTTATTTAAAACAGTTAACTGTGATAAGGTTAGTATCTAGACATTTATGTGTTGTTTTTTAAATATTTTAATATTATGAAAATGATTTTAGGTGATGCAGAGATTTCTTTGTTTCATTACTTAGTAAGTTTATCTGTCTTTTATCTGTTGATAAACAGAAACTAGACCAATGTAACGCATGTATGACACTATTGTTGTCATAAAAAACAACATGTGTAACTATAAATGAAAGAAGGTACATGCAGGCTTACATCCAAAACAACATTAATAGGTGTAAACACTTAAAAATGCAGCAGAAGATAAATTACCTGCAAGATTTTGTCTTCACCTTATCATTTAGGTCAGTCAGATGTCATTATTTTTAACATAAATGCAGTTTAAGCTGCAGGTAAAAAAACCCAACTTTGTAAGTTCCGGTATTTAATCATAATCGAATACATTTCTGCATTTCACTGCATGAGTCTAGTCTATAAAAAATGATTGTAATATGGAAAAATGTTAAGATAGAAAGCTAATGTTTTTTCTTAGTTTGACCTAATTCAAGGCAGAAATAATCTTGGGAGAAAATGTAATTTCTATAAAATTTGATTTTTTCTAAAGGTTTTTTTTCTCTATTTTTTTTCTTTGAACTGTCTTGACATTTTCTTTAATCAGATGGGGTGTCTGTACATCGGAACTGTTACATTCTAAATTTAATAAAAAATACTTATACAAATTTCTTTTTCACAAAAGTTTAATTCGCTGTTATATATCAGAATTAGTAGGAGTTAATTTCTTTTTTTACAACTGATTTGTTAAATTAAGTAATATTTATTATACCCTCTGTATTTAACTACTAATAACATATGGACTTTTGTTAAAAAATGATTTTAGTTACAAGGTTTTGTGAAAAAAGCTTTTATTCCTGTAATTAGTATTATATTAACCCTTTAGCTCATGCATATGCCATTTTATGCCTTTGTAAAGCATTCACAATTATTCCTTTTATCTCCAGCTGCATCAACACAGCGAAGGGTTTATTTGTAGACTAGTTTAATCTAGGTTATATAATTATATGCCCAAAATGCATTTGTTTAAAATATTTAAAACTGTTTTAACAAAATGAAGTGAATTTTTAAAATCTTATACATTTACTATAAAAGGGAGATGGCTAAAAACTCTGTAATATACTAAAACTCTATCAAACCTATATATTTATTAAATACTTGATGAGGGCATTAGTGATGTATACATTGTTGTTCTTCATAATGATGATGATATTTATAGCCATTTGCGATGATAAAGACTACCTTATCAAATACAGACAAATAAATCACTACAGTGTACATTACAGTTATGACTCATGATGTACATACGTCAATCATGTTGCTATATATTGTTATAATAGCAGAATTTACCCAAGTCCAGTTTTGCATTTATTATTTAATTGTTTAACTTAAACTGAAAAAATAAGTGAGAAAGCCTAAATACATTTAACAAATGATGTGAAATTAAAAGTTGAAGTTTAAAAATCTGAGTTGACTTGAAGTTGATTTGACAATATAATTGGTGTTAATAATCCAGATTTTAATATTGCCTGACTTTTCACTTTTTTTCTGCCTGTTGCCTCGGAGAATTGACATGAATTTAATTTGTTCAAGTGGAAATTTACATAAATCTAATCCAATAGTTCAGCTCAGCCATGTTGACTTTCAATAGCTCTTAACTCTCAACCTGCTAAGTATGAATTATTTAAGACTAGGCAGATAGTGTTGGTTCTGATCAACTAGTTTCCTGCCGGTAGCTGTCCATTCAGGATCTGCATGATTGGCTATGGGGTTTCTAGTGGAATGTTCAGTTTGTCACATGTGTAGCTGTATTAACCATACAACTTACAACTTATAAACAGATTATGAAAACTTGCAGCATGGAAAGGGTTATATAGTCCAGACGGGAGATACTTAGTCAAATACTTCCCTGGAATTGTTGGGTCTTCTATTGGCTTGTTGTGGCTGTGGCAGAGGTTTATGTTGTTACAACTGCATTTGCTGTACTTGCTGCTATTATGATTGTTGTCATATTGTTCCTGCTGCTACTGTAATCATTAAACATCATTTTATTGTATCGTAATTGCACACTCTGTCCATCTGTTCATTAGCAATTTCTTGTGCTGAAAACTTTTCCTTTACTACTCATGGGAGTTTCATTCTGGTATGGATGAAATGACGTGTGAGATTAATCAGGTTACAATGTTGATTATAGAGTTATTGCCCTTTGTTACTTTACTTTGCAAATACTTATGCAGACAACTTTTTATTCATACTTACTTGGATGATTAAAGTTGGTATGCACTTGTGTTTAATAGTCCTGGGGAGAACTTCATTATTCATTCCAGAGTTATTGCCCTTTGTCTTTTATTCTATGCTGAATCTTGTGCCAAATTCTAAGTTATTTATTGAAAATTATTTATACCTAAGGTGACTTATATTGATGTGTAGTTGTACATAAAGGTGAGATAACCCTGATAGCATTGTTCAATCAGAAGTTATTGCCCTCATTTAAGTGCTTATTACATTCTTATGCAGATAACTGTTCCGGCATCCACCCACTGACAATTTAATAAGATGCTATGTTGTTGTTGTTTAATTCATTCTAACTGAGTTACTTTTAACTACTTGTTCTTAACTTTGCAAATATCAGAAAACTTATTATCAGAAAAATAGATTTTATGATTTTAAATAGATAAACATTCAGAGACAACTTTTAACAAAGAATATTGTAGCTACTTGTTTAAAAATAACCTGAGATGAACCAAATTAAAGCTGATACAAGTCAATAATCAGACATTATTTGGTGCACCATATTAGTGAAGATCTGGAGACTCTTTTTGTTTCTGGAATAGCTCTGATTATTAAATGTAACTGACACACAAAGTTAATTCTATTTCTGCTCCACACGCCTGACTGCTGCATGATTTGCTTACCAAACATAGATGAAAACATTATAGTTTATATTCATGACAAACCAAGATAAAAATCCAATTGGTAAATTATCAAATGTTCTTTCTTGATTCTGTGCATTCTGCTGCAGGGAGCAACGATTCATGCTGAGATCAGCATTCTCATATTCTCCATACCCCAACAATAACTGATCCCTGATGCATCATACACTAATCCAGTGACTTGGAATAAACAGATCCCTGCTTCAGAGCAGTTTTCCCTGATCACATGACCCTCTTTTCAGTCTTGTGCTTACGATATTAGTCTTGTTCTGTTTAGCACTCAATTGATCAGTCACAGGTTGTCTGATCAGGATCTGCACCTTTTCCAGCCAAGTCTCTTAAAGTATGTCTAGGTACCATTGCAGGTAGCTACAAGAAACCAACTAATAAATAGTTTGTAAGGTTTATTTATACAACATAGCATGGAAGGGGTTAGAATATATCCCATGCTGTCAGTGCACAGATATTGTAACATATCCTGTACTGTCAGCACACATTCATCTGGATCCATCACATCCTGCACCAGAATATCTCAGTCCTTTGCCTGCTATTATTGTTATTAACATGTTTAAAAATCACTATTAAATAGATAGCACCTACACGCAAAAATATCTCGCATAGTGCTGTAGACACTGTAGCAAATAATGTAGGTCCTGATTTAATATCTTGAACAGGCTGGTCTGGATCTACACTGTTTGGAAGGATGTATCAGTGCTTAGTGCCTGGTCTGATATCTTGTACAGGCTGGTCTGGATCTACACTGTTTGGAAGGATGTATCAGTGCTTAGTGCCTGATTGAATATCTTGTACAGGCTGGTCTGTATCTGCACTGTTTGGAAGGATGTATTAATGCTTAGTGCCTGATTTAATATCTTGTACAGGCTGGTTTGGATCTACACTGTTTGGAAAAATGTAACAGTGCTTAGTGCCTGCTTTGTTATCTTGTACAGGCTGGTCTGGATCTACACTGTTTGGAAGGATGTATCAGTGCTTTGTGCCTGATTGAATATCTTGTACAGGCTGGTTTGGATCTACACTGTTTGGAAGGATGTATCAGTGCTTAGTGCCTGATTGAATATCTTGTACAGGCTGGTTTGGATCTACACTGTTTGGAAGGGTGTATCAGTGCTTAGTGCCTGATTTAATATCTTGTACAGGCTGGTTTGGATCTACACTGTTTGGAAGGGTGTATCAGTGCTTAGTGCCTGATTTAATATCTTGTACAGGCTGTTTTGGATCTACACTGTTTGGAAGGATGTATCAGTGCTTAGTGCCTGATTGGATATCTTGTACAGACTGGTCTGGATCTACACTGTTTGGAAGGATGTATCAGTGCTTAGTGCCTGATTGAATATCTTGTACAGGCTGGTCTGGATCTACACTGTTTGGAAGGATGTATCAGTGCATAGCGGGGTGAGAGTTAAAATACTTGTGTTCTTGCTCACATTTCCAACAACACATTCCCATTGGAATTTGTCTTCCCAATTTAGAGTATGCCAAATGAAATAGCTCTTTAAATTTGAATTATGTCTGACACTTCTTTATTTCTTAAGGATAATTTTAAATATAAATATAAATATTTTATGAGCACAAACCACTAAAATTTTCTCACATTTTTGTATTTAAATTAAAAGCCACCCAGTCAGTCAATGTGCTTGTAAAGCTGTTATCTGCCAGTTGGGATATGTGTTTTTTTCTCTCTCATGCAACCATATAAATCATTGTTCCTAAAAAAAATCCTGGTAAATGCTGTTTATTGGTGCCCTACCTCCATATGAAAAGTTAAGCATAACACTTCCCTTATCATTACTGAGGGGTATTTACTATCCCAACTATGCTGTACAGTAAGCTGTTTTCAATGTAAGAAAACATTGTGACTACTAAGAATTGTGGCTTTGACAAAACATGCATATTCTTATATTTTTCATGACTTATGTGTCTTAGCTGTATTAGCTCATATAATATTTTAAACAAACACATAAACAAGCAAGGCAAATAGCATAGACCATGATCTGCCATCTCCTGCTGGGAGCTGTCTGATCTGGATCTGCATTATTTGCCAGCACCATTTGCATGTCATTGAAAGTAAATAATTAAGAAAAGGTATGGATTAATAAGAAAATGTAGCATGGGCTAAATAAACCAACTGCACATAGTTTAGCTCTTTTTGAAACAAATTTGCAGCACTTGATGTCTAGATAACTTAACTCTGCAGCCTGCCGTCCTGTCTTATTAGTGCAGATAAACTAATTCTGACTTGGTAGGAGCTTGAAATTTCAATTTCAGCCCAATTAATGGCTGTATGAACTTTTCTCTTGTCTTGGAGTTAATTTTGGCTGTCATGATAGGTTAAGATTGACAGGTTGGTGCAGATGTGGCTTAGCAGGTAGTTTTTGCCCATACCAACCCATGCCAGGGCAGAACCTCACTGTCTTTATTAATAAACAACATTTGAGACTTTGTTATCAGTTTGCAGCAACATGTAATAGTTAATGGACATGTGCTAGGGACTCTAAAGGAAAAAGTGCAGAGCATGAGGATATCTGGATCAAGACTGTTATCTGGATCAGACTGATATCTTGATCAAGACTGATATCTTGATCAAGACTGATATCTTGATCAAGACTGATATCTGGATCAAGACTGATATCTGGATCAAGACTGATATCTGGATCAAGATTGATATCTGGATCAAGGCTGATATCTGAATCAACCATATATCTGGATCAAGACTGATATCTGGATCAGGCTGATATCTGGATCAAGACTGATATCGGGATTAAACTGATGATATCTTGATCAAGACTGATATCTGGATCAAGACCGATATCAGAATCAAGACTGATATCTGAATCAAGTCTGATATCAGTATCAAGACTGATATCTGGATCAAGACTGATATCTGGATCAAGACTGATATCAGAATCAAGACTGATATCTGGATCAAGACTGATATCAGTATCAAGACTGATATCAGTATCAAGACTGATATCAGGATCAAGGCAGATATCTGGATCAGAGTGATATCTTTTTAATTTATAGTAAGCAGGTGAAGAACTGAAGGTAGATCACTGGGAATTGAGTTTGTCACACCAGAAGGTGAGTTGTTCATTTTGAGCATGTGAATAAAAAACAGCAACACTTGTCTTGGTTGATCAAGAAATCATGGGATGAAAATTGTGTCATTTTTAAAATCTCCACCCGACCCCCAAAATGTGTGTCACAATGCTGGATTACTGATGATGATTACATTGTGAACCTTTAAATTGTAACATTTTGTGAATTTTTTAGGAGAAAAAGATACAATTCTTGTTTGAAATTTATTGTGGAGGTGTATTAATTGTATGATAGCAAGATGTCCTATAAATGATACATATTTTGGCTGGTCCAAATAATGGAGATAATATGTATCAGGATTAACAGATCTTCCTTGGGATTTGTCAGTTATCAGGGAGAATAATAATTTGTAAACAAACAATTTATCCAGATAATTAAAACAATGTATACTTCAACACTACCTTTTTAACAATATTTAATATGATATGTAACAGACATGTTAACTGGATTCAAACCACTTGCTGTTTTAAGAATTATCATGTAATATTAAATAGAAAAGATTGCACTGCAACCTGACACCAGTGTCTATGTTGTGGCTTATCAGCATTGAGAGTGGCTGGGTGGCCAGAGGGGAGGCAGAGACTCACAGGTAATGTGAGCCTTCTGATTGGCTGGAAGATCTTTGTTGCCGCGGCATGGGCTGTTGTTTGGTCTCGAATAATAGCATGTTTATACAGCAGACTGATGATGCTGTTGTGATGGTGTTTTCTACCCATAATCTTCTGAAGTGTTCATTTTATGTTTATCAGAAATTTGCTCCGATGTGCTTTATTATGATATGAAAGGATTATATGGATTTACAGGATTATGATATTGAGTGTTATGTAGGTGAATGTTTGGATTAAATCAGTTACAGCAGAGTGTTCACATCTGTGGCTTCAATCTGAAAATAATTTAAATTCCTGTCAATGCTTATTATGTTTTTGTTTAACTTTCTTTAGGATAAGTTGGTTATTGTTAATATTGCGTCTTCTTTTCTTCTCATTTAAGGTGATATTACTTTATGTTCTTAGAACTAAAATTATCCTTTTTCTTATCTCGTAATATCATTCTGTTTTCTATTTAATAAAATAAATGACCCTGTCATATTATAGGTTTATAATAATGTTATGACTGATCTTACAAAAAGCATATTTGTTGATCGGGAATTGCAAGAAAGTAATGTCAGTTTTGTGTAGCTTTTGACATTTATATAAGTATAAAATTTATCTATCTATGTTTAGGACATGCATATTTGGTTTGAGTATCACCAATTATTATTGCAAAAGCTGGAAAAAACATCTTACTTGATTAAATATTAGGTTTATTATGACATTAAACCATCCTTGTAGATAATATGTTAAGAATGTATTGTTTATTGCAGTAAGTTGTTATTTCATTTTCTTGATTAAACATCACGTTTTTTATAATAATAAATCTATCCTTGAAGATAATATATTATATAAAGAATGTATTGATTATTGCAGTAAGTTGTTGTTTCATTTTTCATTCTAAAATAAAGCAACACCATTTTAACAACAACCATGTGCTTTTTTAATTAGTCATAATTTTGTTTTGAAACAGTGCTTGGAGTATACAATTTTGAAGAAAATAAAATCTGATTTGGTTGTAAAATTGACTCTTTCATTGAAATCTGGAGAAACACTGTTATAATTTTGATGTTATTTTCTAGAAAAACAGTACCAATTTCGCTTGTCATATTGCTAAAGATTTGTTGGAGACCATAAAATAGAATCAGTGATTAAGAAACACTAAACACATGTACATGTATATGTTGTATTTTTCTGATTTCAGAAATCCCATCAGAAAGTGGCTAAACATAAGGCATATGTGGTGAAACATAGTGACATTACTTACATTATCTGAACTCTGTGGATTTAACTTGATTTGGAAATTTTACAAACAGGTAAGCATCTTCTAATTTAAATCATATCTTTATTTATTTATAGTCTAACTATTCCATTCATAGATGTCATTTATTATTTTATTATGCCTGTCAAACATTAGTACTTTGACAACTGTCAATTATATTGACAATCAACCTCTCTATACTTCAAGTAATGTAATGTTATGAATGTTTTGTTATGCAGAATTATCATGTCAGTGTCTTTAATTGTCAGAATGTTAGAATGCCTGCACCATTTTATCTTCTCACATATATTTAAAAAAAAAATATTCTGTGCATGTTCCGCAATAGATTCAGCTTGACAAATAAATTTATTTTCAAAACAGATTACTGTCTGGTTTGAGAACAGAAACATTTGTTGAAAAATCAACAAAAACACACTAATATGCTCAGAAACACATGTTTAATTCCCCTTATTACACTACTATTTATTTACCTATATAAGTAAATGCAATTAGCCATTTTGGGTGATCTATAGAAGAATAGAGAGTGGAAGTTTGCACGTAATACAGCAGTCAGTATGTATAATTCACGACCCCAGATAAGGGGATCATTACACAGGCTAGAACCTTTTTGTCTCTTCCAAACCATTCAGTGTTAGTTCTACTGAGAGTTCCCTTAATTGGATGGTTTTAATGTGTGACCACAACATAGGGTTTATCTGACAATTATCTGATTGGTGCTAGATCCTGAGCTGTATAACATTATATGCAGTATGTACACTTGATATCTTTTATGTGATAGGATGGATGTATGGATCTTGATACATCAACTGATCAATTGTTATTCTTTGTAGATAAAAGCAATAATTTTATACAATAATATTCATAAAAGACTTAAGTAACAGTAGTTTCTAAGTTCTAAAACATGACACACAATGCTAAGCCAATAAAATCTTACTGTAACTGGTTTATTTGGCTGAAATTGAATGTCTTTGAATACTCTCATACCGGTACATTTATGATGTTTTTATTCTTTTACTGCTTTTCATTTAGGAATTATAAAAATAATCATACAAAAATAACAAAAAACTTTTATTTTTTTAGTGAACTTGCATTATGGCATCTGTTTTAAGAAATATACCAGTACACTTGTAACCTTCTTTCATACTGTCTCTGATTGACTTAATAAACACCGTATGACAATTCTGGGAAAAAGTGTGGTTTTTTATGTTACTGTAGGTTGGTAAGTGGTATGTCACAGCTAATGAAGAGTGGTAATTTAATCAGTAGATGATAAAAATGTCTGCCTCATTTATTGGAAGACTCTTGGAGTTCATATGAATACAATGTAAATGAAGGTAATTCATTAAACCAGTTCGCAGCTGTCTGAAACTATATTCAGCTGGGAAAAACAAAGCACAACATTATTAATTACTCAGGAAATTATAAAATTTTCAAATAATAAAAAAAAAATAGTGAAAAAAATGTGATTGCAAAAATGAGTTAACGTATGAGCTATCACAGCTATAAAATTTTGAGAATAAAAAAAATGCGTCATAGACTTTTGTTTACTGTAATAGTTTAGGATTCTAGTGAAATGTTTGTTATTTACTAGTTGAGTTTATTTATTGAAAAGATTTGTTTATTTTGTTTGTAAAATACATCTCAGTGACACAAGAGTAGTTATTATAGCAGCACCTAGCTTGTTTGGTTTAAGACTCACAACAAAGGTCTGAAAAGAACCACTGGCACAATAAAGATAAGATTGAAGACCATAATTATTTTAAAATTGCAGAAATTTAATATTTATATGTAAAACCAACAATATATTGTTATTTCTACCATAATATTTTCAAGTTGTAGTCATTGTGCCATTGGCATTTTGTAGTTTGTTTGCATCATCATTTTCATCTTTCAGTTCAAGCCTTTATTAGGTAGTTTAATTTTACTTTGTACTAGAACTTGACAGTCAAAGGGAAGAATAATGTTGTTTGATATGGTGTACATTTAGTTTGGAAAACTCTTAATATTAAAGAAATAATGTTGTTTTGATGTTGTCATCTAGAAATTATCTTAAGTGTTTATATTAACTTAAAGGCAATAATCGGTGGTAAGGGGAGTAATTAAGACAATCAACACCTTAGTGTAAAGCAATTAATTATATCTCAGAGTGTTTCTATGGTTTCTATAACTGGAGAGTACTTACTGCCATCCAATAATGACCTGGGATTTCCTACCCATAATTCCCTATTGGGATCATTTTTCCTGAGCTTGCAAAGTTTCAAAGTTATCAACACTGGTTATACTACCTTACTACCTGGACCTCCAATGGCTTAAGTAGTTTCATGGTAATTTTGGCATTTATATAATTCCTGTACTTCTTCCATCTCAAGATGTTTCTATGACCACCCTGCATGAGAACACTCTTATTTCAGATGTGACTCTACACTGATATGTGTTTGCACTGGTAATTACATGTTTTAATGGCTTTATCTCCCAGAGTGGAATGGCATGGTTCTTGAGATGCTGATTAACAGACCTCTATCAATGACTAAATGAAATCACAGTTTTTTATCCAACATTTCACCTTTCAATGAAGGCATGCGGCCACAAAATTCGGTTTTATTATTGTTTTATTGTAGATTTATGCTGCATTATATTGTTACCTTCAGTGTTTGCACATTTTTTTTTCCTTTCTCTTAGAACTTTTACATTAACAAAAGTGGGACAAATGACTGTATCAGTTACATATGGTTGACACAATAGTATAGTGTGTTAGTGATTGTCAAGATATGTAGCTGGCACTTTAACTTACCATACTGTACATTTAAACCACCTACTTCAGTTTATTATTGTTTGTCGAGTGATGAGCAGTTACCATGATAGATAAACCAGTTTTTGAAAATATTCTTTTAAGACCAAATATTAATTAAAAAGCAAAGATAATTTTTAAAAACCAAGCCTGCTTTATAAGTTAATTTTTCATTTATTTGCTTAAAAATATACCCATAGGTACCCAGATATATCCATAGGTACCCAGATATAGCCATAGGTACCCAGATATACCCATAGGTACCCAGATATACCCATAGGTACCCAGATATAGCCATAGGTACCCAGATATACCCATAGGTACCCAGATATAGCCATAGGTACCCAGATATACCCATAGGTACCCAGATATACCCATAGGTACCCAGATATACCCATAGGTACCCAGATATATTGCTGAAGTAGGAGCTGGTTGATGTTGATCTACACTAACTGTCAAAGCTTGGTCAGTTAATAGTTGTCAGGCACTGAGTAAAGCTTCACCATGTCAATAAAACTGAACATGGTCTAATAACACTGCACCTTTACTTCTTAATTAAAGTATGGATACAACATTGTTGCTGCCAAAAAGTCTAGCCACCCACATGGGCTCGCTGTATTTACTATGTTAAGAATAACACTTCTAACTGGTTGATGCATTTTATACTGCTATTAAATTGAAATGAACTGTCCAATAAAAGTTTAAAGCAACATTAAGTTTTCAATACTGTCATTTGTTGAAATAGTAGTGTTTAGGGAAGTGGCTTTATTTGTGGTTGTTTAATTCAGCTATCACAGCGGATTGTGGCACTGATCGCGTGCAGACAGGCGAATACGTGTCAGACACGCGCTCGCAGTAATGTAGTACAACTTGTAACAATGGACCACTGTGCATCGCTGTGTAGTGTAATTGTTTTAGGTTGGTGTAATGGTTGTCTGCTTTTGTTTGTGTGCATATTTTGTAACATTGGGCTGCAGGTGACATGCAAATGAATGTGTCTTAATTATATCAAGCAAGGAAAACTATTGTTCACATTTTATGACTTTTCGTGCTGATGGTCAGGCACTAAAGTCACTGTCACCTTCTGTAGTTAAGACACCCAACCACACCATAGGTCCCAGACAAAGTTGTGTTGATGTTGAGGTTTTGGTAACTTAAGGTGGCCGCTTCAAAATCTATAGAGAGACATTTAAAATTGATATTAAACAGTCTATTGTAATGCTTAGCATTATTACTTGACAGAGGAATTACTATGTATCTTGAATATGGTAAACAAATTTGTGTCATGTGTATATAATATATCATATAATAAAATGTCTAGTCCTAAGGAAAAGCACCTTTTGACGATTTGAGGTGTAAACCTGACACTTTCTGAGCCTGATACCTTATTAACTGGACATTGTTCTGTTAAAGTACATTTGACATTGATCATTATCGATTGAGAACAGCACTTGTTGTACTCCAAAGCTACAATCTCAAGAAGTCAATAAAAGTGGGAAATTTAATATTAGATAACAGGGAAAAGTTGAAAAACATAATAACTTCTTGGAAATTTTTTGCTTTTAATTAAATCAAGCCAATATAAAAATTTGGAGATTGAATATGAATCCTCAAAGGTTCACCAGAGTTGTAAATGTTGTGAATTCATTTTTCTTTGCTGCCATGTCACTTGTCATCATTTTATGGTAGCGCTGTAGAAGGAAGTGGATATTTGCTTTAGTTCAACAAGAACATAAAGTGGAATGAAGTTTCTAACAAATTAAGATTTGCCATGGAATACTGCTTGGAAAATACATGAGTCATATCAGAATTAGAATCTGGTATAATGTACTAAAGAGGCATTTATTTCTCATATCAGAATGTAATGATTGGTTTCCTTTTATGATTTTGATAGCAAAAACAATTTAATAGTATAAGCAATTAAATTTAAACATTGGTTATTGTTTAAGTCAGGAACTGATTATACGATTTTTGTATTCCAACTGAGAGCAATATAACATGCTTGATTGTTGCTTTTTGTTTATTGTGTTGTTTAATAATTCATTTATTGTTGTCCACCAAAAGTAATATATTTTAGAAAGCCATTCAATGAAGAAAATGTAATCATTCTAAATCATAATTTTTAGAAGTACCAATTGTCTTGATAATAGAAAAAAACTCTTAACATACGGTTATAAGAGCCATATTAATAAGATGTTGCTTGTGTTATGCGTGTAGAGTTGCCAAGTTGTAATTACCCTCTTCTTGGCCTCTCACCATGTGGGTTCCAGTCCTGGCCAGTCTTCTTGGCCTCTCACCATGTGGGTTCCAGTCCTGGTCAGTCTTCTTGGCCTCTCACCATGTGGGTTCCAGTCCTGGTCAGTCTTATTGTTGGTAGGTCTTCCAGCTGATCTGCTGTTGCTTCTACCTAGACATTTGTCTGGGGTCTTCACCCACCAAAATCATCAGGATATCCCTGTAATGAATACAAGTGTGCCATTGCATTGTATTTTTAAAACAATAAACAAACAGCATTAACCAACGAAAATGATACAATTTTTCACAGCTTTATGAGCCAATCAGTTTGGTCTGACTTTAGAACTAAAATCTTGCAGCTGAAGTTAACTAGGCAGGTATCATTACATCCTGGTACATGTTCGTAACAACCATATTATAAAGTTACAAAAGTGGTTACAAAGATCACTGAGTGTATAGCAAGAGATCTGATAAAAAATAGTGCAGTTCCCCAGCAGACACCTCCAAGTGGAAGCTGGCAGATCTGCATTGCTTAAACCCCTGCAAGTCAGAATCCTTGGCAGTTAGCTTTGAAGGTCAGAACAGCTGGCATCTGTGGTTGTCCATCCAAATTGTCATCTGTTGTGTTTACTTTTTACCCTGCTTTGACATTCTGTATCACATACATCAATTAACAAACAATCAAAAGACATTCTTTGCTGCTGAGAAAAAAAGTCATTTGTAAACAATCTGCATCAAGAATGTGTTTGTAGCCATGAAAAGTTAATATAGAAGAATTCCATGATTTAGGTCAGAAGACGTTAGTGGTCTGTGGATTTTGCAACGAACACCAGTACAATTACTGTAGTAGAAATTGTTAGCAGTTTGTATTCTGTTGAATTGTGATACCATTCTGATAGAAGGTTATTATTATTCCATAAAAGCATATCAACATGTTGTTAAAAGCATACAACATTTTCTCAATGTCACTAGTATTATTATATAATAGTTATGATCACTTTTAAAATTAATATTTAGGACTAGGGTCACACCTATAATACCAGTCTGTTGGTAAGATCAATAATTAAACTTATACACATTTAGACTCTCTGTTCGACCAAGATACTTTCTTAGAACCATTGATAGACTAATAACTTGGTACCTTGTTGCAGATTATTAAAACAGCAATGAAGAAAAAAAAGTCAAAATATTCAGAGATAAGCTTGCCCAGCCTTCACATGGAGTGCTTTATCAAGGCTCTCATGTTCTTAGTCTGCACTTGCAAACACACTGTGACTCACAGATCTAGTGTTGACTTCCTAATGTTCTGTTCCTATCACCTGCAATGTTGATTCCAACCAATGTTTGCCTTCTTTCAATGTTTGATTCCAACCAATGTTTGCCTTCTTTTAATGTTTGCTGTGCTCTTTAACAGGTCCCAGCATTTTTTGTCTCCATTTTCACCACCCACCAGCCATGTCAGCATCATTGTTCAGTATGCATTTCATAGCGTCTCGCTCTCTCTCTCTCTATATATGTATTTCAGTTAATTCAACATCCAATTGTGCAAAGTAAATATTTCGTCCCGGTGAAATGTATTTGCCTGAAGTAATGGCGGGAATGCCTGTACAGGAAGTAGTGGCATTTATTCCATAATGCACCATTTGATGTGTGACTGGTTCCAAGATGTGAGTAAATAAACCTAACACTGTCACTTTTGAATGGCTTCCATATATTAAAGGCGGTCAGCACCGAATTGATTCAATGTAAATTTCTCACTTAATCTCCTTTATGAGCAGTTTTGAACACCAATCGACAAATCCAACATGTGACTTAGACCTAGTGCCAGTCAAACCCAGCATGTAACTTAGACCTAGTGCTAATCAAATCCAACATGTGACTTAGACCTAGTTCTAATCAAATCCAACATGTGACTTAGACCTAGTTCTAATCAAATCCAACATTTTACTTAGACCTAGTTCTAATCAAACCCAACAAGTGATTTAGAGCTTGTGCCAATCAAACCCAACATGTGACTGAGACCTAGTTCTAATCAAACCCAACATGTTACTTAGACCTAGTGTCAATCAAACCCAACATTTGACTTAGACCTAGTACCAATCAAACCCAACATTTGACTTAGACCTAGTACCAATCAAACCCAACATTGACCTAGACCAAGTGCCAATCAAACCCAACATTTGACCTAAAGCTAGTGCCAATCAAACCCAAGAATTACTAGTGTTTGGTCAGTAGTGGGGCACCTGTACCACACAATGTGGGGTAGGGAGAGAGTAAACACCTAGATGGTGGCAGGTCCTACACCTGACAGATTCTAGTTGTCCACTTGAAACATGCCTTTCCTGTGTAGGAAAACAGCCTTCCATTAGGATCCAATGTCCAGGATTTATTTTACGTAAATTTGAATTGTGATTGAAATAATTGCAAAATTGGACATCCTGAAAGATGGGATGGTATTTTCATAGTTCAGTTTAATTCCTTGTTGTCTGGATAGAAGATATTTGTGTGTATTCATCACAGATAGCAGATTCACATTTTTGTGTCTGTACTTAGCAGACGGTTGGATAAGGTCTGTTCCAGGACGCCATTAAGCCATCTGTCACCATTTTCTGGGCTCCTTAACGAGGCTTCTGGCCTTAAGAGGGAATGATAGAGTAAGCATGGGGGGCTGAGATGTGGCGTCATGAACAGAAAACCAGACAAAGATAGCAGACAATTGGACAATTGTAATAGGTGATGTTGGGAAAACAAAATAATGATAAAAAAAGAAAAAGAAATTCTTTTATGTTAGTCTTTTTGTGCAGATAAAGTGACCACTATTATCTTTTATTTTTTGAGGACTGTAAAATCACATGCTTTAACAGATTAAGGCTTTTTCAGGTAAATAAGTTCTGTGTTTTTCATTTAATTTTGTGTGGTTTATAATCTTCTATATATCTGTATGATTATGTAATATAACATTTAAATATGCAATTCTATTGATAAAGTATTTACAAAACTCACTTATTCTGCTTATTCATAAAAAAACTTGCTTTGCTAAAGCATCATTAGACAGATAAGAAATACTTCTCAGTTTATCATAACTCCTTTAATGGTGTATTAAAAGATAATTTAAATACTCATACATAAAAAAACACTCCTAAACAATGTAAGTTTGCAGATTAAGATGGCTATAAAGAAGATAAGGATGGAAGCTATTGTCTTTAATCTAAAATCGTCTAGAAGCGACCCTGAAATATTCTTCAGAATAAACCCCGGCATACCCTCCAAGCATTATGGCAGTTTTTGCAAGTAGTTGGGTTTAACCCTTTATCTGCTAGATATAGATTGATTAGGCTTCAGCAAATAGGTTAGATCCAGATAAGCCAGCTCCGGCTTCATTCTGTGTGTCTTTTTTGCATTAAATAGCAAAGACAAAGAGTTTAGTATGGGTAATTGATAAATATAGCAGGATAGGATTCAAAGGGCAATAACTGTGGAGAATGCAGTGAAATATGGCACAGTTTAGTGGCAGTTTAAGTTTAATGGATGTTTTATGGAGATGTTTTATGAATATGTTGAAGCCAGAGTTCATTGGAATGAAGATGATAATAGAGTGAAACTGTCAGCTTCTCCACCTTGCCTTGTACCATCTGTCATGCTGCCCCTTATGGAGGAGAATGAAGTACATGTTTCACAATCAATAAGGATGTCTCCATGTCATGAGGACCCAGGTGCAATGTCAGGCCCAGGGATCATGTCATGACATGCTATCATAGTAAAAGCAGTACCATACCTCCTTAAAAGTAAACATTCTAAATGAACTAAATTTACTATTGATTGTATGCTTTACTCAGTGCATTAATTAAGAATGGCAAATTAGTGAGATGTAATAGATGTAATATAATATATATAATTTCTATTGAATAAAAACGTGTACTGAACAAATAAATTTAAAAATCTCCTCCTATATTAGTCATATCAAACCTAAATGACAGAGAAACATGTATATCACAAGCATGTAAGCTCTCTAGTATGTTGTCAAGTACTTGGTAAGTGTTGAACAATTATGCTTACAAGGATTTCATAAAGCAAAGACCTGAACTGGTCAATCCTTAACCATTGTTGACCAATGTTGACCTGGTGTTGTCCACTTTCAGGCTCCAGTATGGTCTTGTAAGGGTTTTGTGTCCACTCTGTTTTTACTTTAAATGGTCAATTATACCCAATATCAACAAAGTGGACCCATAAACTGCTGGGCTGATCTCTGGCCCTACCTGGACAAATTGGAAATATCCTGGTCACTTTAACCATGAGCAGTTACTTTTTGTTAATAACTTTGACAAACCTATACTTAATTCTTTAGGTTTACAGCTACTTGAAAAAAAATGCACAAAAGTCATATTGCAATTGACTTTATTTAGAAACTGGTGCAGATCCAGATCAAATACCTCCCCAAAGTAGCTGGTTGGTATACATCTGTTGTTTTATGGGGTTCTGGTCAATATGTTCAATAGAAATAATACCACAGGTTCTCTCAAATGTGTATATTTTAGTTTAACATGCATTTGTTAAAATTCAGTGCTGTCAATACCTGGGGTGAACAAGTTGACCAAATTTCATTGATTGGTAAACTATTATTTGTCAATTTTCTAAGTAATATGAACTCATTTAATAATGTCTCACTTCTGTAATGCACTCTGGTTTTTTGTATGTTTTCTTTTTAAAAAGGCTTGAAAATATCAAGTATTTATATAAAATTTGATCTTATTTGTGTTCATCACTTATATTTTGCATATGATTGACCAAAATTTATTAAGCTAAGATACTTTTATCCCAAAAATAGGCCAATTTCTGTAGCTAGGGTACCTAAGGTACATTTCAAAACCACATATATGACTGTGTTTGTTACTTAGAGTATTTATTTTGTGATCTGATTATATACACTATGTTGATGATAATCTTGTCAAGACAGTACAGAGGATAGACAAAAGTGCAAAAGGTTCAATCCATTAAACTGAAAATAGACAAAACTAATCAACTACTTGCATGAAGTACATCATCACAAACTCAACAAACTCAGATTATGCCTTGCAAAAAAATAAACTGTACTTTTTCAATTGATGTCAAAATTTGTTGATAGCTTTAGAATTGTAATACTATTTTGATATTTTATACCTATACAATGTATGTACCAGTAGTTACATAGTCTAATCATCCCAGGATCACCAGCCCTGGTATCACAGTCCATAGAGCATGGACTCAAAGGATAGGCTTAAGTTTAAACTCAGACAGCTACATACAAAAGTTCTAAAATGATAGCGATATATACACTCAAGCAAATATAAGAAAAGTTTCATGGCTGGTCGACATCGGTCAGGATGCGACTGTGGTAGTAAACAGTGTGTTCATTTTGCTCTTCAAAGTGAAGGCAGTACTATATCTGCGTCACATTAACAAGACCTCCAGTGACTGATACATTGTTAGTGAAACAATAAACCCAATTAATCCAAAACATCTTCTAATCATTGTGCTTTAAAGTTGTTAAATTTACCATAGAACTTAGCACCAACCCTCAATTGTCATCTAACCCGTGGAGAATGTATGTGGCCAGAGGAAGTTTGGGGTCAGTGTTGACCACGGCTATGTTGACACTCCAGGCAGGGTATGGTGACTAACTACAGGACTAAATGACCAATGTTTGGACAGTCGGCCACAACTGGTCACTTCAATTATCCTCATATCTAACTATGTATAACTGGTCTCTCACATACAGCTGCCACATGCGTCTGGATATAGCATTAAGTGGTGTCCTCTTGGAAAGTAAAATGTGCAATATCATTGTTTGGCATGAAGCATTGTGCTTATAAGGTTTTTTTCCCTTTTGAAGCGTGAGTAAGGATATATTTTAATATTTTCTTTTAGTCTCATGATATCTGTGTGGATTGTTTGATATTATAGTAAATCAGCAATACTGGAAATAGTTTTCTGTTCACTTGCAGCACTCTGGATTTGTCAAGGTTATAACTTTAGTTTGGAATGTTAGTCAGTGATATATTATAAAGGTAAGATCATCTAAACAGTCCATGTATAAGTTATTCTAATCAAAATATTTCATTTGTGCATTCAAAGGCTTGGGAAAAGTTTTCTGCTATTGATAAATACTTTTAAATTTATTCATGTGTATATATATATATATATATATATATATATATACAAGTTCTTTCATTTTAGATTAACTCCACTCAAATGTTCCCTTCCTGAGTAGAACCAATACTTGGGTACATTATGCAGTCAATACCTGAGGCAGTGTAGTTGATAGCCTTGCCCTTTAACTGACAACTCATAGTTGGTCTCTGAGGATCAAATCCCATTGGCAGTGTAGTTGACAGCCTTGCCCATTTACTGACAACTGATAATTGGTCTCTGAGGATCAAATCCTGTGGGCAGTGTAGTTGACAGCCTTGCCCATTTACTGACAACTCATAGTTGGTCTCTGTGGATCAAATCCCGTGGGCAGTGTAGTTGACAGCCTTGCCCATTAACTGACAACTCATAGTTGGTCTCTGAGGATCAAATCCCATTGGCAGTGTAGTTGACAGCCTTGCCCATTTACTGACAACTGATAATTGGTCTCTGAGAATCAAATCCTGTGGGCAGTGTAGTTGACAGCCTTGCCCATTTACTGACAACTCATAGTTGGTCTCTGTGGATCAAATCCTGTGGGCAGTGTAGTTGACAGCCTTGCCCTGTAACTGACAACTCATAGTTGGTCTTAGAGGATCAAATCCTGTGGGCAGTGTAGTTGACAGCCTTGCCCATTTACTGACAACTCATAGTTGGTCTCTGTGGATCAAATCCTGTGGGCAGTGTAGTTGACAGCCTTGCCCTGTAACTGACAACTCATAGTTGGTCTCTGAGGATCAAATCCTGTGGGCAGTGTAGTTGACAGCTTTACTGGTTAACATACACTCATAGTTGGTCTTAGAGGATCAAATCCCATTGGCAGTGTAGTTGACAACCGTGCCTATGAACAGACAACTCATAGTTGGTCTGAGAAGATCAAATCCCATTGGCAGTGTAGTTGACAGCCGTGCCTATGAACAGACAACTCATAGTTGGTCTGAGAAGATCAAATCCCATTGGCAGTGTAGTTGACAGACTTGCCTATGAACAGACAACTCATACTTGATCTGAGAAGATCAAATCCCATTGGCAGTGTAGTTGACAGACTTGCCTATGAACAGACAATTCATAGTTGGTCTGAGAAGATCAAATCCCATTGGCAGTGTAGTTGACAGCTTTGTCCATGAACAGACATCTCGAAGTTGGTCTGAGATGATCAAATCCTATGGGCAGTGTAGTTGACAGCCATGCCTTTAAACAGACAATATGTAGTTGGTTTAAATAGATAAAATACCATGGGCAGTGTATTTGACAGCCTTGACCATTAGCTGATATTTCATAGTTGGTCTGAGAGAATCAAATATTTGACCCTCAGGTCCAGGGTCCATTGCCTTACAGCCATCTCAGCACAAACTGATCATGCTCCTGCACGTTGTACATCCAGATCAGCCTTCTCTTGTTGGGAGCTTTCTGATTGGGATCTTCTTTATCTGCTTTTAAATGTTGGGAATAAGACTAGAAATGTTTGCGAGTAGAAGTCATATAAATAACAAACAAGTTTTGAGTAAGGATTATTAAGAAACATAGGATGATACGGGTTTACCCATTTTACCATAAACCACTTGGTCTTGTGGGAAATATATTTTTTAAATCAAAAAAACTTCCTTTACCTTATGTTTATTGTAGCTATAATTTAAACCTTTGAGAGTTTGTTTTGTTAAGACATTATAAATGCTTTACTTTTATGCCCAACCCTCATATAACAAAACCCTGCAGTCTGTTGTGATTGTGTCTTATCTATAAATTATGGTAAGTAATTTGTACAATGGTTTAAAACTACAAGTATACAACTTTTATTTTCTGTATGTCTGACATGTCATCTGGGTTTTGAATTAACTGGGACAGTTTTATGTCGCTTTAAGAATTTTCTCGCAAGAAGTCATCGAAAAATGATTGAAGTTTGATGTCATCTTTATCAGATGTTGGTTTATATTTGAGGGCATTCTACGGATATGGAAGTTTAATCTAACTTTCTTGTCTACCAAAGATTTATTGTTTTGCCAGTTATTTGGTATAGCAAGTAAAATTGTTATTTTTGTATGTGCATGTGGGATGTATGCTCGATGGTATTAGTTGGAATGCAATATCTCTGAACACAAATTTGTTTTGTTTTCTTTCTATTGAAGGAAGTAATAAATTTCCAACAGTAGTGACTGTTCATTTTATTTTATTTGAACCATATTATTGGGTTTTCATTTTCTTATCCTCAGTTTTAACAACAAAAAGCCTGAAAGTTCAAAAAGTACCATTGCTTGTATTTGTTTCATACGTTCTTTGAAACTATTTAAAAATGACACCAACTAGTCCCAGTTCAAAAATATAAAGGAATTTTATTTATTCTTTCCATAAATCTGAAAGAGCAATTCCTAGAACATGCACTTTGTACATTATTATTTCAACTCTTACTCTCAACTTTCTGAAATGGTTCCATGTTTTACCCTCTCACAAAGGCTAAGAACATTACAGATACAACCCCCCCCCCCCCCCCCCCCCCAGTAATCAGTAATCTACCTGTCCAGGTGCCATAGGTGTCAGACTTGTTGAACATTAATGTCTGCCCCTCTGTCTTTCATCTGCCCACTAACATATAGCCCTCCTGTCAGCAGGGGCTGTTACAATTGTTACACTATCTACCATCACTGGAACTGATAAGCCCCAGAGATTATAACAATGGCTTTGATCTCCTTTACAGAGTTTAGCCTGAATGATAGTAACTTCTGATATCTAAACATGACTTTGTTGATTGTAAGTGATCAGTGTCAGGTAGATTGATTGTACCCTCTGATTTGTCAGCTTCTAGGCATGGACACTGCTATCTGATTGGTCCGATTCAAGTCATTAATTCTGCTTGGTCAGACTCCAGGACTTTAATCCAGGTATTTGATTGGTCAGATACTTTAGACATAAACCAGTCAAAACAATTGTTTCAAAAATTGTCTGAGAAGAAACAGATACCTATATCATTTCCTGTTTGTGAAAGAGTTTCATTATTATTTCCTGTTTTCTAAATTAAGTCTTAGATTTTGGCTGATAACCAAGGTTTATAAGCTTTATAATTAGATTTTTATTTCTATATCTGACTTGTTGTCTCTTCACTAGAAGGCTCATGCTTAAAAGTACAAAATGTCTGTAATAATGACATATTATAATCAGACAATTTCCCCTTTATAAATGTGACATCAAAGTGTATCAATTTGTTCCTTGTTTAACACTAAGAACAGCCTATAACATGATATCAATCACTATAAACACCTTAAAAATATTGGCCAGCTAAAAGTAAGCACAAACTTATTGTAAAATACCAAAATCAAAAAGTATACGTAGTCTGAACAATTAATAATAAGATGGGCAAAATGATCAATTGTAACCTTTAGCCACTCAACATTTTACCTTTCTCTAGTTGTTTTCTTTCTGTTAGAAGAGAATACCTTACATTCATTATCTTTTTTTCTCACCCTGAAAACACCTGACACCATATATTTTTCAGCAGACTTACAATTTCTCATTCTTGAATGACTTTCTATGAAGGGTAGCTTTGATGTTTATTTGAGGGTTGTTCCAGAGGAATTGTAGCATTATGTCTAGAACTGAACTCGGGTTGTTACAAATGTTAAGCGTATGAATTTGTATTCATGTGAATATCATCCAGTAGAAAATGATGAATGTATTGGTTGATAAGACGGAAGTGTGAGAGTTGGATATATCCAGAAAGGAACCATTTAATTAAGAATTTCTTTTAATACGTGACTTTTATTGAGAATGTTGTATGTAAATTGCATGTTTGTTGTATTATTTGATGTAATAGCTAAATAATAAAAATTATAATTCAGAAAATGGAGTCAAATGAACAATATTACTTTTTTAGTACCACATTTTTAATTGTATAATTAAATGTTATTATCTTGATTGTTGGTTCCAGCAGGATATTTGTTAGTTGACTCCACTAATAACAGCTGGGTGTAGCCACACTGACATTATTTGTTCTGTGTGTTATTATTTATTACATCGCACTGACACAGTTATTGTCATATTGGAACAGAACGTCCAGCTAATTATTGATGAATATAGACCCCAGACCAATGTCTGAGTAGAACCATTGGTGCACCACAGGTCAGCTAGAAGACTTTCCCACATGAATGTTTTTGACTGACCAGGACTCTAACCACAGGTGTCCATATAATGACTTTGTGTTAGTGTGTTTTATATATCAGAACAATAGATGTAGACCTACTACCAGTACCCCTTGTATAGCAGACAAGTACATGATTGCATATCAACATCTTACTACCTTTTGTTACTAACCCAAACTGATTGTTGCTCATCTTCTTGCTTCTTTGTGAAAAAGATTTATTGAAAAAGACTCAGCAGCTAATAGTGCAGATCCTCATCAAATGGCGCCAAGGTTTTACTCTTCCTGTTCATGCTACATTAAAATATGAGCAGCACTTCTTTGTTATTTGCTAACACTAACATGCACAATGGGCCAAAGTAACAAGATAATGGTTTTATACACTTGGCTGCAAATAGTGCAGATCTTGATCATACAGCTCCCAGCAGATCTACACTATTTGCCTAAACCTGATCAATCATGCTATGCAGGCTGAGACTAAAATATATTTTGTTATTACTATAAATTTAAAATTTGTTTACTTGTTTCCAGAATGTTAAGTTACAACTACCGACTAATGTCTCAATAAATGGAAATCAGGAGTAAAAAGGTCCCCAATAGAATCACGATTGTTTATATTTCGGGGCAGCTTTGTTGCAGCTTTTGACATAATTGGACATGAAGTTGTTGTTTCTGTCTGACATGATATCAGCTGTTTTCTTGCAGCCCAGCCCTTCTCATCTGCTACACCCATATAACATTTCCTTCCCAGCAGCACAATAGAGTTACTCCCCCCTTTTTAATGCCACTAATATTTTCTGGTCTGGCATGGCATTGTGGGAAAGTAACTTCGGTGTTCTCATTGTGTGCTTTTTATTTGTTTTGTTTTTAAGTTGCAAACTGCGTATCATGTTTTTAGTTGACAAAGACTTAAATGTTCTTGCTGCAATCAATTTTTCAAAGGCTCTAGTAAATTTCAGGCTGTACCGTGTAATAAAAAAGAATTATTATAAATGGTTTAACATAAAAATTATTTAAGTCTAGTAAAGTCTTACCTGGTTTTTGTGATGATATTGCACAATTACACACCAAAATTGTTTTACATTCTGCACCATTTCCTAATTTTATTTTTTGATCAAGTCATCTGTTAAAAACCCCAGCAATACCAGATAGCCTTGAAAGATGATACTAGGCATTCTCACATGTTGCATCTTATAGGAAGCTATACCTGTATCCAAATCTAATCCAGCCAGTAATGAACTGTTATGCTGACAAGTCTAGCACCATGTTGCCATACATCCAAATACCATCTACAAGTCATTTTTCTCTAATACCGTGTTATAGCTTAACTATTGCTCTACTATAATCCTAAATCTTATTGTGCATTGTTTATGCCTTAGTAAATAACATCAGGATCTACACTCTGTGCATTCAAGTCTCTAGCAGGTCTTCCTACCTGTATAGGAAGTTGTTTGTAAATTTCTAAGAATCTGTATGGTTTATGAACAAAAGTAGCAGTCTGGTTTAAGACTGCAGACTTCTGTGATTCTGCATGTTGTTTCAGAGTGGGGAATTCATTTTTCACACAGCTGCAAAAGTGTTCTGCACATGTTATAAATAAACAGTTTTTCTGAAAGGTATCTTACAGCTATGAACACTAGAATAAAACAGAAAACATGCATGTTGCTAATCACATTACAGCCTCATAACAAGACAATTCCTTAAGCTTTATGTCAAGCATTTTTCTCATAAGCTTCGATGGAGATACAGTTTTGTGGGTTTGTTGTTGCTCTACTGTGCTGCTTCACATGCTGCTGTCAAGGACAATTACAAGAGACGAGGGGATGATTGCTACGATATCGGCCTCTGGAATGTATGCAAGAACATTTACCAGCCAGCTAAACTCACACATGGGAGGTTATGGGATATCCCTCAAAGGACTAATGGACCATCCATCTGGCATGCTAGAACCATGTGACAGCACAGATTGCAATCTAGTTCTATTGTACTAACATGCTATACAAGGATGAGAGACCTAGGAGAGCCATGTATCCTAACTTTCTCAGTTATCTGCTTACAACTTTATGTAATGGTTAAATGTTACAATAAAAACCTTGCTGACTAATCTGTATCTACACTAATTGCCTGAACCTAATCAGTTTGTGCTTTGCTGGCTAAGTACTTCTTGAATAACATGCTTAAATGTTCAAAGAATTTTGATAGCAATTTTATGGAATTACCAATGTTGCTTCCTTGCTTTTTATGTTGTTTTTGGTGTTGTTGCTTGTGACAGCTTCCAGATTTATGAGAAAACTGAATTTTGCAAGCAGGAAGAATTGATCCTGCATGACCTTGACTTCCTTTGGTCAGCCTTCATGCCTGGGAAAAAGTAGTTGCTGTACAGCAACAGATATATACAACTTATGTCGATGGGGACTATATGCATTTATCATTAATTGTGTCCAGGCTTTAAATGTTAATTTCAATATTGTAATCGGTTCAAACTAGTTGATCAAATGATAACATTGTTTTAATGGATATATTCATAAAATGTACATTTATAAAGAAACAATACTGTGCAGGAACATCACTCAGTGGCTAAAGGGCAAAAGAGGGAACAAAATGTTATTAGAATGAGATTTACATTGGCTATGCATTACATACTAGACCAAGATTTATGTAATATCCCTAACAGTACTTGACTGCCTTCTGTGACTCTATACCAGTTTTGATCACAGAAGAGTATTGTTGATGAAATTAATCAATGCAATTGTTGCGCAGCCATTTACTATAGTTGGTCTACCAAGCTAATAACTGGGAGTTAATTTTAACTCAGTGTATTTTGGTAAAGTCTGGTAACAGCTATGAGTATTATTTTAGACCTATTTTTATTCAGAATACAATTGTATGGAAAGCATATTTTGTTTAATATAATAGTGTCTGAAATTGAAAGTTGTAGCTTTGTCCCAAAGTATATATATTACAAAGAGGAGATTGTTTTCCTGCTGAAGACTTGCCATCTTTCTAATGCATTGCACAATCTTTTTACTATGGGAACATTTAATGAGACTATTATTTTCATACCTTTAATCGCTTACTAGGTAAAATTACGCCACCCAAATAGTGCTTTGCAGCGCTTTGATTTATCCTGACATTTAACAATGGCTATTGTAGTTCGTCAGTTAATGTTCTGCATTATTCTACCATACTCATCTAAGCTCTCTTTAACCATATTTGGCACTATAATATTCCTGAAAACGTTTGGTTTTCAATACAATATAACAATTCTGAATGGCGGCATATAATATGAGTGTAATGATAATGGTGTCTGACTATCTTAATGGAAACATCTTGTAGTACCAGCCGATGCTTCAATATGTAGGCAAGTGTCATCTTACATTACATATTGTACACAACCAGTACACACAAATAGCTCTCTTGTCCATCCAGTGGGTATCGGGAATCCACTAAATGGCACTTGCTTGTGGCATCAATTTGCATTCACTTCGTACATCATGTTCCCACTCAGTTAGTGCTCTTTGCTTGCTGTGCATGGATAAGACTAAGGGAAATTGTGTAGATCCAGATTAGCTAGCTCCCACTGTCAGATCAGGATCGACATTGTCTGCTGCAGTATGTCTTGGCATTTTATACATATAGCCGTAGTTGTCTTGTTTCATTCCACAGTTTACCAAAGCCTGACAACTATGGTTTTCTATATTCCAAGTGTGCCCCTGAGGTACCTAGACAGACAGTGGCACTAAGGATATTATGCCATTTCATGCTACCTTTAATCATAGGCAATAAAACATCTACTTTATTTGCTTCCAACAACAGGCAATGATAAATGTATCGCTACAGACTCAGCAGGGAGATAGCTGATCTGGATCTACACTATCTATGTAAGCTTGATCACTCCACATTTAGCAGGCTTGGAGGTTTTTTTATTAAATTATGTTTGGTAAAGGTCAAATTGATTGTTTATTGATGCAAAATAATTCCTGAGTTATGATTATGTCCAAAGGCCGTAGGACACCAACATTGGCTCAAAGTTATGATGCATAGAAAAGGTAACCCCTGTAATTGATATAGTCTCTAATGAAATGTTTTGGGGTAAAATGTATAGCTATTATTAATTTAAACAAATATTTTAATGTATGTTGGCCTGCCACATAAGCCATTATTTGATAATTGGTTTAAGGAAAAGATAAGGTAATCTGATATGAGCTTTGCCTCATCAAGTTAGGTTTGTCCAAGTTCAAAATCATGACTGCTTGCCATGTTTTTATCATTATTTTATTTATTAACAAACACCAAGATAATTAATAAAGACCTGGGAGATTTTGCAGAGATATATGAATTAACAAATATAATGAAATGGGATTTAACCCCTTCTGTCTCTGAAAACTATCTATTTAACCTGGGACCTCAGATTAATTACCATCAATTTTTGGTATTATTACACAGAATGCATGCTGCATGCAGACATCTTTAACCAATCTTCCTTGTCTTTAGTATAGTTTTCTGTTCTACTGCTTCAGACAGGAAGCTAACGATCTATCAGTTTGAGACAATTCCTGGTACTGTTGCAAAAAAAGTAGTTCTACATAATTCTATGATAGGACATGAAGCAAAGGGTTGTCAAGCAGTTAAAATCGTGTAGCAGTACAAAATCATCAAATATTTACTGGAGTGTCCAGTCTGTTTGAAATAGATATAGAAGTGATTATCAAAATGCAATATTTAACTTAAATGTATAAATAAACATATAAAACATGTAGAAAAACAAAACAGCATTCAGAGGTAGGTGTGATGTTATCAAGTTAGTGACCACCTCTCTGATATACAAGTGGGTTAACTAGCCTCGGTTCTTGATAAACCTTTTGCCTGTGTCCACTTTATTTCTATTGGAGTTGTATAGTTTGAGAAGGGACAGCTCATCTAATACAAAAATTATGTACGGGATTTTATCTACTCATGTTCTCAAAATGCTTACATTGTTTTTATTTTACATTTAGTTTGGACTGGCCGCAATAGCTCAGGTGGTAGAGCGTCGGCTGCACAGTATCGGCAAAAATGCTGGTTAATCCCAATGCCAATCCCATTTAGTTTGTTTCTTGTGATTGTGTACTTGTTTGGCATATGTTTATATTAGTGATCTATCATGTAACAAGATTTCTGTCAGGTGATGAAGTGTAGTTATTGCTTAACTCATGAGAGACAATTTAATTCCATTATTCAAAATTGCTAAAATATACTGTCAGGAGATGCATCTGTAAGATGAAATAAGGTCTCCCATGGCCAAGTAATTGTATCTATAACACTCTTATATCGTCTAGCTTCCTGGTACTTAGAGTACACGCTTCTTGACATATTGCCAAAGGAAATATCCTTTACAATAGCAAATAATCACTTAGTTTTCTTTATTTATCATTAACTTATACTTATTTATTTGTTATTTATCACAACTACATGCAAAGCTTATTAGATGTATTGTTGTAGATTCGGCAGCACAAGTTGCAAATCTTGATCAGAAAGCTCCTGATGGGAGCTGGGTGTGGGAGCTTGGTGTGGGAGCTTGGTGTGGGAGCTTGGTATGGGGACTGGGTATGGGAACTGGGTGTGGGAGCTTGGTATTGGAGCTTGGTGTGGGAACTGGATATGGTAACTGGCTAATCTGGGTGCACACTTTTAGCACAGTATTGTCAATTGGTGCTTAACAGGTTATGGGTTAACTTGACAGACACCAATTTTTTCTACCTTTTAGCACAGATTTTTTTCTCTATATTTCAGCATACTATTTTTTTCTACCTAGCATAGCAATTTTCCACTACCTTGTAACATACCAATTTTTCTGTCTTTTAGTGTACTTATTTTTCTCTACCCTTTAACACACTAATTTTTCTCTACCTTTTAGCATACCAATTTTTCTCTACCTTTTAGCATACCAATTTTTCTCTACCCTTTAACACACTAATTTTTCTCTACCTTTTAGCATACCAATTGTTCTCTACCTTTTAGCATACATACCAATTTTTCTCTACCTTTTAGCATACATACCAATTTTTCTCTACCTTTTAGCACACCAATTTATCTCTACCTTTTAGCATACATACCAATTGTTCTCTACCTTTTAGCATACCAATTGTTCTCTACCTTTTAGCATACATACCAATTTTTCTCTACCTTTTAGCATACATACCAATTTTTCTCTACCTTTTAGCACACCAATTTATCTCTACCTTTTAGCATACATACCAATTTTTCTCTACCTTTTAGCACACCAATTTTTCTCTACCTTTTAGCATACATACCAATTTTTCTCTACCTTTTAGCATACCAGTTTTTTCTACCTTTTAGCAGACCAATTTAATATTAAATCCTTTGATATGCATACAGTTTAGTTTTTAACATATTTAACTGATTCATAAAATTATAAAGAAAGAAACCCCACAATTATTTTGTTATTATTGAATTAATATGTGTTGCAAGCCATGCAAGAACAGCTCTATATGGATATTTTCTGGGGTTTCCATCAACAAAAGTTGTGAATGTCACCATATATTGACAATGTTTTGAGGTGGTGAGATGCATACACAGAAAAAAAAAGACAAATAATGAAATGTTCATGTCACTGCCACAAGTATGCTGCTGGAGATGCTAACGATGTCTGTCATCAGTCATCAGCAGACCATGATATAAGATTATCTCACTGGCTATGAATATAGCACCAGCTCTTTCTGTCATTGCATGAACACTTCACACCCACAGAAATGTTTTCAGTCAAAATACAACCAGCATACTTCAATCTGTTACATAGACTCAAATCAGAGGGAAGTGTCAGGTGTTGTGAAGAATTGCAACATGTGTGCTAGAAGCAGAAAGCTGACATAGGCCCCTTTTTTTTTGCTGATTTGCTTTTATTTTCAGTTAACATCTTGTTTTCCATGGAGGGTTAAAATGAAATCATAAAATTACTTTATCAGAAACATGAGTTCCTCATTTCCGCTACTGCAAGCTTGTTTGGCATTGTTAAAGTTGATCATATAAACAAATGGTATCTGTAAGGAGATAACTTTGTACAGAACATTTTAAAGCTTTTATAATCATTCATGTTTATATTTTTAGTAAACAAACATTACTGAAAAGGAACATCACAAACCACATAAAGTATGTGCAAGTCACTTGGATTTCATTGTTATCAGCCAAGCCCTTCAATCATTTCAGCATTTAGGAGTTTATTACCAGTTTAAACCATCCAATCAAAAGGAGGCTTGCCTGGTTTTATGGATGGGTAATTAATTAGATTAATAATGACCCCATACCATGTAATGACTGCTTGCTGTGGCAGTGGAAACTGATATACTACTGTGGGTGTCCAAGGGTTTTGTGGCCCTCAGGTTTTATTGTGGGGTTTTAAAACTCTGCTACAGCAGTTTGCAATAAAAGGAAAATAAATGGTAATGATTGGGTCTTAAAAGTGTCAGCCACCCCTCTCCATTGCAGAGGTTCAGAAGGCATCACAGACAACTTCTGTACAGAGCTTTTGATAACTAGAGTTTACCTGCCTTTAGAAAACAATATATCCCATAATTCTCAACCAAATCACTGTTTCAATATGGTGATTTCTAAAAGTAAATTTTTGAGAGAGAATTAAAGGAGTATGTACGAGAAATAACAGAGTTATGGTAGAAATAATGAGTTTTGGGGGAGAAATTAAGGAGTAAAGAGGAAAAATAAAGGAATTTAGCGGAGAAATAAAGGAATTGGTGGAAAGAGATAAAGAAGGAGAAATACTATCATGGACTCTATTTTTATTACTGGAGAAATTGATTAATTTTGGGAGACTTGATCTTTTGGAAGTTGTTTTCTGCCCTTTCTTGGCTGGAGAAAATAATTGCAGAATTACAATTTTCACCATGTTCAAATAAATTAATTGCATACAAACTGTTTATGACAAAACTAATAATTGAATAAATTATATTCTTATAAATGTGTGTAATTTCCTTGACAGATATTTACAACAAACAAAATTCTATTTTTGTATATACAGTCAAACCTGACCATACGACCACCCCTAACCGGCGACCACCTGCTCTATGCGACCACTTCAAAGCCGCCCGATCATATTTGTTCTGTAATTGTAATGTAATAAGTGCCTACCTTTGATCTGCGTCCAGCGACCGCACATAAACATGTCAAACATGCTTTAATTATACCCTAATAGGCGACCACGTTAATCCACTCACACATAAGTTACGACCACACAATAAGCAATTAATTTACACGTTTGCTCTTCTATGCTAATCACTGCAATCGGCCGTGTCAAACTGGGAAATTACGTAATGTCACTGGGTCGATGTACACATCAAGCCCGCGCTCGATTCACACCTAATCGAGTGTGCCCTATTACCGCTCGCATTGACACTTATTGACCATGTTCCGACTTCGGTTTCTTTAAAAGTAAATCAAAGTTATGTTTGTATAAATAACAATAAATTGATTTGCTAAAAACTTGAAATATACAATTATAAAGTGCAAACTGCAATTGGATACAGTAATGTAATAGAATATCTGTAACAGTTGTTCTTTGTTGCATTACGCATCAACATGTCTAAACGAACGTGCCTTACAATAGACGATCGTGTCCAAGTTGTTAAATTTTTGAACAGTGGGAAAAGTTGTCATGCTGTTGCATCTGAGCTTGGTGTTGGAAAAACGCAGATTCAGAACATTGCAAAACGAAAACGTGAAATAATGGACAAATATGAACATGGAAATTCGAAAGTGGAACGTAAACGTTTAACTCAAAATGACTGACTTATGTTATCGTTGGTTTTTGAATGCGACCGGACATCAAGTGCCAGTGTCACATTCTAATTGACATGCGAATGACATCATCTGTGAAACAAACTGCCATTCATAATTATTTCAGTGCTAAGTGATGATTTGAGAACTGTTGTTTGCATTTTGATAACATTTAAATTGTAGTGTATATACTTTAATTACATACTAATTTTATTACAAGACGACAGAGGATTTAGCACAAAATACAAACTGGCTGTGAAAATCCAGGAGGAATGTACACAATACAAAATGCACAAACATAATATTTGATAAACATACATGTATTTATGTGCTGATTTATTTAATTTTATAGACATTAGTTGACCTTTACATGCCTAACTGTTCTGTTACACTAATAAAATATATTGATGTTATTGCTTTCTTTACTCCTTGCTTATACAACACAATTTGTAAATTTCAAGTGTGGTTCTCACAAAAAGTAACCATGCTGCATTAAGAGACCACCTGTCTTAAGAGACCACCTTTTCCCTGTCCCCGATGGTGGTCTTTTAATACAGGTTTGACTGTAGTTACAAGCCATCCTTATGCAAGTGATTGCAATTTGCCATCGCAAATGTGTCAACATCTAAAATGTCTTGAAGGAAGTGTGTGAATGCATTTCTTGGCTGCTAGAAATGAATTGTTTTTCTTGCAGTCAAGTTTTCAGGACTACTAGCCAGCCAAGATGAAAGTATAAGTGATAGTTGACAAATTAGCAGATTGTCACAACAAGATGGCTGTTTGTTGATGTGTGTATGAGAAAGATGTCACTGCCAGAAAATTGTTTGACATGTCCAAGTCATCATCCATAATCATGGCCCCTGGCTCAAGACAGGGAATCAACTTGCAGATAATTCTTAGCTTGTTTATTCTTGAATTGATCAGGCTGAGGCAAATAATGTAGATACAGAACAGTTGTCTGTTCAGAATCTATACAGTTTGCTGCTAGGTCACTTTCATAATCTCATTGCTTAAGCTTAAGTTTTTAAGATAGTAACTAGACATTTACAATGGGTTCCTAACTAATACAGCAGACAAGGGTTAATTGTTCTGACTGGCTCTTCATGTTCTGTGGTTTGCTTTGGTTTCTGTGGGGTATTGTTATGGTTCCCAGTTGGCTATAGTTGTGCTTGTTGTGAGGATTGTTTTGGTTTGAATCAGGTTTTGTTTGGCTTGCTAATTTGTGTCTTTTAATGTTTGGCTCAACGTGGTTTTGTGTTGGAGTTTAGCTTTCAGTTATGGACTTTCTGCTGAAACTTTTTGTGGAATGTATGTCTACACAATTTATAAAATCAAGTCATCAAAATTCCCGTTTTGCTTGTGCAATTATCAGTTATGTTGAGTTGTTAAAACATTCCCAGATATTTAAAGGAAAGCATGCCTTCTTTATTAATGTTAAACCTTCAAAGATGCATATTTAGACAGATAAAAATGTACAGCTGTTCGAGGTATGTTTTCTGTTTTCATTCATGGAATAGACATTGCTTTAGAAATCAGCAACTATTTCGCCAAGAAGCAGGCTAGGAATTCATTTTTTAAGAAACATGAAGACACATAAAAGACAAAACATACAAACCCACAACACTTAACCTGCTAAGCATGACAATTGCTTTGAGCTTAAGGAAATACTGTAGATCTTGATCAGTCAGCTATGTTTGGGAACTACATGGCCTAGATCTGTATTGCTTCCTGCCCAATATTTTGTTAGTACCAGTAACTTTTTCTAGCTAAGAACTAAGAATAAATAAGGATATTAAGTAGATACAGCAGGTATAAGGATAGCATGGTATAGATATTGTGCAGTGTTATGATATTTGAGACATAGCAGTTGCGGGACTGTGATGGGTTTGACAGCTAGCTGTAAGCCCAATATTCCCTAATTGGATTACCATAGTTGTCAGGATTTGTTTGTACTGGGATTATTTTTGTACCTCATTGATAATCTAGTTAAAATTAGTCTTGAAGGCTTCACACCAGAGGCAAACTTTGTTAAAATTCCAGAAGAAATAATTATAATTATAGAATTTTTGAACTGCAAACAAATATGTTTTTGCTGTTGGTTGGAAATAAGACTGTTGAAGACTAGACCTGATTAAGCATATAAAATTAAACTTGCAAAAAATGTTTACAACCTTTTTTTATTGCTTTAAGCTCTTTCATTTTTTTTATAAACTTACAGCTAGTAACCCCAATACAGACACCATGGACATTATCAGATAATTAGATACGGATAACTTCATTAATTGTCTACAGTCATATTTTGGTTATTTGTCCAAGTCATTTCTATTTGTGACTTTCTGATTACAAACACATGAAGTATTTTGTGAAGAAAAAGTGTAATCATAAGAAAATTCTCAGTCTGAAAACTAACCATGTAAATGTCTTTCTCAGATGTCTCTGCTTTGTTATGTGCCAACATTTCGCTGATGATTGTATCTGGGGTAAACTGATGTATCTTATATCCCTTAATTATTTTATTTAGTCTTTTACTGCACTGAGGTGTGTTAACCAAAGCATCATTAGCAGACAACATTCAAAATCGCATCCTGTAGCAGCAGCAGCAGCAGCAGCAGCAGTAGCCGCAGAAACCACAGCAGCAAAAGCTTTATACCATGTCTCACAACTTCAGTGGTAATAAATTTTTTCCTGAGATTTGGTTACTGTACAGTTACTGTGTTCACCAGAATCAGTGACGTCTTACATGACAGAAACCAGCCCTCAACACATCATTAAATGCAGAAAGATGTTCATAGCTCCTTATGAATTAAATGAGCTTTCTTGCTAATTGTGTATGAAATGGGTTTTTTTCCCTGTGAATAATTATACAGACTGATGTAGTAGAACATGGGTGGCATTGTCATAAAAATATAATGGAAAGATTTTGTGGCTTTTATTTGTTTAATGGCATGCTGCACTGATTGTTTTCCTAAATTGATATATGAAAAAAACAACTTCTGACTTAAAGAGTTTTCCTTTTGTTATTTACTTTTATTTCCTCTTACCAATATGAAAAATAAACAAGCAAATAGACATGTGTGTGTATCCAATTTTAAAAGTGCACTTATATAAAATGCAATACATATTTAAATTTCATTACATGAAAGGGTTTCAAAAATTGTACATGGTTAGTAATTCACAACACATGTATTACACAATAGTTGTACTTACAAACTTAATTGTAAGACAAGGCTGGGGTCAACATCCTGAATGGACAAAGTCCCTACCAGTTAAAACCTCTTCTGTCTAGTTTTGCATAGCAGGACAAAATGACAAAATCTCTCAAGTCAATTTTCCAATTTTTTAGACAAATTCCCACCATTCCACATTTTGCCACATTTTTTAATTGGTTTGCACAGTTAAGTTTCATAAATTTAATCAAAATAGATGATTTTTTCCTTTTGTAAATCAAACCTTGGTGAGATATTTCAGTTTTATTTATTTATGGGAGTATTTTTTATCTTTTTATCTTGAGACTGTAGCAGACTTGTAGAAGACCACTGTTGACTGTATTGTGACTTTCTATTCTATTGCATCGTGACCAGATGATTTTCAGACCACCTGCTTATATAATAAAGATAAATAAGTTTTATTTGTCAACTGATCCATCGTTATTGTTGCCATTACTTTGGACAATACAAATATCCTGAAATATCAAATAACTGCCACATTTTCACGTTTGTGCTTGATTAGTGATGGCATTTGCTTGAATGTAACAAAAGATGTTTAAATGACTTTTTAATGCTTGTGAATGTTTGCCAATCCATTAGTCAAAGGTCATGTTTTGTTTCACTTTTACATCTAAACATTGTTGACTTTCTTTTTAGTTGCATATGATGATGAAAAAACTCTTGTGTAAAAAAAATATTCTTTATCATTGCATGATAGGCCTCCTGGGAAACCACCATGGAAATATAAGATTCTATAAAAAATCTCAAGTTTTGTTTTTGTTGTATGAATTTTGAGTTTTGGGGGGTTAAGCTGTGGCAAAGTGTTTTGTTTCTTGTTGCAAAACTATTTCCATTGTCAATTGTAGAATTTGTAAAATAATACCTACTTTTAAGTTAGTGCCTTATTTATGTCAGGTCATAAATGAATCTTTGCTCTTGTGTAGTGTTGTTGTTAAGCTATAGTTATTAAAGATTGGCATTTATAGCAATACTGACAAATGTTAAAGTGTTTTAATGCTTATTTTTTTAAATGCATATTTTTTTAAAAAAAAATTACCAAATCCCTACAAAAAACCAAGAGAAACTGTCTTAGTTCTTGACCACAAAGCATCAAATGCACATATTATATTTGTATTTTCATTTAATTTATAACCTTATAAGAATTTACTCACTAGCTAGTCAGTCCTAAGCCTTTCATATTTTTCTTGTTCACCACAAATAATATTGAGGTGTCATTCAATGCAAAAGAGAAAGATACCTGAGCATGACTGTGGTCAGTAGCTGAGGTGTGAAAACACTGCCACACAGCCATATTAGTAAAACAGTGACCTACGTCAGCACTTAATTGATTCTAAGTTCAGTGATTGTCCTCTTATTGATTGTGATCATTTCATGCATTGTAACTTTAATTCAAACACTATGGGACAAATGATAGGAAATATTATGTATTCGTAATTGCCCATGCACTCATTATATTGCTCTCCTAAATATCGTACTCAACTGTTCTGCTAACAAACGTTTGAATGTTACATCCACACATCTAGCTTTTATATAATTATTGGCTGTATGGATGCAGTAATTAGTCAGATCCCTGCTAGATGGATCTGTGTGGTTAGATTTAAATGTAATTTCCAAAATAAACTTAACCATCTGTCATCAGTTTGAATTATTATTCAATGTGTGCCAATGAGTGTTTGCAATTTTAGCTAGATCAATATTTAATCCATAGCCTGCCACGTTTGTTTATTAACCATCTTAAGTCTGAGATAATACAACAAATGCACGGAGACTAATTAGCCAATAGTGTAGAGCCTGATTACTGATCCAGCAATAGCTGTCCAATCAGGATCTGCACTACTGGCCAATACCTGATCAGTTTGTAATAAGCGGATTAAGAGTTCGAGTACCTCAGGACATTCGAATGAAGTGAGATGAGATGCGATAATTCTGGTCTCTTGGGTGCATGGATGGTTTCAAGGAAGATGCATGGGCTATATTTGAAGTTTTGCAGAAACTTGCAAGAAGATGGATGACTTGGTATTTCAGACTTTGTTGACCCAGTTTTGATTCCATATGAGGCAAATAATGATATGATTGTAGCATAACTTTATCCCCATTTATAGCACATTACTAAACCTTTCCAAAAAAATGTTTTTTGTTATTTATAAAAAACAAAAGTGAAATGCCAGTAAATATTGGCCATGTAATAATTAAACTTCTAGAAGATGTCAAGAAATGAATGCATAAATGTAATATTTATTCATGTCTGTGAACTCATTAGCATGATGCTTTTTGTACTTGGTAAAGACGGTTAAATTGTTAAAAACAAAACAACAACAGACAGGATATTCTGTTTATTTAAGAGGCTAGAAAAGTATATATACCATGGTGTGGCCTCACAGACTATAAATATATCTGCAGACTCATGAGCATCATGCTCCTTTGTACTTTTGTATGGATAAATTGTTAAAAATATAAGATTTAAGAGGCTAGAAAAGCATATATATATAAGACGGTTTGGCCTCACAGTCGATGTGCAGACTTCTGCATGTAACAGACATTTTACAAACCCTTCGTCATTGCACTTTAAGTTACAATTTATTATTTGTAGCAGTTGATAGCACCTTAAAGTTCAGACAAATGGCAGATTAGACATTACAGAGAGTGTAAATGCCTGCTTACATCACAGTCTTCTATTTATTTAAGGAGTCAGCAACAATTACAGCAGGTTGCTCTGATACATTTGTCACTGTTTTTAAAAGATAAATAATGTGCTGGGGTTTTCATCATTGGCAAAATAGGAGTTAAATAATATGCTAGTCAGGAAAGATTTTAATTATGTTTGGCTTAATACCAGCCAGCCTGATTGAAAACAGTTGAAAATTCAAATATATTGGTTTGGACTTGCAGTGCTGGGAGTTGTCGCCATAACTACTGGTACTTCAAAATGACTTGGTCACTGTTGGTCAAATTGTCACATTTAAAAATAATTACATTATGTTGTACAATGTTGTACTTGAGATGTAATAAATGTATTGCCTGCCTGCCTGCCTGTCTGTCTGATCACTAAAATATATGTGAACAGTTGCTGTCCTTAAAATCTCCCAACTAAGAATTCTGTAGTATGTCTATAAAGTATAAATGACATAAACTATTTACTGACTGGATAGTGACACAATCATTTAAGTACATAACAAGTGCAGATTGTGTGCTTTTTTGTGTCATGTAACTATGAGAAATGGTTGTACATTCATTTTAAATGGTTTGTTCCTGAATATGGCTGTAACATATCATGCTAGGGCCCAATATCAGAAAGGTTTTACCCATGCTATGTAGCAATAACAGCATTAACAGATGGAAATCATCATTATAAAAATTGTTACTTATTAAATTTTTATTTTATGTGCTGTATTGTATTTTTTGGTTTGTTTTGTATAATATTTACAGAGACATTATTAAATTAAATATAGGCCAATACATAAATTATTTGATTGGTTGATGTCCAATTGATTTGCTGACATATAAGCACTGAAATTGACAGTATACCCTGATAGCACCCTTTTTAATGAAATTGTATCAAATAGTTGTATTAACTTAAATAATCAAGTTAATATTTGAGAGTCTTGCAGCTATTTACTAAAATAATCTTTAATTGGTTGACTGAGTACTGACTCTGTTATATGTCCCTGGAAAGTTGTATAGACCTTTCTCTTATGGACTAGGACCAATATGACTGCCTTTGGTCAAATAACTGGGCAAATATAATATCATCCAATTAATACAACTTTATTTGTTATCCAATTACCCTTCTACGCACATGTGACATAATGCCTGTCTAATTCTGTTGCCAGATGTGATGTCATTTCTCTATTACGTTTAACACTAAAAAAAATCAGCCCATTTAGTCCAAGTATAGTAACCTAAGTATTCACATAAAAGACTTGTAAGCTACTAGAACCCCATTGACTTATTCTCATTTATTTTTGAGTCTTATGAAATATAATATTATAAGTGTTCTGAGTGTAAACATTGAAGTTGTTATCCCTATAAAGTATTAGTACATCCTGTTTTGCAGAGTACCACTTAACCCTGCCCTGTTATAGGTCTTTGATCTGTAACCAGTGCCTGTTAGTGGGTTGTTTAATTAAAGAGTCTTTGGATGGATTAGAGGATGCTGTATTTTGTTAATAACCAAAATTAAATTTTATCTTTTCACATTAAAAATGAAAAGGTCTATCAACATATTGCTAGAGACTGGAACTACACTATTTGTATCAACCAAATCTACTTTCATTGCCATACAGACCAGAATTATGTTGGTGTAATATTTAAGAAAATAGTTTCAGTTAAGTGTTGCCAGAACTGCACTGCAGGTAATATAACTAAATATGTGAACACCTGGTTTAAATGCATCAGAAACAGATTCATATTTTTTCCTTTACGTTAAAACAGCTTAAATCACAATTCATTTCATTTTTTTCCCCAGTATATTGATTAAATTTTGTTGTGTGCTACCCTCACTAAAATGTAAACTGATGACTTGACAACATGACAACTATGATAAGCCTTTTTGGAACAAAATTTTCTAAAACTTAAAAAGATTATATATTTATATCCAAAATCACCATTTTGTGCTAATTATAAAATCATTGTGCAATCCCTATATTTGCTGTGAATGCTTGCCATTACTGACTGTAAAATAGCATTATTATTCTCAGTCTATGTGTTCCAACACGCTGACATTTGTTGTCCAATAATTGCTGTAACTACAGCTACAATGGTCTGGGCCACCAGTCCCATCATTATCACTGTGGACACACAGTGAGCCATACGGCCAACACCAGCTGTCACACTATGGTCACCCATGTCATGCTACATGTTGTTCATCACACAACTTTTTATCACTACGCTTAGATATACTGCTAGACTCACCAGCAAATAGTTCAGACAATTCCCAGTAGAAGCTTATATATCATGGTCTAAACCATTTGTCTTATCATAATCAATTTGTTCTTAGCAACCAAAATAAACATGACAATTGAAGGGCCCATGTCTAGGTTCACCAAATTTGGTGTCAATTTAAAAATATTCAAATCATTGCAAATTGAAATAAAAAAGGAAGATTATTTTGTAACATTGTACCATTCCACATAACTTTTTGTTAAAATTTAAATATCCTGATATGAAAATTAAAAAGATGTAAAAGTAATAATATTGACATAACCTGATCATGCTTTAGTGTCATTTTGTTAGATTTCAGCCCAACTTTCTAATGATAAAGGTTGCTGTGTTCTGAAAGGACATGACTGTGACTTATGGTGAAGATTAACAGAGGGGAGTGTATTTCTCTATTTAATTATAACATAAAACAAGATAAGTCTTCATTCTATTGTACTGTTGGAAGAAAATTGTGTCATAATCCAGGTCACCCATAGAAATAACTTTTGCTAAAAGGACTCCAGAAAATATTAAACATTATAGACCACTTGACTTCACTCCATGTCATGATAGATCACTTGACTTCACTCTAAGACATGATAGACCACTTGACTTCACTCTGAGTCATGATAGATCACTTGACTTCACTCTGAGCCATGATAGATCAATTGACTTCACTCCATGTCATGATAGTTCACTTGACTTCACTCTGAGCCATGATAGATCACTTGACTTCACTCCGAGTCATGAAAGATCACTTGATTTCTCTGAGCCATGATAGATCACTTGACTTCACTCCATGTCATGATAGATCACATGACTTCACTCTGAGTCATGGTAGATCACTTGACTTCACTTCGGGTCATGATAGATCACTTGACTTCACTCCGAGACATGACAGATCACTTGACTCCACTCTGAGTCATGATAGACCACTTAACTCCACTCTGAATTATGAAAGATCAATTCACTCCACTTTGAGCCATGATAGATCACAAGACTTCAATTTGATCCATGATAGACCACGTGACTTCACTCCGAGTCATGATAGATAACGTGACTTCACTCTGAGTCATGATAGATCACTTGACTTCACTCTAAGTCATGATAGATCACTTGACTCCACTCTGAGTCCTGATAGACCACTTAACTCCACTCTGAATTATGATAGATCAATTCACTCCATTTTGATCCATGATAGATCACAAGACTTCAATTGAAGTCATGATAGACTGCTTAACTTCGCTTGAAGTCATGATAGACCACTTGACTTTACTTGGAGTCAGAAAAGTGTGACAATATAACTTAAACGTTTCCTTGCTGCATATATTTTATAGAACCCTTGATTAGGGGTTATTTCTTTGTGATTTCTCCTTTGTTATACTACATTACAATTATCGCAGATGTGACAGTTTTAATTGACATATAATCAATAATTTGGGGTTTTAATATCATTGGATATATTGATTTATCAGATCATGTTTACTCCTAAATTCTGAAACTTTGACTATTTTCCTCCACCTAAAACTAAGTTATTTATTTTTTGTTTTTTACTTTTTTGCAAATTATTAATAGTATTCTCTTTGTTTATGTGTGTGTTTGTGTGGAAGTTACTAGATTATCTTTTCTATTTCAACTTTGATGTTTTTACAGCCTATTGCATGTATGCTCTATTCTAACTTTGATGTTATTACAGCCTATAACATGTATGCTCTATTCTAACTTTAATGTTATTACAGCCTATTGCATGTATGCATACATGATAAAGCTGGGGATGAGGTCATTACCCGTGCTGAATCACTATTTTCTATTTTTCCCTATTTCAGGTCCACGTATGAGGGTCGTCACATAATTATTGGCACCTGTGGATTATACACATCAAGGTAATCATTATTTTGTCTTCTTATAGTCTTTCAACATGTTTCTAATTAGTGAGTCTTCCCACAAGGACTGCTATATTCTTGTTGCTTACTAAAGTGCACATATAATTAGGGAATGTGTTTGTAGACTTAAAGTTTCAGCTGTCTGGCTTAAAACCAGTTTCTGCTGTCTGGCTTGAAACCAGTAGCTCATTTTCTGTGTACCAGTCTGTGTTTAAAGACCCCTTTATTGTGCAATCTGTTGACTTGTATATGTATATGGAGGTATCAATTAAGAACATTTTTATTGAAATAATTATTTAGAATTATATCTAGTAGTACTGAGACAAGTTTGCTATCTATGTAGGAAAATAAAAGTCCTCATGTGTATTTATTGGGCCCTCAACAGTACATCAGTAGTGCCATTAGTATTTTAATTTTCAAATTTTTTATACAATTTAATAACAATAGAAACAAAATCAGACTTGCTGAATATTAACTTACTAAATATTAATTAATTTTTTTATTGCTCGTAATATTTACTTCGTATGCATTAAGATAATTATGCAATGTATAAAACATGACAAGAACACACACTTAAATAAATAGTATTCATTCTCTACAGTTAATCCATGTTTTCACCTTGCATACATTTTAAATGTTATGATAATTTTATGTTCAAAACAATAAGATATTCAATTTTTTGCTGTATATTGTTGCCAATTATTTGAAAGTACAAGTTAATGTTTTATTAGCAGTGCACATCATTAGGGCATGTGATTTGGATACAGAAAGAGATCTTTAGATTTCAATGAAATATTAATGGCAATGAGAGGGAATGAAACATACTGCCTATCAAGTTGGTTTTTAAATAAATGCTTATTTTGGATGTGTTTATTTTTCATTCAATTTTAAATTACATATACTAATAGAGTTAGTCGTGTGTTATGATAAACTTGACTTTTTCTGTTGCGTGTGCTTTAAAGGAGGTAGCCAACAGTTTGCCTTTAACTAATTGATGTAACAATATCTGGCCTCTTTTTTGTGTGGATTTGTGCATAATTTCTCTAAAAAAACATCATACTTTAGTCTAAGCTTTCTACAATTTTCAATAGTATCTCAACTTTGGGGCAGTAAAACACGTTAATCAACACTTAAAATATTCATTTTTTTTTCAAATCTATAAATAAGAACAATTGGGATTTCTGCTAATATATAGACATCGACATCACAGCGGATGGCATGATTAGCTAAAACCTAATTGGTCACATGGTTTTCTTAGTTTGAAAATAGCTAACTGTGCAGCTTGGCTCAGATAGGCAATACATGTTTGAAATGTTGATTGTGGCATTATGGTTCACTTGTAGGACATCAATAAACAGCATTTCGAGATCTGTTCAGATAACAATGGTTTACTATGATGTTGGATGGACATATTTTTGGTCCAAACTGTCAGATTTCACCTTTAAGGCATGGTCACCTTTGTTACATGAAACAGTCTTTTGGATCAACAATGTTAAGTGTTATTGAAAAACACAGTGGTCTTTTTATGTATAAAACAATCCTCACTACCATTTAAATAAATTAATATTCTTTTTATTTGCTAAAGTCATGAAAATTAAAAACAAATTGCTCCCCCTTTCCCCAAATTATAAAAAGAATACAACTTTTTATCGTTTATTTTAAATAACTTGACAGGATACTTGCCACTTGGTTACATTGTCTCTTCAAATAAAGGTGAGAGGGTGACCTTTACTTACTTCAAAAAGCAATCATATATTGTTTGCTACTTTGTCAAAATAAATTTTCATGCCAAAAAAGGTCATTTATTTATCATATTATGTTTTTTAAAAATTATTCTCTTTAATGTTCTAGATCAATTGTGAGGTTGTAATCATTAGAGAAATACTACAAAAAACTTGCAATGTTCAATATTTTACAAAGGTTTTGGGGTCTTTGTTATTAGTTGACTAGTGTCCATAAAAGAACAACTTCATTTGATGCTATGTATTAAAAAAGAAACAAATACAATTCTTGTCTCTTTCTCTTTCATAAGACTTCTTGTGAAAAAGAAATCTTTCAAATGAAACTTTATTTTGTCCAACACAATTACCTAGATGTATATAACAATTTGACAGATAAAACTTGACATATTTGTCAATGGCTTGTCAGTGGAGGTATTCCAGTTGTGACAAATGCTTCACCAATCATATTTGACAAATATCATGTTTTCCATACTTCCTCCATCCCCTACCTCATCAGAAAGACAAGAACTTTCCAGTGGCAATTGATACAGCCTATAAATATGCAAACTATACAGATTCTAGACTTAATTAAAGGGACGGGCATTCAATCTTTTTTTGGACTTTCTGAAATTACTTTTGTGGGAAATATGGCACAGTGTCTGTGAGGAAGCTTGTGGTTTTCATATTTATTACATTATCCAGCTGATGGATGGAATCTACATTTACATTGTATGGAAATTCTCCCTGAAATGTAGCTGTTTTTGCAGATGAAACCTATCCAAGCTGGCAATTCTAGCCTTTTTCTCCTCTTCATAATTTTTCATCATACCAAGATAATAGTCAGGATTTATTGTCTTTAAGGTCTGCTGACTTTCACGTATTTCACGCATGTGCTTTGCAGTGGGAGATCAAGGCTAGACGCTTTGTTCCTAATGTTTATTAACTACTGTCTTTGGTATTGTTCACAACTTCGCATTTCTCAGACTTTTCTCCGCTTTTCTGCAGTTGTTGTATTTGATGTTCTCTGACTGTTTAATTTTATATTTTATGTGTATACTTGTCATGTTTAATGTTTATACTTGTAATATATATATATATATATATATATATATATATATATATATATATGCATTTTGTATGAGAGAAATCTAGATCAGAATTATTATTTATTTTTGTATGTTTGGGCCACTATATTAGCTAACTGCTCTGGTCAACCTTTAATTTACATTATTACCCAGGGACATTTTAAGGTTTTGCTATGTTTTTTATGTTAAATTTATTTACTCTCAAAGAATTGTGGTGATCCTATTCTTAATAGTGCCATTGTAGTAGATCTACCACTTGAGTTATACTTATTTATAAACATACTCTTATTTAAGCTTAAAGAGTAAATGCGTCATTGTTTGCTGCATTTTTTCAGCCATTTTTTGTGTGTCTATTTAGTCTTTTGTAGAAATTGTTAATTTTCGTTGATTTTATTGATTATTCCCCCTTTCTGTGTTTAAAGACAACCTTTTTTTTGAAGCTGTGTCTTAAAGAATAATAATAATGCTGTTTTGTATGGTACTATGATAAATTGCTTTCATCATGAATTTTTAAGCAAGATAATTTCTTGAATAGTCAAAATATATTTATTTAGTTTTATTATCATTTAGTGAGTTTCTTTTTTTTAAATTAGACGCTGTAAGGCTAAAGATGAAAGCTTTTGACAATATAATGTTTTAAAATACCCAATAATATTTCTACTTTAGTCATATTGATAAATTATGTAAATGGTTTATATGGTATGGCAGAGGTCAAAAACTCTTTCTGTTGACTTTCTTTCCTTAATATTAAATGTCCAAGTTTTAAGACCTTGAGAAACCAGGTTAGTTTATTATTATTATTTAATTACATCCATTGGCCACCCCTATTCAAGCCATATATTGACAGTTTACACAGAACTTATTTAGACACACATAGACATTTCTTAACAATAAGTCCGTGATATGAGAATATATCATGGCCTTTGCAATGTGTTTCCAAGATGTTTTATGTGAAATTGCAGCACTCTGATCCTCCCGCATTATATCATGACCAAAAGGCTCCCCTGGGAGTTAAGAGCTAACACTTGTAATCATGGTGTTTCCCACCATTTTTCATTTAATTTTCAAATTCAACAATCACATGTTGGATGAGTCTTGTTTCTCAATGGTTCTTAATGCCTCTGACCTTGGAATGCCAGATCAAGATTATTTTTCGTCCATGGCAAATTTGATTTTGCAAATCACAATTATACACCATGAATTAAAAGAAATTGCCCAAAGTAAATCTGTTGATTTTGGAGACATTGACTTCCTTAAGATTGTATTTTATTATTCACATTTGCTTTAATTTCTTCTTCCTTTTTCCCCTTTGTACTCTGATACCCTTGTTTTGGTCAGGTTTCTACATATTTATACTGTAGTACTCTTTAAAATTCCAGTCTGTGCACAGATATCTCTGTCTAGCTTTTCTCGGCATCCTATCAATGGTTTGAATACTGCTCTGATTTCTGTTTAACTATTTCCATGAAAAAATAACATGTTTTTACTCTGATAGACTCTTTGAATCTTCAGCAATGAAGAGCTACAGACTTATGCACCTGCTTCTCACATAGCAGACCCTCGATCTGGATCAGTGCAAGGCCTGTTCCTGCATGTGTTGATACCCTTATCATAGCATGCATGCCTCTGGAAGATTTGTGTTTAGGTTGTCTCAGGTTCACATCTTGTCTGTCAACACAGAACCAGTCCTTTGTTTCTAGAAGTCTGCCTGTCATCTAGCTAAAGTTGAGACAGGGACCATATGGTGGACCTTTTATTTATTCTTTTCATTTTCTGTCTTCTTTAGGACAAATCTATTGAGGTCAAATGGTCTCATCTATTATGGTCTTATGGTTAAATCTACTATGGTCTTATGGTAACATTATTAGGGTCTTTTGGTCAAGTCAGTTACTGTTATATTTAGACAAGTATCCGGGTAGAATACAAATGTCTGGGTAGAGGACAAATATCTGGATAGAAGACAAATATCTTGGTAGAGGACAAATATTTGGGTAGATGACAAATATCTGGGTAGAGGACAAATATTTGGGTAGAGAACATATATCTGGGTAGAGGACAAATATCTGGGTAGATGACAAATATCTGGGTAGAGAACATATATCTGGGTAGAGGACAAATATTTGGGTAGAGGACATACCTCTGGGTAGAGGACAAATATCTGGGTAGAGGACAAATATCTGGGTAGAGAACATATATCTGGGTAGAGGACAAATATTTGGGTAGAGGACATACCTCTGGGTAGAGGACATATATCTGGGTAGAGGACAAATATCTGGGTAGAGAACATATATCTGGGTAGAGAACATATATCTGGGTAGAGGACAAATATCTGGGTAGAGAACATATATCTGGGTAGAGAACATATATCTGGGTAGAGGACATACCTCTGGGTAGAGAACAAATATTTGGGTAGAGAACATATATCTGGGTAGAGAACATATATCTGGGTAGAGGACATACCTCTGGGTAGAGGACAAATATTTGGGTAGAGAACATATATCTGGGTAGAGGACAAATATCTGGGTAGAGGACAAATATCTGGGTAGAGGACAAATATCTGGGTAGAGGACAAATATCTGGGTAGAAGACAAATATCTGGGTAGAGGACAAATATCTGGGTAGAGAACATATATCTGGGTAGAGAACATATATCTGGGTAGAGGACAAATATTTGGGTAGAGAACATATATCTGGGTAGAGGACAAATATCTGGGTAGATGACAAATATCTGGGTAGAGAACATATATCTGGGTAGAGGACAAATATCTGGGTAGAGGACAAATATCTGGGTAGAGAACATATATCTGGGTAGAGAACATATATCTGGGTAGAGGACAAATATTTGGGTAGAGAACATATATCTGGGTAGAGGACAAATATCTGGGTAGATGACAAATATTTGGGTAGAGGACAAATATCTGGGTAGATGACAAATATTTGGGTAGAGAACATATATCTGGGTAGAGGACAAATATTTGGGTAGAGAACATATATCTGGGTAGAGGACAAATATCTGGGTAGATGACAAATATTTGGGTAGAGAACATATATCTGGGTAGAGGACAAATATCTGGGTAGAGAACATATATCTGGGTAGAGAACATATATCTGGGTAGAGGACAAATATTTGGGTAGAGAACATATATCTGGGTAGAGGACAAATATCTGGGTAGATGACAAATATCTGGGTAGAGAACATATATCTGGGTAGAGGACAAATATCTGGGTAGAGAACATATATCTGGGTAGAGGACAAATATCTGGGTAGAGAACATATATCTGGGTAGAGGACAAATATCTGGGTAGAGGACAAATATCTGGGTAGAGGACAAATATCTGGGTAGAGAACATATATCTGGGTAGAGAACATATATCTGGGTAGAGGACAAATATCTGGGTAGAGAACATATATCTGGGTAGAGAACATATATCTGGGTAGATGACAAATATCTGGGTAGAGAACATATATCTGGGTAGAGGACAAATATCTGGGTAGAGAACATATATCTGGGTAGAGGACAAATATCTGGGTAGATGACAAATATCTGGGTAGAGAACATATATCTGGGTAGAGGACAAATATCTGGGTAGAGAACATATATCTGGGTAGAGGACAAATATCTGGGTAGAGAACATATATCTGGGTAGAGGACAAATATCTGGGTAGAGGACAAATATCTGGGTAGAGAACATATATCTGGGTAGAGGACAAATATCTGGGTAGAGGACAAATATCTGGGTAGAGGACAAATATCTGGGTAGAGGACAAATATCTGGGTAGAGGACAAATATCTGGGTAGAGAACAAATATCTGGGTAGAGGACAAATATCTGGGTAGAGAACATATATCTGGGTAGAGAACATATATCTGGGTAGAGGACAAATATCTGGATAGAGGACAAATATCTGGATAGAGGACAAATATCTGGGTAGAGGACAAATATCTGGGTAGAGAACATATATCTGGGTAGAGAACATATATCTGGGTAGAGGACAAATATTTGGGAAGAAGACAGATATCTTGATAGAAGACAATTATCTGGGTAGAGGACAAATATCTGGATAGAAGACAAATATCTGGGTAGAGGACAAATATCTGGATAGAAGACAAATATCTTGGTAGAGGACAAATATCAGGGTAGAAGACAAAAATATGGGTAAAAGACAAATATCTTGGTAGAAGACAAATATGTGGCTAGACAAATATCGAGGTAGAAGACAAATATCGGGGTAGAAGAGAAATATTGGAGTAGAGGACAAATGTCAAGGTAAAAAGACAAATATCTGGGTATAAGACATATACCTGAGTATACCAGCTGTTGCTTCCTTATTCCTTAATACATGTATCTTAATAAACCTGTTTTGATATTAGTCTGAGAAAGTAATAATTGCTAACAATCAAAACATGTAAACTAATATTCTTTTATATTTCAAAAGTTTTATCATGTGTAACATCAATAAGGTTGAAATTCATTTCCATGAGTTGGGATGGGATGGGATTAGCCGGCATTTTTGCCGATACTGCGCAGCGACATTTCTATCATTACAGCACAGGGGCACTTATGGGGTGCCCAGGGACTGAACCCGGCCGGTCCATTATACTGACACCGACGAGTCAGGCGTAATGCTGTCCCCGTAGCCCCGAGCGTTAGGAGGGAAGCCACTACTACCAACTTTAAAGTCTTTGGTATGACCCGGCCGGGGTTCGAACCCACGACCTCCCGATCCGCAAGCCGACGCTCTACCATCTGAGCTATTGCGGCCGGTTTCCATGAGTTGTGATGAACCAAAGTGACCCTGTGTATCTGACCTGCTGTATGTAGATTCTCACTCCTACTGTATCTATAGGTTGGGCTTATCAGTCTCTAATCCAGCTGTGACTGGTCACTCACTGACCAGTGATGTATGAGGTATTAATGGCCGCCCTCTACAGGATATGACTTGTACCAGGGCATGGTGCCTCTAATTGGACAAGTGGGCTCCGCTAATTAGGCACCAGGATACATGGTTTGCATCCCCCATGGCCTTGTCATCAACTGATTGCTGGACCATAATAGCCCAGTTGTCCTACATATAGTCTTATGAAGGCTCATAGGTGCAGGGTTTAAATCTCTAGTCAGACTGATTTCAATCATCTGACGTGCTTAGATAATTAAAAACAATGTTATGGAGCCTATTGTTTTATGTGGCATCAACAATTTTTCATTCATCCAGTGCTTACAAGGATATACACATGAACTTATTATCCAACCATCAGGATAAGTTGAATGGCTTAAGTGTGACATCATGTTGGGTGTTGAGCTACTGTTTAACAGTGTCTAAAAGTTTTAAATTAGTATACAATAAAAAAATGGGGAAAAAACTGATTATGAAGTAACATATTTGCATTTGGACTCAACGGAAGAGGTCAAACTATAAGCAAAATCGTGCCATTCATAGGATATTCTAGGAATGATAAGGTAGAGATGCAGCAACAATGAAGATAAATTTCTCTGTAAAGTCTGGTTAATAGCAGGATCAGTTTGGTTGGTTCAGCCTGGTTGGTTTGGCTCAGTTAGTTCAACTTGATTGGTTCAGCTTGGTTTACTTTTCCTAGTAAACTCACAGGGTATTAAACCTGTGGTGGCTGGAGACCCAGGGTGGCCTGTTTATCCCTGATGTGCTGGCAAGGTGTGTTATCTCCACCAGAGCACTGGGAGATAATTGCTCATTAACCCTTGGCCTGCTACCATTGTTAATTACCTTTACTATATAAAGAGTTATTTGTAGGCTATTTTATTCAGAAAAAATATTTATAGAGCCTTAACAGAAGATCGTGCAGATCCTGATCAAACAGGCCCCTTTGGGTGCAGGGAGCTTGCTGATCTGGATCTATACTATATGTCTAAGCCTTATCTATTTTTGATTAGCAGATTTAGAGTTAATCTGACCAGATTATGTTCAGATAGCCATGCTTCCTGTGAGCCCCAGGGTAGAACAAGTGCAACCAATACCTAGGAATCACACCTTCCATTGGTCTACAAGGGAGAAAGTTGATCTATCTTGTTTATCATGGGGAAATGTGTTATACTGTCCCAGACAAAAGTATTTAGGTCTGCACACTGATCATTTATTAAAGGAGCCTACAGCCAAATAGTTAGAGTCATTGAGTTAACAATCACCCATCCTCTCCTAACATGGGTTTGAGTCCTGGTTGGGGTGAAAAACTTTATCTTAGGGTAGTCAATATATTCAGTTTTTCTTCATCAAAAGCTTGATTGGCTCATCTGTCATTAGCTGTTTTAATAAAAGAATCAAGATTTGTTTTACACCCACCTAGTTCTGATAGACAATTGCACATTGTTCCTTCTATCATTTTTAATAGTTTGCGCAGAATTGCACAGAATTGATTTAAACTCAGCAGTTGTGGCACCCGAACTGACTCCTTGCTGTAATGAAGCATCTATTGGATTCACCAGTTTGATTCTTATGGCTCCCAATAGAATGCTTCATATCCATCTGTTATTTATCCAAGATGCAGACTTACACAAAAACTGAAAAAGATTCATCAATGTCAACTTGGTTAAGCATAATGTGTTCACTTGATATATAATAGAATTGGCTCTTGTAAAGTAAAATAGCACTCATGAAAGAAGAATAGCTTTCAGAATGTGTTTGGTATTGGAAGGTAGTGCTGGTTCCTAGAATCATTTAACCCTTGTCCTGCTTCCCTCGCTCATAACCCGTTATAGTCTTATTGTCTAACAGCTACATGCTAAGGTAAGGAGACATTTTGTGAGCAGCCAGAAATATGGATCTTTATCTGTCAGTTCCAGAGAACTATTGTCTGATCTGGATCTACACTATTCTACACTATGTTCCTAGGCCAGATCAATGTCATACCTAGTAGGGCAAGTGATAACTGCAACTTATGCAATGGAATACTGCAAAAAATCAGCTATTTTGGCTAACTTGTGACACTGGAAACAATTAAGGGGGGTAATACAATTAGGAGAGGTGCCAGGGCATTAATTGGCAATTAGTCGGTAAGAAACATGTCAGAAATGGCTCCATGCAGATTGAGACTAAGAGGTGAGATTGAGAGAGCAATTACAAAAATAATGTGAACCTTGATACATGCCAGTCCATTGAAGTTCTATGAGGTTATAGGGATATGTACCAATAAAGAGATACTTATGACTTCTAAAAACTAAATGTATAGGGATATGTACCAATAAAGAGATACTTATGACTTCTAAAAACTAAATGCATAATAACCTTAAGAGATACTTTTATTAAAATAACAATTGTTTGATCATTTAAAAGATAGAACACTCATTCCAAAGTGATTTTTAAATCTTAAGCATACAGTCTTTAACTACATTCACACTATTAAAAAGAATTAGAATAAAGTGTGATTAAAAACATGCCTTATAGATAATTTTTTTTTTAATCCAGTTTAATCACAATACTGCCATATGGGCCTATAAAATGTGTTTCACATCTCCCATTGGCTCTATAGTTGGGTGGGGGTAAAATTATCTGTCACTTTGTGATAGATAGCTATCCAATTACTGGTACTGGTTCTGCTGCCAATTAGTGTTACAGGGATGCTGGGTAATCATTGCCTCTGTCCCCATTTGTCATTGGAGGTCAACCTCCTTATTATCCTCTTCTCCCACTTCTGTAACATCTGTGGTTGAGGTTTTTTAAATGTGGTTATAAATTAAAGGATCCCATGTTCGAGCTCCAGTTGATATGATGCAGTCCTTGGACAAGATTTGTACCATTACAGTGCCCCAAATACATACACAGTTGAGTAAAGTAAACATCATGTGGATGCAGCAGGTCTTGTAAATACAGTCTCAGGATACAGGTATTATTGACATCACTTTTAACTTCTCATTAGGGCTATCACTTATACAATATAGATTTAACCTTAGCTCACTCCATTTGTTTATAACCAAGACTAATTCTAAGTGATCTTCTTAGATTGACATGTAAAGGGATCGAAATATATTGCTCAAGATTCACAAGGAAACAGTGCAGATCCTGATCAGACAACGCCAGGGTGTAGGCAGATCTGGATCTATCCTATTTGTCTATATCATTTTAATATACACAAAGCAAGGTAAGGGATAAATATTTATACCTTGAGAGATTGAGGAACAATGAACAAAACAAACTTTGACCTTGACAGATTGTTGGAAGGTACGTGTTTTGGGGCTGTGCTAAACATATTTTATGGATACTTGATTATGGAAAGGTTTTATTCCATAATACTGACATGGCAGTAGAAAAAAGTCTATATAATTATCATCAACTATTACCATTGTAATAAACTCATATCAATATATGCCTGTGAGACATTAAAACCTGACATCCATTGGTACAAGGAGCTATGTATAACTAATGTATAAATAATAATCTATCAGAGAATTCCTAGCATTTTATTTTTGAGGATTTCTGAAGAGCCCTTTCAATAAATTCTTGTCACATACCTCTTGCCCCATATTTCATCGGATTGTTCTTAATTTGAAGCCCTTTTTTGGCACCATAGGGGTTCAAGGAGATGGTGTAATGTTTCAAATATGCAAATTACCTTGATGGTGGCAAGATTTTTTTTCTTGTAGATCAAATCTCACAAGACATTTCACTTTTTAATCTTATTCCCTATGCCTCATTGGCTGTTTAAGTAACGTTGCCAGATTGTTTGAGCGTTGATGGACATTTTATGCTAATGTCCAATGAGACAGCTTCTGCCAGGAATTGCATGGACAATCATTTGGTTTTTTGTCTTAGGTAACAAATTGATTTTTGACTCTGTTGAGGCGATGATTGTGTATGGGCATCAAATGTTAGTCATGTCACAGAATCATTTATTTTTCAATCTATTCTCACAGAAAACACCTCTGATAATGCATCTTATTTGCAGTATTGTCCATGGACAGAATTGGGGATTATTGCAGGGATCATGTTTGACTTCTTTCTCAGCTTTGCCAGAAATTGGTGCTCACACTTTAATGGATAATGTCGCTCTGGTTAAATCAGGCACTGCACACTTTTCAAACACAGTAATGAAACAATTGGACTGACTTGCATTCTGCTCAAGCAGGTTTTGCTTGCTTCCTTCATTGATAGAACTTTTGACGATTAATTAAGCCCTCCAAATTGGTGATTCTTTCAGTTTACAGCATTCCTGTGCTAGGCTTACCAGTTAATGCATGGTCATTAATAACATTCAGAACCACTGTAACAGGTCAGTTGACTCATCTGTCTGAAAGTCAATAGGCACAAGGTCTTTTTTTATACATCACAACACAGTTATGGTCATTATAGGGCATTCCAGCTATTTCAGTAGAAAAAGACTCCTGACAAATGTCTGGGTAGAATAACTGGTGCACTGCAGGTCCACAGGAAGACCTTCCTACATTAAGTTCTTCACTTGGTTGTCTAAGCCACACAGTGAGAGGCTAAGCAGTCAGGAGGTAGTCAAGTTGGAGGCTCTTACACCACACCATGGCACCCTGTTTGAATCCTGCATTTTTAGGCAAGACCTTGCTCACAAGTCATCAGCTTTTAATCTAAGGTGTATGGTTTTAACGGCGGTGCCAATGATTGAGTTGAAACATTAGTAATTCAGAAACTTTAATACTGCTCACTGTATAGGTTCAAGACCTAGTTGGGACAGTGTACTGGTTGTTCTTACCTGAAACTTTATTTATCAAAGAGAAAAAATGTAGAAATTCCCAGTATAAAAGAGGAACTGACTGACTATAGCTTAGATTGTGTCAAATGATTAGGTATGCCATCATGCCTTCATATTGGCTATATGAACCAATACCACTGGCCAGCAATCACAGAGAATGGGAAGAGATAACAGATGTATAGCCATGCATGTAAATCAACACTATTTATCAGTCCTAACAGCCCATAAAACTTGCCCTCAAAAATGCATTAGCTAAATGTATCTTTAATATGATAGTCAAAAACCAGGGGACTGATATGTCCTCAATGCTTGGCCATGATTTATATGGGCTGTGCTAAAAAGTAATTCAGGACTTTGATAGTATCTGGTCTCTCTGGTATAGAGCCATCTGTAACTGGGGCTGCTAGTAATGTGCTTCCCTTAACAGCCTTGTTAAGGTGGACCATGCATGTCATTTACTAAATGCTGGATTACCTGCTTTAAGGCACAAATAATGCAAGAGATGTTCAGCTTTTGTTACAGAAGGCTCCATGTTTCATCTCAGGCTGAAATCAAAGCTTAGTATTTTCACTCGGTTTGTTGGGTTAGTTCCTTTTGTGGTTGGCCAGGTACTCTCATGTTTGTCTGGTGGGGATGCTGTTAGTAGTGCCAGCTTTGTTGTATGAGGGCAGCTGCCATATTCAACATGGATGTGGCTATCAGTGAAAGGTCTCATTAAAGAGATAGGGAGGGCAAGATGGGGAATCAATGCCTTGTTCCATCTAGATATCTTTTTCACATGCCACTTTTGTAACCTACTGTATGCTTATTAGTGGTTCTATACACACACACACATGCATGCCCGCACGTGCGCGCACGCATGGGCACACACACACACCAATGTGCATGTACACAAACACCCGCGCACACACACATGCTCACACATACATGTATATGCCTGTCTGGCATGGTTTAGAATTTTTTTATTCTTTATTTGAAACAATAAAGTCCAAACTTTTTTCAGCTGGAAGGTCTTTAGATCTTGAATGCATTTGAATTAAATACTCTATGTCTGCATTTAAAGAATAATAACACATATGATCATTTGTTCATGTAGTTTAAACTTATTTGTCAGTTTAAGAAACTGCTTTTTGCATACAAGTCCAGAAATTAATTATTACTGGTATTCATTTCAAAGCAGAAATCTTTCAGCATGCTCATACAAAAGCATGTTTTGTGGATGTCCATGTCATTCAGAAGCTTTATTGATGTCATCGGAGACACAGAGAATCATGATTTTTGTTGATTTGCATCTTTCAGAGGCTTGATTGTAGCCCTTTGACCTCCCAGGAAGTTGCTGTCAACACAAGGTATGCTGGGCAGAGAGCTTTGACAGGGATTGCTGTTTTCCCAGAGCTGTGTGTTTGTCTTGGCCACTGGCACCCCACCTTGGTACTCCACCATAGTCTACCAGTGTGTGGTGTTTCAGGCATGGTGTTGTGGTCAACTAGTGGTCAAAGAGGTCAAATAAACATCACTTAAACCAAAATAGTTCTTTCGAGGAAAGTACATATGTAAATATTTGTATGCCCAGTTAACCCTTTGCCTTCTAGCTTTCTTAAATAACCAGACTAAATTTCTAATTATTTTTTCACACTTCTGTGTTAAGGTAAAAAATTTAATTGAGCAATATTTCGCAGCGAAAAGATGTATCAATTAAAAGATGTTTAATGACGTAGCAGCAAAGAGTATCAATTATGATTTGCATCTACACTTTTTTCCTTAACCTAAGCAATGTGTGCACAGCAGGCTTCAGTTAAAGAGGGGTATTTTGCAAGCAGCAGTCATTTTTTCTGCTTGAGATAATTATTGTATTTTTTTCATATCAAATTTAATGCATTAATCAACAGACTAGGTTGTTTGAAGATAAGGCAGATACTATAGACAGCCATTGAATATTGACTTTTTGTTGAATGAAGTTTTCATTAGTAAGGTTTTGTCAAAAAAGTCTTCTTTTTAGGTATATAATATTTTTGCAATAAGTAATATGCATAAAGTTTTCACTGACACCTGGTTTAACAGTATTTCAGTTATCTGGAGATGGTGTCCACTTGAAGCAGTTATAGTGTTGCCTTCACTGTGTATAGCATGTTTGTTTACTGGGTTTATCGTCCCACCAACAGTATTTCAGTTATCTGGAGACGGTGTCCATTTGAAGCAGATATAGTGCTGCCTTCACTGTGTATAGCATGTCATGAACACCTGGCATGATACCACACCCAGTCACATTATCCTGACACCGGGCCAACCAGTCATGGAACTACCCTCATATTTGCTTGAGCGTTAGCAAGGGAGCTATACCACTACCATTTTTAACGACTTTGGTATGTCGCGGCCCGGGATCGAACCCGGGGCCTCCCGTACCTGGAGCGGACGCTCTACCGATTGCGCTACCAGGTCCGGTCACAATGATTATGTTATAAATAAAGCCTGTTATGGATAAGGAAAACTTACGAGGGATGGTAAAGATAAGATTCCAGAATAAATTGATTTTAATTGCCAAAAGTCTTTTTTTATTCACTGTTTTAAAAGTCAGTACCAAGTTACTGCTATACACAGATACCAACTTTACAATTTAAGACAATGAGTGTCTACAGTGTGACACAAAGTATTTCCATGTATTTCTATGATTTGATGTAAAACAAAAGGACGTTAAACTAATAAAAAAGCCAGTCACAGAACAATATCATCAAATGTTAACATCAATATGTTCAGCATGTAGATGCAATGATGATGAAATGCTACACTGAATGATCTGTGAATTTACAATAACATAAACAGCAAATGGTCAATTTTAAATTGGTTTGTGTAACAAATCACAAAGTATTGTATGTTAAAACATTGAATTAAGGAAGAGATTGGCGATAGATATAAAACCAGGAATAGAGCTCTTTAACTTCTGTATGGTTGCTCATTAGTTTACAATAAAGTTTCATTCCACAAAATTAAAAAAAAAAAGCAATATTCATATTTTTTTATAAAACATCCTTCTTTAGTCAACAAAGATCTCATTAAATTTCTTCAGACTAAATGTCGACCTTCTCCATGTTGAACATTTTTTCACTCACAAAGTTTAGACATACATTCTTCTTGGACATGCTACCTGAGGCACATTATAGCAAAAAATAGAATCAAACATATGTACTGTCTGACAGCATTTATTGTTATTTCTAGCAAGCAATGTCAGACTATATTTCAGTAATATCCACCAGTAAATTGTATTATTGTTCATTCGAAGAGAAACCTCAAAATGCCAGGGGTGCAGTGGGTTGTAACAACCTGCGGGACAAATCAGGAACATGTCTGGTGTCAAGGGTACATATTGATGGCAGTCTTAAGGCGGCTTGCGACAGAATATGATTTCCAGGCTAATGAATTGGAGAAATATCTGTTAAAATGTCCTGAATGTTCATAGACAGGCTTATTTGTTCTGGAGATGAAAAGGAAAAATTATATTCAGCCAACAGTCCTTATATCTCAGCATAGTATATCAGACATGTATAATACTATGTGACAAGTGGTAGAATAATTCTATTTTGGATAGTAATTTATGTTCCTAAGACAAGAAATACCAGTACTTTTAACATTATGAATACAATATATTTCATATTGTCATAAACTTACTTTTTAGTATTTTAGGTTTAATTACATTGTATAAGCCAACTTTCAGTTTTAAAGCCATAATATTACTGAAAATGTTATATACTTGCTAAGAACAGTTCAAAACAAGATATAAATCACAAAAAACTGACCCAAACTTGTTATTGATCCCACATCGGGTAGACAAATAAGTGCCAGTTGAAGCCTGTCAAGTTCATAACAGGTTATGTTGAAATGTGAATATTGTGCCAATCACAATATATAATAAAAACTACATAAAACAATATTTTACAAAGACTCAGTATCACAGTCAGTAGAGCACTGAAGAGCCATACAGGAGGTTCCATTTTTCAACTTCTACATAAACCAAGCATTGTTTAGTTTTGGTTTTATTGTATTTTGTTTTATTGTATTTTTATCTTTTTCTTCTTTTTTTATATTGATCTGAATTTCATCAACAGATAAGTTTTTTGTTGGTAAATTGCACAATTTTCTGAAGTTATTAGGTATTATATTAAAACCACAGTCCATTTAAAACATTACGGCTTTAAGGTCATCTTCTTGAATACCAATGCAAGCAGTATGTCTGTGAGAAGAACCTACAGTGTTATAAATGAGGAGCAATAAGCCAGCAATGGTGAAAGCAATTTTCAGCAAACTGTGTTAAACAAAGCATGGCCATGTAACAACAAAGGGTTGAGGAACAACTGGAGAGGCTTGAACACATTGAGCCTGAGTGGCAGCCATGATTGATGTCTTGTGTCATCTGGTCTCTGCTCAGTCTAACACACAATCACTGGAACTAACATAGTTTTCTGCCCCTGTCCCTTCTAATTCAATTCCAGTGCCTGTTACTTTAACTTGATTGTTCATGTTTCTTTTATATATGCAGCATTTACACTTATAATTATCAGACTTTGGAATGTTCACAATATTTCCATGAGGAATGGTTAGCAAGTGCACTTTCCTGAATGTTAACAAGCTCTTAGCTAGCTAAGCATGATTTAATCAGGCTTAAACCAATTGTGGAAATCTTAATCAGAAAGCTACTGATGGCTGTTCTCTCATCAGGTTTTACACTAAGTGCTGGCAAAGTATATCTTATCTCTGCTCTAAGTTGTTAACATATGACTGGGAATTAATTTATTTAACAAAAAAGCAGGTCAAGGGATAAATAAATGTCTTAAGACAGAGTCACATTTCAAAGGTCCAGTGCCCAAGAGAACTCTTAATCCATTGTGAACCCATTGCCTGGGTCTCACACAGAGACTCTCACAGTCACAGCTGGGGAATTATTTTCTTTCTACAAGTTTAAGGGTTACAGTCCTTATGGGGCCCAAATGTTTGAAATTACATTAACTCCAGGTCAATAGGGTAATGGGGAAATTCTTTAAGTATTAAACAATAAAATGTGAAAAGTATAACGGGCATTTAATTGAGTTAAATCTGTCCGACCTTGAAAATGTCCAAGAATATTTTAGTTCATGGTTGTTTGGGTATGGGCGTCAACAGTCTGCTTAAACCTTTACCATTGAGCCTGCATGGCACCAATAGATCTGGCTAAGTCAAATAGTGTTGATCTTGTTCAGCCACTTCTTACCAGGTCTAATCACGACTTGCTGATAAGTCTCTAGCAGGACATCTTGTTGCCTGTGGATGAAGTTTGGTTCAAATAACTAAGAATTTAGGATGGTTAATAAATAACTACAATGTATAGCGAACAAGGTAACCTTTAGGGTGTACCAGTCAACTGTTTTTCAGCTCTTAGGCTTAGCAACATGGTAAGACATTGGTGTTCTTGAATACTTTTTCCACCCAATTATGTAGCCTTATGATATATTACAGTTCTATGTGTCCTAGAGATGTTCTCTGCCACTTACAATCACCATAAAGATGTCTACTAATACACGGTAGATGTAACAGAAAAATGAATGTTGCTAATAAAGTCTACCTACAATGATTTATGTAAAATGCTCAATTTAACTTATTTTAGTGCTTGATTTCTACTATTTTTATTTTACAACTTCTGGAATGATTGACCTTTAGATTTTATTTACCTTTATACTGGAATATATCCTCATTGTTGCAGTGAAAAATGGAACTAATTAAAAATATTTACAACCTGGGACAATTAACATCTTGAGCTAGTTCAACAGGGTTCATACAAGGAAATCTGGAAATCCTGGAAAAGTTTCAATTTTAAAAGGATTTTAAAAGGATTTTTACCAGACATGGAAAATGTATGGAAAACAATATGCTAGGAGAAAAGATCTGAAAAAGGTCTGGAAAAACAATTATAAAAGAATCACACCACCCACAAAATACTCTATAACTTCAAATTCAGATAATTATCATCACAGTTTTTTTAAATAATAAATATGAATAAAGAGAAAAGAATTTATTCAGCCCTTTAATTGCTAGAAACACCATTTATTCCAGAAGCCTTAAACAAATCTCACCCTAAAGGTGTTTCCAGCAAGAACAAGATTCAGCAAATGTGAGCATACATCATCTACGTTGGTAAAGGACTGTTTTGTTCGCTACATTAAACTTTAATTACTAACATTTGTGAGACTAGTATATATTAACAGACTATATTGCCCCTGAGTTCATTTCACTTAATACTCACAGTGTTTTTCTAAAACCAGGCCTCTACCACTGTGACAAGAACCATCATTGTTCTGGCAATATGACATAGATTAATTTCCAATCCTGCACAGAATGGCCATTCTGTGTACACAGTAACCAGAGGGTCATAACCCAGCTGGAGGTTCATCTTTAACATCAACCAAATGTCCATTAAAATGTTATTTTTCTAAACTTTAACCTCAGGTAGCTCCCCAAGAATCTTGCTGAAATCACTTTTGTTTTTCAGTTTCAGTAATGTCTCCATACCACAGTTTAATACATTACAGGTTATCATGTGGACTTTATAATCAGCCACAACATTTGGTAAGATTTTCAAGAGAAAAATGTGTTTAGATAGTAAATTTGCTATTTAATGTGTGTTTTAGCTAAAGTCTAGTATCACTGAATGGAGGAAATATTTAAATGATTAAATACTTATGACAGGTTTAATGTAAACAAATATTTGTATGGAACCAATTATTTGCATGGTTACGTTGTAACAACTTAGGGTATGTTTGTATGTTTTAATATTTGTGCACTCATGTTTAAAAAGTTTTAAAAAGATCTAACAAAGATGTCTATTGGGAAAAGAATACTAATCAGTATTTTTTCCATTTCTTGTCTGTTTAAAATTTAAAAATTGACAACACCCATGTCAATATACTTGTGTCACATCTGTGTACAATTCTCAAACAAATACTATATTTTAGCACACAGTCATGTTTGTCAGTGGTTATTGGGTCTCCAGTCACTCCCTGTCAGTCAATGGTCTCTAAGTTCCCAGGCATGTGGTGCTGCCATCAGTTAACCTGTCAGAAACTAGATCTTGACAAAGTACCCCCATCATGGATATTGCAGCTAAATTTAGCTCTCCTTGAAAAAGAAAAATCTTTTCTCTCCGCAACACATTAATGCTTGCTTTAAAAATGTTCTCCCTTGATAGCATCTCCTTAACAGATTATGGTTTTAATGCTTTCATCTGCAGGCTGAATGTCAACAATGTGATCAATATGAAATGCATTTATTTGTTATAGGACTTTTTCAGGCCTATTGTAGTATAATGCACTCGCACCAAATAATTCCTGTTTGAGTGACTTGGTTTGCTGGCTGGTTTTTGTTGCTGCCCTCTTTATCTGCCAGAAAAAAAATGAGGGCAGATAGAAATGCACCTAAAATGTGTTTTTTCTCTGTGTTTTTAAGTGCATACTTCAGATAAGAGAAATTTAAAGATTCATCTGTGTTCCAGAGAATCAAAAGAGAGAGGCTGATCTGATTGGTTGATTCTCAATCAGACTTATGTATATTTATGACAACCTTTTATAATATTCTTTGTGACAATCCCAATAAACACCAATAAAATGTTATTTTGAAGAGAAAAAAAGAATAGCTTAAACAATACTCTTGATGCTTTTATTCCACACACAGACCATCCATCCAGTGAATCACTAAAAACTGGTAAATGAAATAATGCATAGTTAAATTATAATCAATTTGTGAAGTCTTAACTTTGTATAAATTTATAGTCTTACTTTAATTGAGCACTAGGGAATTTGTGACAAAAGTTTTAAGCCTATGATCCAAAACTCCAGTTATGTGGAGCATTATTAGGCATCGATCAAACCTGACATTTGATCAACTCAAAGGCATTTATTCTGTATTCTTGTAAATGGTAGTGTTCATGCAATATTCCAATCAACCAACATCTTAAAAGTTTACCCAGAAAATTTGAAAAATAGTAGAGATTGGTTGCTGGTACTATGCATGCTTGAAACATTAACTGTACCTATTGTTTATGTTTGGGATATGACTGTCGCCTTCTGCAGATAATTGAGACATTTGTTGCTTCTACTACTTATGTTTGGGACATTTGTTGCTAAATTGACTGCTAATATTTGACACATTTGTTGCTTCTTCTGCTGATGTTTGGAACATTTGTTGCTTCTACTGCTGATGTTTGGGACATTTGTTGCTTCTACTGCTGATGTTTGGAACATTTGTTGCTTCTTCTGCTGATGTTTGGAACATTTGTTGCTTCTTCTGATGATGTTTAGAACATTTGTTGCTTCTTCTGCTGATGTTTGGAACATTTGTTGCTTCTTCTGCTGATGTTTGGAACATTTGTTGCTTCTTCTGCTGATGTTTGGAACATTTGTTGCTTCTAATGCTGATGTTTGGAAAATTTGTTGCTTCTTCTGCTGATGTTTGGAAAATTTGTTGCTTCTTCTGCTGATGTTTGGAACATTTGTTGCTTCTACTGCTGATGTTTGGAACATTGTTGCTTCTTCTTCATCTGATGTTTGGAAATTTTGTTGCTTCTTCTGCTGATGTTTGGAACATTTGTTGCTTCTACTGCTGATGTTTGGAACATTTGTTGCTTCTTCTGCTGATGTTTGGAACATTTGTTGCACCTACTGCTGATACTTGGAACTTTTGTTGCTAAATCGACTGCTGATATTTGGAACATTTGTTGCTTCTTCTGCTGATGTTTGGAACATTTGTTGCTTCTTCTGCTGATATTTGGGACATTTGTTGCACCTACTGCTGATGTTTGGGACATTTGTTGCACCTAGTACTGATGTTTGGGACATTTGTTGCACCTAGTACTGATGTTTAAGACATTTGTTGCACCTAGTACTGATATTTGGGACATTTGTTGCACCTTGTACTGATGTTTAAGACATTTGTTGCACCTAGTATTGATGTTTGGGACATTTGTTGCACCTTGTACTGATGTTTGGGACATTTGTTGCACCTTGTACTGATGTTTGGGACATATGTTGCTTCTTCTGATGCTGTTTTGGAAATGTGTTGGTGCTGTGGAAGTTTATGATTCATGTTGCTAATTCTGTATTCTACCCAGTTTCTCTGTGGTTGGATCTCTTGATGCTGACAACAATTGAAATAGTTGCTCTAACGAACTTTAGTTCAGTCACATATTGAAAAAATGCCAAAAAATAAATTGACTAATGAACTCTCTTGAACATGCCATTTTCTTGGTGCTGGGCCTTGTTAAAATTCCTTGCAGCTAGCAGAGAAAGCTGTCAGACAAGTGGGAAGAATGGAAACAGTGATAAAGGGACATGCTACAGTCAAGTGTGGAGATATTATGTGGAGTATGGTCAGAGCAGATGATGATTGTCTTGGTGCTATCATTTTATCGAAACTAAAGCAATACTCATATGAAGACAAAACCTGGAATGAGTTATGCTACATGTAACTAAGGACAATAACTTAGGCATAACTGCACCTTACAGCTGCTTTGTAGTTCGTTTTTGGCTAAAGTTATTTTTGTTCATTTTTTAGAAAAGATAGATAAATCTTTGTTCTTATATGCAGGAAATTTGACTGCCTTTAAAGAGACAAAATATATATTTGCACTGTAGTACTAAAAGTTATATTGGTAAATTAAATTTTTTGTAAAATAATATTAACCACTAAAATAATTTTAATACATTATAAGTCCAGCAACCATGAACTACATTGTATAATTATATGTTCAATGCTAGTCTTCATTTAAGTAAATGTGACAATTTAACAATAGAATAAAAAAAACCACTAATAATTGTGTTATTCTTTTTAAACTAGTCTAAATTACTTCATTAAATGCAGTGTTTAACTTTAACCTGTAATAACTGTGTGTAACCATTAATGGTTGGGTTTTATCAACCAAATTATATAAATTTCAGTTTATTTCTTAACCATTGTAACAAGAGATACTAAATTGTAATGAATCACAGTGAATATGTAGCCTAGGGGAAGAAGCAAGTGCTGTATTGCCACTAATTTGTTAGTTGTTGCTATGTAAAATGAATGGTTTCCTTGGATATGCTGACTGTTTCCTTGTTCCCCACTCACCCAATTATCATTCGTCCGGACATATTTATGGCCCTTGCATTATAGAAGGCTTAGCTTAATTGCTACATTTCAAAATAGCCCATAATAAAAGTTTGTTAGACTATTTACAAAGCTTTCTAGTCAACAGAGCTGAGACTCCACAGCCAATAGTGTAGATATTAATCATATAGCTGAGTAGGAGATCTCTGATCTAGATCAACACTATGTACTCTCAGCCTTCACAAGGTGTATTTAGTGGTCTTAAACTTGATATCTCCTTAATTGTTTCACCTACAAGCAGAAATCTTTAGTCCTAATTGCATCTTACTGTTGTAAATTAAATTTATTTCAGCAATTATAGGACAAATATTTGATAGAATTTATTTCTTTTTTAGAAATTTTTCAATGAATTAGTAGATAGTATATTAAATCTCTTCAGCCAGGGAAAAGTCATTCAAAAAGTAAGTGGAAAAAATATGGAAAAAAAGTTAATTTAATTGAAAAATTCACATTTTAAGCATTAATTCAAATCTCTTATAAAATTGTGTATAAAGCTAGACATACCACTCCTTGATAAAATTCAGTTATTTTCATAAACTCAAAATAGGTGCCTGGAAAATTCAAGGAGAGTTGAAAATTCAGAGAGAACATCATGTAGGCATGCTTAAATTCAATGACATGCTGTAAAAGTCCAAAATGATAGATAGATGTATGGAAAATTTGGGAATTAAGGGCTCATTGTGTATGTTTCATTTGTACAAAAAGACATAAAGTCTACTTGGCAGGAGATCGATTGAAAACTGAGTGGGTCCTCTATATTGTAAAGGAAGTGCACTTGACTGAATGGCCGTGACCCTTTGAAGGTAGTGACCCTGTGGCCCCAACAATACACAGTGATTGTCCCTCACATGATGTCCCATTCAGGCAGTCTTTAATTCCACTGCTATCACTTCCGATCAGAAATCCATGAACAAAAATGTCATTTACTACCGCTGAGGGTAGCTTCAGCCCCCACACTTTCTCCCGCTCCTGTTAATTTCTTATTATTGTATGTTGCTCTAATCACATTCACTTGTATGTGACGGGGAGATTAATACAATTGGAGCGTTTTTGTGTCTGAGCTGATGTGGACGTTCCAACATTCCTTCACCGTATTGTGAATAAATTCTTCCTATTATTAAAGTAGCAAAACAAATTGGTACAAGAAACTGTTGAGTATGGGTCCTTGATTTGAACAATTTATAACGGTGGAAAACTAATCAACAGCATCATGGTGAGAAAGACCGGACTTTGTTGTAGGATTTGTTGGCCAAGTGATCGATCTTGACAGTCAATCTGAGAGGAAGCAATAATCCACATGCTCCAACCAATTGCACCCTCATGTTAACCGATGCATTTCATTTAGAAAATGTTTAAGACAAATTCGCCAAGTAAATGGGAAAGTATTACTACTATTGGTTTTCATCCCTCCTTCAATACATCGTATAAGCCATGGCAAGATTTCCATTTGTCATCATAGGAATTTATACCATCAGTGCTGATTGAATAGGGGAAATATTGAAAAACTAGAAAAACATATCGACATCATAAATTCATGAATTATTTTCTTCAGCATTAAAAGTATTGTTTTGATTACAATTTTGATGATCAATGTTGAATATTCTTTATTATTAATATTATTATTATTATTATTAATTTTTAATTTGATTATAATTAATTAATTATTATTATTATTATTATTATTATTATTTTAATTTTATTATTATTAATTTTATTAATTATTAATAAATCCATTAAATTGATGGTTAAAATAAGTTTTGTTCCCACAAGTCTATAAAGGTCATCCTCTCAGATCCATCCTAAGCCAGCTAAGCCAGTATAGACCTCTTATAGACGCTCTGCCCCACATATATTATTGATACATCCCTTTTGAGGCTTTTGCTACAATTAATTTAATAGAGAAGTGCTGCATTGTAGATAGGATAATTTGTAGGAATATCATGGGTTACTGAAAGATAACTAATTTCTTTTTGTGGCATTAAATACCATTGCAACAAATACACTTAATATTTTATTGTGCATGTGGCAAAATGTCCCAGTTTGTTGTTTTATAATTGCTTATAATTGTCCGTAGAATTCATTCTGCAGAAATATCTGGCGCTGTGACAGAGGTTGTATCAGTTAGAGATCTTTGGTGTGTTTTGTATTGAAATACATATAAATGTACATTGTATTTCATAATAATTATGTTTCATCCTGAGATATTAAAATCATTGCTACACTCACTCATATAATTATATGTCTTCACTCCCACATATAAACATAATGTGTTCCTAGAAAACAGGTTTGTACTGAATGTATGGCAACGACAGGGTAGTTCAAATCCTAACCTTAGTCAAAACAAACATTAACAACTTAAACATATAGCAAAGTGTGCTATTTATTTCGTCTGAGCAACAACAAATAATAACAGAACAATAATCATTGAAATATACTACATTGATGCAACTGCCATCTGCAAACTTTTAAAAAGCCCAAATAGATTTTCAAATCTCATCTGGAAATGCCATTTTCAAAATACATAATTATGCACATCAAATATTCGGACGAATGTTCTAGATAGGTGTGCTCGCCCAGGAGCAACAAGCAAAAATACAAGTGTAAAAATCTGGAAACCCATACCTTATCTGTCAAGTGCACCACCTTTGGCTTAAAGCTTAGCTAAGTAGAACATGAGAATAATGCTTCAATTAAAACATTTTTGATACTGTTTCCTTTCTACAAATCCATATAAAAGCTATGAACGTGCGATAAATTTGGATGTTTACAGCATGGCAGCTTGCGTAGAACTGACCACCGTATCTAAACCACATGATTATTCCCGCTACAAACCAACTTGTCACTTACAGTCACATGACCTACATGGCTCAATGAATTGCTCATTGTTTATTTAACACTATACTCCATAACGTGCAGAACTATTAATAATAGAAAGGGCATTCATTTGTTCTTGGATCGTTTTCTTCATTGTGTTATTTTGTTATTGTTTCAGAAAAGATCATCTTCAATAAAATCCACACATCTTATGGTTGATTAACTACAGAGAAAACAACCCAAATAAGTTGGTTATCTTTTTGTCAAGCTAATGTGTGAAAGCTTTTTAGAACCAACATCATGGCCCAACATGTATGTATCAGGTTATGACAGTTAAGTGATTTTCCTGTTCAGGCTGAAATGATTCTCTCAGGTTTTGATCCTGAGCTTAAAATCTTAGTTAACATGATCTACATTAGGGACTTGGCCAGTTCCGTTGATCTGGGGAAGGCCATGCAATTGGAGTCACTTATGTATACAGTTCTGCACTTGGCGAAAAAAAAAAAAAAAAAAAAAAAAAAAATCTGCCTAGATTTCGTCACTGTTGTAAAGTGCATGTTCTGTATGAAATATGCATTCAGGTCTAATGTATGAAACTCTGTATCTTTGTATTGAGGGATGAATGTGTGAACATGTACAGCTGTTAAGTATGTTTGTTGTTCATTGTTCAGCTAACAATCGTCCAAAGATGAGTTTTCTTACAGCTAATATGCACTGTTGACAGTTACCAGTATGTCCATTTTTTTATCAAACAACCAAATAAGTTAGTGTTGTCAGAAAAGATCTGGTAATATATTGTTTATTGATGTCCTACATCTTTGTATAGAGTAAGCATAACACCCTGTCATTGTTAGAAACATGTATTACCTGTCTGAACCATGTCATATGATCATCTGGGTAATCTGCTGTCAGGTCTATTTTTAGCAGAAATCCCTTGCTGTGCTAAGTTTAATATTAAAAAAAACAAACACTTACATTAAGAGGTATTTCTTCAAGGTCTGTTCTGTCTTATTATTGTGATGGTGTTCAAAATCATCTTTACTTTGAATTAAGTAACTTTGTCCAACTTCTCCAAAAACAGATAAGATAATGTTACACATACTTAATGTTATATATACGTAATATGTCAGATAAATGGTAGATACCATCTTTAAATTGACTGTAATAAGGGGAATTGTTTAATGCTATATGTCAACACATTTTTCCATTTTTTTTTTTTTCTGTTTCCATTTAACAATCTTAGCAGGCACCCCAGACCAAATGTTTAGTTGCTGATTCACAGGGCCTGTGACTGTCACTGCAGGGCTTCAAGTCTTGGTCAGGGTGAGAAATTTCATTTGGAACATTTTTACCTGGTCTGTGGGGTTGCTACACAGACATTAGTCTGATGTCTTTCTCTGCCAATAAACAATTATTAAAATAACTGTGACATGAGAAGCATTAAAATAATCTTTTCAACTTTATAACCTAGATATATACACCATTGTAGCAAAATTTTAATCTTACAGTACATTGATATAACTTATTATTTTGCATAAATTGCCTTTTGTATGTTTCAGATAAAGTAAGTAATTAAGCAAGATTTAACCTTCTTAAAATTTGATTAAACCTTGATGGCAGTAAATGTTAAACAAATTACTGATTCTATCCCTTGCATAATGTCTGCATAAACAACTGGAAGCTGAACAGGAATGCCAAAGATAAGCAACATAGAGACAATTTGTTGGAGATATAATGAAAGTGTATGCTTGATTTAGCCTAAAACACAAATTAATGTTATCACATTTACATTAAAACTTAGTTTTATGTTGTACATAATACAGAAATAAAGCTGTACGCTGTCTCAATGCTGAAGCTTGTAAATACATGAGCAAATGAACAACTAAGTAAAGAGCAAAGCAAGCACTTTTTCAAGGAGAAACATGCCAGAATTGAAGAAAAAAAACATAATATAATTAAACTGAAAGTATTTTTGTAATAACATTATCAAGCTGTTTCTGGAAGCAGCCCTATTTGGCTTTTACACTGGAATCAAAACCATCAAACTATTTCTGGAAGCAACTCGGTTGCCTTTTACACCTTGTTCCCTTTAACACTGGAATCAAAACCATCAAACTATTTATGGAAGCAATTCTGTTGCCTTTTACACCCTGTTGCCTTTTAAACTGGAATCAAAACCAAACTATTTATGGAAGCAATTCTGTTGCCTTTTACACCCTGTTGCCTTTTACACTGGAATCAAAACCATCAACCTATTTCTGGAAGCAATCTTGTTGCCTTTTACACTGGAATCAAAGCCATCAACCTATTTTTTGAAGCAACCCTGTTGGCTTTTACTGTGCAATTTTATTGCGATTCCGACATTGAAGAAATTTGTGAGCATTTTAATATGAAACTTAAAATTAACAAAAGCACACCATTGAACATAATATATTGAAACAAAACCTTTTTACTGTGAACAGTGTACAAAACTAGGTTTCACTTGTAAGTAAGTATAAATATCTCTACTGGAAAGAACCTATGGCAGTATTATTAACATGATCATAAATCATAACAGAAAGTCATTCTTCTTTCTGTTCTGTCTTAGAGGTGCAAATTGTCATAATACTTCTGCCATATATTGCCTTTAAGCCTGCCATGTTCAAATTGATCAGACTTAGGCAAAAGTTGTAGATACAGAAAAAGACAAATCCTGTTGAGAGCAATCTGATCAGGATCTGCACTATTTGCCACATTTTTCTTAAATTCATATTGTTAACTATACATAAAGTTATTAGAAAATCAGTAAGAATTAAGTATTGGTTATTAACAAATATAGCATGCTAAGGACTAAGGTAGTGGCCAATTAAAGTTGCCTCTAAAATAACACCTCCACATCTGCAGTGTTCTGAGACCTACTGGTCCTGATGAATATGGATATTGGATACACAAAGGGATAAGAACGGAGGGGTTCTGTATACTGACATCCTCTCAGATATATGCTAGGAAGTTATAGCTCCAACCAATAAAATCAAATTAATGTTATCTAAGATTCTCTTGAAAAATTTCTTCTTTTTTGTAAGTAGATTAAAGTATATCATTTAAGATGATAAGATAGTGTAAAAATAACATTTGCTTTGTAAATTAGTGTTGACAACATTTAATCTTCTATAATTAATCAGTATAGAGTTTTGAGCCTGTATTCATCCCACATGTTTCATTTTTCATGACATTTTTTAACATATTTGGGTAAAAGCTTCCTTTATTTGTCAGCACTCCCAGAGTATTTGTGATGCATATCGACCTATGAAGCAGATTTGCACTCTGTTCTGGGAATAATGTTGTTATCCCTTCCATTTCTCATTTTATTGAAATCGGAAATTTGCTGGAAAATGAAGGCATGCATGGATATTTTGTTTTGTCCAGTCCTCATCCCATATTTCTGAAGAAATGTTACTAATATGCATTTTAAGCAGATGTAGCTGTAATTTGATTTGCATATAGTGTCGCTATATCATGGTATTTGTGTTTAATTGCATGCGACTTAAATGAGGCAAAAAATGTCTCTGGTTGAGATACGGGTATGCACAATGAGGATTAGAAAGTTCTAGTAAATAATTGAAAGGGGCATCTCTTTTGTTAAGATGACAAGAATTAACAGCACATGTCCCCTGTTGTTAGCATTTTCATAATCCATTACACAACATCACTGTGACTACACATCAATATTCCCATAGGCACACAGCATCTTTTCAGTTTTGTCATCTTGTGGACAAAAATATAACAGATTTATGTCAAATGATATTGTACTAAAAGAAGTCATGACTAATGGTTATTGTACTAAATAGAATTAAGTTTCTTAATTTCGTTTAGACAACCAATCAAGCGGCGCATCTTAGCGTCATGGTCAGATGACATGTCCCCTGGGACTCCCAGAGTTTTGGCTCCGGCCGACCGTATGCTAGCTGCAGTGCGCGCTTGTTTGTCAGAATAACTGGACGCTTTTCTTTCCCACCCACCCTCCCCTTCTATTGTTGTTATATATGATATGCTTTCCATTGTTGCGCTGACGACACTTGGACGATAAACTTTACAGAAACACTTTTCTGTATCACCTGATTATTTGATATGCCTTTGTGTGTATTATTTGTATGCGCTTATGTATTTTGTATGATTATGTAATTCGGCGCGCTTACATGCACTTTTGAATTTAGATACATGTTTTGTAGGTATTTGTCTTTACTGTGGTATCATATAATTTCGCGGAGACGAATGGTCACGCTAAAGCTGCAAGAATAGATTCGCGCAGGCATATATAACACGCAGTTGTATATTTCTACTAAGATATGTTATTAAATGATGTTATTTCGCTATGTTTCAAAACACCCCTTTTACCATAACACGATATATGCGCAATTTTAAACATGCGCAGAATATATGATACCACAGCAATTAAGCGCGCTTGCTGTATTAGTATTGGAGCGTAGTTAGAAATAAAAGCTCCCAGTTTCCCCCTCAATTGTGTTGGTTGTTTGTTTAAGTGTCTCTAAGTGTATATGTTTAAAGAACAGTATCATGACATCCTGCCCTCCTTCTTGTGTAATTGTTAATATAGCATTTGCTTTGGGTCACTGTCTCATTGTAGTCTGCCATTATTTCATGGTTCTATGTCTTATCCCTTATCCCTGCTAGATTTATTAATGCTCCATATTTTGTCTATAGAGCACATCTGACATCTGACTGACCAGTCAGCCACTTTCAACTCCTTGGACCCACAACCTCTTGGCTCAAGTCCTACAGTCACATGAAACATGTAACTAATGTAAGGGGGTCCTTCAGCCTAGCTACACTACTTGGACCCACAACCTCTTGGCTCAAGTCCTATAGTCACATGAAACATGTAACTAATGTAAGGGGGTCCTTCAGCCTAGCTACACTACTTGGACCCACAACCTCTTGGCTCAAGTCCTATAGTGACATGAAACATGTAACTAATGTAAGGGGGTCCTTCAGCCTAGCTACACTACTTGGACCCACAACCTCTTGGCTCAAGTCCTATAGTCACATGAAACATGTAACTAATGTAAGGGGGTCCTTCAGCCTAGCTGCACTACTTGGACCCACAACCTCTTGGCTCAAGTCCTATAGTGACATGAAACATGTAACTAATGTAAGGGGGTCCTTCAGCCAAGCTGCACTACTTGGACCCACAACCTCTTGGCTCAAGTCCTATAGTGACATGAAACATGTAACTAATGTAAGGGGGTCCTTCAGCCTAGCTGCTCTACTTGGACCCACAACCTCTTGGCTCAAGTCCTACAGTCACATGAAACATGTAACTAATGTAAGGGGGTCCTTCAGCCAAGCTGCTCTACTTCACCTGTTTTACTTAGACATTATCTTGAACTAAGAACTAAGTATGGACTGCTGACCTGCAGTGCACCAATGATTCTAACGAGACAGATGTCAGGGGTCTAGATATTGTTATAATGACCATACTTTTGTCACTGCGAGGTATTTCAGAAACAAAAACAAAACAAAATCAAAGTGTTTGTCTCAGATGCTGTTAATTATGCATACCTGCATGTTTGTCTGGTATTAAGTGAGCAGCTGTCAGTACCAGCATAGTGAAGACATCTTCTGATCCTTTGTTTTGACAAGGACCCAAGAATTCCACACCAGCAAAATAATGAACTGACTCCAATGTACTGAAGACCGTGTTTGGTTTGGTTACTTGTGGTGTGACTCCAATTTATGTAAATGATAGATCCTTAATTGAAGTGTCAAAAAAGTTAATCACTTTAAAACAACAGTGGGATCATTGCTCTTTGAAGGTTAGTGGAGAATGAAATTGATCATTGGTGGAGCAAATCTGTGTGACAGGACAGAACCCAATGCTGGACAACATTTGGAGGACTGGTAGTGTTGCCTTCACCTTCCATTGTACGACTGTTATTATGATCAGTAACTGTTGTTCAGTTATTACTCACAATGATGGTTGAGGAATGATAGTATTGTTTTTGTACATCATCAAAAATTAGCATTATAAATTAACAATTATTTTGTGATATTATCATTGGGAATGTATTTAATAATATTTTCCTTTGTTTGTTGGAAAATGGATAGTGATTTGCAGTTATTTTATGCATTTTCTTGCCATTTTAATGTGTTTTGTGGCAAATTTTTCAAAATTGGTAATTTCAGTAATAGATTGCTTTTCTGATGTCATAAATTTTAGAATGCTTTTGAAAAATTCTTCAAACTGGCAAGGACTTTTTTCTTAAATGTCAGAGAAAGTCATCTAGGTGTGTAACCACCATCTTAGGTTTTACCGAGTCTTGGGGCTACATTCTGTTTGACAAACTTTATTAACATTTTGAAAGATAAGAGGCCCAGTTTTTGCCTCATTACTTCACTAACAGACTGGGGATAGATATCTCCTGATAGCATCTTGTAACTGGTGGCAAAGTGTAATCTTAGAATGATGTCACCGTAACTGAGTTATAATTAGGAAAAATGGCTTTCTTCAGTCCTTGCCAAGTTGTGGGATACCCTAATCATGTGCCAAGAAAAAGCTACTGCTTTTTATCATTGTAACCTGAGATTATGTTAAAATAGTAGGATTGGTTAATTCTGTTAAACATTAGCTTTCTAGTTGTCTGTCTATTACAAGAGTGTATTGTAGGTAAAGCTATTTATTTCTATGCATCTAAACTATCTTTGTGTAGAGGTTCATTAAGGAAAGCATTAAGATATATAGAATGCACATATGATGGTATTAATATCAAATAAATGTCAATTCATAGTTGTCATCAATATCTCGAAATAAGTGTTTATGATCAGCTAACTCAGTTAAGGCAGCATTTTATCTGCCTCAAGTAGGAACAATCTCAGAATTACTAAAAGACTGTGTTAAACTTTGCTCAATTGTTATGAATTTATGAGGCTTGGGTGAATAGTGATGCTTCAGCTTCATGTGTAGCCTTCTAATCATCATTCACACTGGTTGCTGATAAATCTCTGGAAGTATGTCTCTTGTTAACCTAGCAGAAGACAAAATGTTGGTTGAAGTTGTTAAAAATATCTAGGATTTAGATTTGGTTTTTAATAAGTATTTCAGGCTTTTTTTGTTAAGCAGCTTGCAATTTTTGATCTTTGCCTTGGACCAGGTTAGGTCTGGAAGCCTCTAGTTGTAAGATAACAACTAAGCCAACTTTAAGTTATAAGCTAAGGGTATGTACTAATAAACAAAAACAATTAATATTGTTGTTTATGTTTCAGACTTCTACTATGTCAACCAAGAACCTAACTGGATGACCATCGTACCACTTGCTATGGAAATGAGCACAACACCTAACTCGTTCAAACCTGTGGCCAGTGCACCACGTATGGGAGGGCGTGACAAGGGCAGCAGCAAGACCTACAGTTCTTCTGAGGATGACTTCCATTCAGATGATAACCTTCGACCCTATGAGGAGGTTAAGACTGCTCATCAAGACAAGAAACTGAATGGCCTCGGTAAGTACCGAGCTAGAAAAACTACTTGTATATTGCTGTGCCTTTGATAGAAAATATACCAGTAACATCCTGGTCAGACAAGTTTACTACATTGGTTTTGAATATTAGATAAACACTACATGGCTTTTGCTTTGTAAAATGTAACACAAGAACTTCCTTACCAGACAGTTCTACACTTTATTAGTTTCATAATATAGAGAATGTATCATCTTTGCATCAAAATGAGATGATCCTGATCACTATCTTACTCTTTACCTGTTTTAAGTAAGAGAAAAAGTATCACCAATGCAGGTACATAGATGAACAATTACAGAGTACTTCCTGAACATTCATGCTCTCATTGATTTGTTTAAATTTGTATCCATTTAAAATTACTTGGTTTCAATGTTTCGCAAGGGCATATGATTGTTGACAATTGTGCTCATGCTACAGCTCAAGATGATTTCTGCATGTACAAATACACCCTCCAAACAAAAAAAGAGGATACATCTTGAAGTTTGAATTTTGTTCTTTTTACATGTGCATAAATGTTTGTTAACAAATTCAATAAAATGACCAAATGATCATGAAGCTGTCCCACCTTTCAATATTTTAATGTTGTTATGGTTTTGTCACTTATATATGCATATTCTTGACACCATAATCTTGTTATTTAAATAACAACAGTTAAATAAGGGAATTAAACCGAATAAAATATTCTGCAACACATAATAAAAGTCACTCATACATGTTCAAAGGTTAGCCACTCCATTACATTCAATCTAAACCCTTTAGCTTTGGTTTTCAATCATATTCTATAAAGGCAAAAAAATCTTTCAAGCAAAGCTAAAAGATCGTCACATGAGATCAGTGACACTATATACATGACAAAACCTTTTGTACCATCAAAATGTTATGTACCTATTAATGTAAGTACTATTGTGGAACATGATAATGTCACTCAGAACACAAACAAGTTAATGGCCCATCAACTCTTAACAGACTAATCATGTATTGATTCAGATTAGGCAAAAAGTTTAGATCCAGATCAGCCAGCCTTTCACTGCGTGCGTTCAAGACCTGTTTTGAGAGAAGGTCATAATGTGGGTTTGTCTTCCAGATGACCTTTGGTGCACTGGTAGTTCTACCCAGACATTTGTCTAGTGTCCTTCTCTACCGAAATAGCTGGACGGCAGGCACTAAATTGATCTAAACTGGTAGCTGCAATGTATTTCAAAATCAAAATGAACAAAAACGTTATCAATTACTTCAACTTCATGTGACATAAAACCAGTGGAGTTTCCTACCACTTTCATGCCATTAATGATAATAACCCAAAGTGGTTTTTATAAAAAAAAAGATTTTTTTTTCGATAAGCTCAAAACCAATTTTATTGTAACTGTTAGGTACTACATTGAGGCCCAAGTCACATTTAATCATGAAATGCCTTGTAGAACCACATTCAGCTCTGAATTTTTATTTGTTTCATAGTGGTTTATTTGGTTAATACCCATTTGAATAATAAAAAAGTGCAAAGCTATTTAATTTAATTGTGTATATTTTTTTCTCATAAATGTTATAACACCGTATGTGAAATACAACACCTTTATCTAGAATCATTCAAAAAGATCCAATGAAATTCTTTAGAATTCATAGATAAACCCTTATATTTTGTCTTAAACACAAAATGTTCATCGACAATTTGTATGTATGATAACAGGCCTATGCATTCCCTTAAGGTTGATTGTGTACAATGCTCCCTGAATTAGAACTGTAATTGGAACAATGATTTTCCTATTTGTTGAGTTTACCCTGTAGGGAAATTGTCATCTTTCAATTGCTATGTGTAAAACTGTAATCATGCAGCTCTTCATCACCAGTCCTCTGGTATAGGTTTACAATATCAATGTTTTAATTAGCTCTTAAACTGCAGCATTTGCTAATAAACCTTACTCTGTTCATAAACCACACAATAATAATAGACCATACTTTGGTAAAAAACACTACTTTGTTGATAAACCATACTCTGATAAAAAGAAAAAAACAACAACATATTGATGGATAAACGGTACTATGTTAATAAACTATACTGTAATAATAAACCATACTCTTGTAATTAACAATACTTTATTAATAAACCATACTGTCAGTTAACTATATGCTTTTAATTAACCATATGTTGTTAATAAGTAATACTCTGTTTATGAACCATACTTTGTTAATTAACCAAACCCAATTCTTAGTTTGGGGCTTGTAAGTGCATGTACATACAAATAAAGATATACTGATTAAGACTAACTGCAAATGGTATAGATCTAGATCTGCAATCTTTGGCCAGGTCCATTTTTGCCTGACCGGTAATCAGAAAAATTACTTGTCACATGTCTGAGAACTCTGAACAAATTTTACATCTAATAGATAAAATACAAATATTTTATGTAATGGAGAAAGATCTTACAATCTTGATGCCTAGATTGTTGACATTGAGTGTTACAACCATCTGCATTATCTTACTTTGGCCATGTTATATATTAATTGTTTACATCACAAGCTCAAATTTCTGTTGACCTAATTGTGATGACTGGGATGATCAGATTTAACATTTTTTCTGCAAGATCAATTAAATGTTTAGTTAAATTTCCTGTTGTAATGGTCACAAAATGGTCCTTAGCTGTCTTGCATAACGTTTTTCAATACATCAGTCATATTACACATAGGATAATAAAAGTATTATGGGAAAACATATATTGCACATTATTGTTCTTCTGCTCTTGATGATGGCACAAATTCTTGTCATTGTGATGAGACAAGTCATATACCAGACAGAGATCAATTAATTTAATTGACACTACTGCGCCATTCATACAACTAAAAATGAAAACATGGAAGTGATTAATTTGTAGTTTTTGTGTCTCTGTGTCTCCATTTTATACTTCAATACCCAAGTTAACCATACATGCATAAGAACAATCATCCTTTAAAATACTGGTAGATATTTTTAATTTAAAAAAAGGGTATACATTTTGAGTTATGGGTTATCTTCATCTCTGTTGGGAGATTGTATGATACCACTGGGCTGTCTGTCTAATGATATTAGGTCTATTTGCCCTTCACAATTCATCTTTTACATATTGTTCAATTTCCCATGTTGTAGTCCTTGTGTGTCAGACTTTCATCATTAGTTGATTGTCTTACCTCTTGGCCTACTGAGCACAGATTGTTCAGACTGTTGAGGCAATAAGGTGTAGAACCAGCACAACTAGCTCCCTCTGGGGAACAGGGGCTGTCAGCTCAGAATCTACACTTGTTATTTATGGGTTACAGTCTCATTTAGTAATGTGTCTCTTTCCATTTAGTTGCTCAGATTGTGTAATAGTCAATAACAAAAAGAGCAGGAATAGCCTTCATGCTAGTCTTGCCATACCAATATTTCACTATTTTTCTCCTCTGTTCATCCTCTAACAGAGCCTGATAGCATATTACTTCATTCCAGTGTCCGTGACGTGTAATACTCAGCAATTTTTGTCTCCACAGTTGTGGCATAATTACTCTGCACGATAAAACATCTCCTATGACCCTTCTATCCAGTCCCTTGTCACACACTTCACACCATCATATCTCATGTGTCCTTGTCTGTGTTCAGATTTGACAGCAATTTTACAGCAATTTGGCTCACCCATATAACCCAAGCCTCGGTTGTGTCATTTCTCTAGGATGAATAGCTTTCTGCCTAACTCACTTTTCATGGTAGGGTTTCTTTTTCCCTGGTGATAAAATCATGTTGAGAAACAAAATATTATTGTCAACATCAGCAGATTGGAATAACAATTAAAAGCAACCATTGTCACATTGAGATAGTTTTTGTTTTGTAATGTGAGACTTTCCTGTTTGTTAAACAGGATTGGTATTTGATTTGAACAAATTAAGCTCTGCCTCACAAATATTTGTACAATGGTCACATAATACAAGATGTGCTGAACTGTTTTAATAAAGTGTACATCCTACAAGGTTTAAACAGTTATAATAAAAGAATCTTTTAAAGATAAAGTCTTGTTTTTATCTTCATTTACTACATTTTACAACCAACACCGTCTCTTTTTCTGGTGATGCTGTAAATTCTTTTTTCCTTATTGGACAAATAAATGTGAAATTCTGCCCATGATACATGCAGCTACAGCTCTTTCTACTCTCACATCCTAAAGGTGTAATTGACAGGTTGTAGCAGAATCAAAGACCTTCAAGAGCAAGTAGGATGGACGAGAAATTAAAATGCATAGCACTCCCTGCAAAACTAGCATCAAACTGTGATTTAATTTTCAATCAATTTCATTTAAGGCACTGAGGAATTTTCAAGCATGCCATGAAGCAACAAGTTTTCTTTGAGTCAAATTTGGTGTGGGGTTACCTTTGTTGTATGCAGACAGCAAATTTGTGCAATTTAGTTGTCAAAGTAATTCTGATACATTGCTTGGGGTTGTCGTAAGTTATGCTTGTGACTGATTAGTAATTTTGTGCAAGTTTTTTTTTTTAAGTTATCAAAGGATTTCTACCACTTGTCTGTGTCTTCAGCTTCAAGAAAATTGATTCTAATTCATATCACACTTCAGATTTGATATTTTTTATTTAGTTTTTAATTAAATGCATCTTCCTGCAGTATCATCTGATTGATCCTCTTAATTACCATGTGGTTGTTAAACATGTTACATTCTTTATGATGATTTGAAGCTGACAATTCTGACACTGTATGATGTATTCCACAAAAAAATAAACTTACAGATATTTAAAAAACAGAGCAATTATTGAAATACTTTCAAAGTAATTATCAAAGGAACTATTGATATTCTTTATAAAATATTTTTCTACTTTTTAATTACACTAGTGAGTGTTGTTAAATATTTTAAATGTTTTTGAAATTTAAATGTTTATTTTATAACATTTACAAAATCAAAATATATTTTTCAAGTAACTAAAAAGCTAGCACAAATATATTTCTAACGGAGCTTTTAAAGAGTTTATTGAACAGGACTGCTACAGCTTCAAGAAAAACTGATAAACCATCCTGTTTCTATTAAGACTGTAGGAAGCAAAGAAGATAAATTGAACTAAAACAGTTTTGTCGTAAACAAATGAATACAATTTCATCTCAAAGACTGCAGAAAAATGTCACTTTACTTGATAATGGTTGAAATATTCATGATATTTTAAGCACTGTCTGACAAGTCAACAAATATATTATACTTCCATTCAAGTTAAACTAGATGTTGATGTAAAAAGTATTCAATGATACAGACACTATGCTGGTATTTGCAAACAGGTTCCTTGCTGTAGATCTGATGTGATATACAAGTGTGTGTTACAAGCTTAACATTTTGATTTGCTATAAAGTTAAAGTTTGCTTTATGAATTTAACCCAACATCAATATGATAATGTTTACATTCTTGGCACCTTTGCTCAATAGTGCCTGTAGTCTCTAATGTGTAACTCCCAGGCCCATCAACACATGGGTTCATATTCCTTATAAGGACAAAAGAATTTTCAGAGGAGAGCCCTCCCTGTAGTTGTACCCAGATACTGTTGTGTACCCAGGGTTTTTCTTCACCAATCATAGCTGGACATCTTCCTAACCTCTGTAATTATTATGCTCTATAAAGATTCTTGGTTTGCAATACAGAATAATTTTACTGCCAATCAAAAACTTAATTGGACATGTATTTACTATCTCATTTACATTTGTATAAAAGTCAGGAGTTATAACCTGAATAAAGCTTTGTTCAGAGATTGTTTAATGTTGGCCATTCTTGTGCACAAGCCACTAATAGACCGTTATCTCTGATATCTACAAAAATCAGAATGCCATTCAAGAATTCTTCAGTCTGGTAACATTAAGTATTTCTTTCACTAAATCCTTCATTACTGCATTATTCTACCTTACCGGCACTTATCATTTTCCTGTTAATAAGATAATATTTATATTTTTTAATTAATAAATTAATATAGAATTACCAACAATGGTTTGGTTTAGAGTTCTGGCTATCCTGGAGTATGTTTAGGCACCATATCAAGTTCTCTGAGTAGAGTTTCTCCCGAGGGTTTGGCCTCCATAGGAAAATGTTATTTCTAAGCCTGCTAAACAGACTTGATCTAGCAAATGATGTAGACCCAGATCAGCCAGCTCCATGCTCGGACCTGTTTTAGAAAGGTGACTCCTCTCTTTCCTGCTGATTCCTAAGCAATATGTTTAGACACCTTTGCTTGCAGATGTTAGAAGATAAATAAGAATTAGTATGGTCTGTACACAAACTACAGCATGGTAAGGAATGTACACAAACTACAGCATGTTAAGAAAATAAGTATGACATGTAAAGGAATGAGTATGGCCTGTACACAAACTACAGCATGGTAAGGAATGTACACAAACTACAGCATGGTAAGAAAATAAGTATGACATGTAAAGGAATGAGTATGGCCTGTATATAAACTACAGCATGCTAAGGAATGAGTATGGCCTGTACACAAACTACAGCATGATAAGGAATGAGTATGGCCTGTACACAAACTACATCATGTTAAGAAATTAGTATGGCCTGTACACAAACTACAGCATGTTAACGAATGAGTATGGTCTGTACACAAACTACAGCATGTTAAGGAATGTGTATGGCCTGTACACAAACTATAGCATGTTAACGAATGAGTATGGCCTGTACACAAACTACAGCATGTTAAGGAATGCGTATGGCCTGTACACAAACTATAGCATGTTAACGAATGAGTATGGCCTGTACACAAACTATAGCATGTTAACGAATGAGTATGGCCTGTACACAAACTACAGCATGTTAAGGAATGCGTATGGTCTGCACACAAACTATAGCATGTTAACGAATGAGTATGGCCTGTACACAAACTACAGCATGTTAAGGAATGCGTATGGTCTGCACACAAACTATAGCATGTTAACGAATGAGTATGGCCTGTACACAAACTACAGCATGATAAGGAATGAGTATGGCCTGTACACAAACTACAGCATGATAAGGAATGAGTATGGTCTTCACACAAACTACAGCATGATAAGGAATGAGTATGGCCTGTACACAAACTACAGCATGATAAGGAATGAGTATGGCCTGTACACAAACTATAGCATGTTAAGGAATGCGTATGGCCTGTACACAAACTATAGCATGTTAACGAATGAGTATGGCCTGTATACAAACTACAGCATGATAAGGAATGAGTATGGCCTGCACACAAACTACAGCAGGGTAAGGTTTATTATTGACCTACTTGAGAATGCTTCATGCTTGAATGACTTGGCCACTTATACTGCGACATGCAAAGGAAGTCGTCAAAATGGAACTTCACGCAGCTAAAAGCAATCTGACAGATTCATCTTGTTTTCACCATGTTGTGACTTGCTCTTCTTTTGGAGAAGAAATGCGATGGCATGACATTAAAGTCAGTTTGCATGGTTTTAAGAGGTTAGATTTTGTTAGGTAGATTAAAGTGTTTTCTAGAGATTGGCTGAAATATCTTCAGAGCTCAGTACTGGATTTTGTTACAGAATAAATAGTTTGAAGAGCATCTAGTTGGCATCAATGTTTGTTACCAGAACTACAATGCTACATGACTCTTTGTAGTGCTGTCAGACTAACAGTTCAAAGCAAACATTATTATAATCTGTTGTTTCCTTTCTACTTTTTAAACAACCTGATTCTGAGTAAACAGTAGTCTGATTGAGTTTTAATATTGTACTTTATTAAATACCATTTGAATTATATGATGGTTTTATGGTCCCAAACCAACAACACTCAATATTATAAAAGTATAAATTAAACTTTCTATTTTGAACCCAAGACTTACTTAGAATTCGTTTTAATCATTTTTATCAATGAGTCACCGAGAGGTTGTTACCAAATCTTTGCCATCATATGAAATGATCAAACCTAGGTAAGTAGTGTGAGATCCAGATCAGCAGCCTATGTCAGGTGTTTTCTCACTGATCAACATCTTTACCATTGGCTCCCACAAAATATGTCAAGGGTCCTAAGCATGTAGATAAATGAAGAAAGTTAACAGAATGTTAGAATTATAAAATGAAACACATCATGGCAAGGGTTTATGTGGATGGATTAGAAACTTAACAAGAATTGGAGTGAGCGTGCCCAGTCACAAAAGTCTGTTTATGTGTGTGTTATGAGATGTTAGGGAGAAATTAATAAATGTTCCTCACACAATCAGTGAACCAGTGGGGATAATAAAACAGACGCTGAAATGTTTCGTAAATAATTCCACCGGCATAACAATTGGGTAATAAATCTGGACAAACAAAATCTGGTGGGTTTTAGCTGTGTTTGATAACATTTTATACAGCTTGGACTATCAACAAGACTCCAGTGGTCGTATAAATATGCTAATGACAATAAACTCAGCATATTGGTCAGCGATAATTAGGTTCTTCTAGCATAATCTTAAGTATGGGATGATAGAACATTTGGCTCTTTCTACAAATAAGCACTTTGAAAGCTTTATCTATGATGGTTCTTATTACAAAGTTATTTTCTTGTAAAATGTGTTTTATTGATGACTGTTGTTGTTTAATAGACAATTTGGAGCCAAGGTGAGGAAATAAAATTTTGTCTTTGCTGAATGTGTTTTTGTTGACCATTTTTATAATGGTTCTATAAAAACGTGCACAATAAAGTTTCTTTAGTATGTTACACTATTTATAACATCGTCAAGAGCCATATTAAAAAAGTATTCAATATGCCCTTTTGCAGGTTGGTTATAAAGATTTGAAGTTTTTATCCATGTTACATTATACATACACCTTTCAACTTATGGAACCAGTGCATCGAGAAACACACACTCATATCTTGTTGTAAAAATCTTAAAAAAATTAGAATTTCTAGAAATGTATTTGTGAAGTGATCTTTAGGCCTCAATTGTTAATTCTCCTGTGATTTTTGTTCATGTCAATGCTAACTTGAACAGATGGTTCCCTGTGGCTTCTGATTGGCAGTATGTACATTTTATTGCTTACTGTTCAAATTTCCCTCAGTTCTTTTGTTACTTTTTGAAAAGTTGCTGTATATTAATATTTCCTAATCATCAAAAAATAATGTAGATTATCTCTTGGGTTTCTGTTAATCTATCAGTAAGGCTTAGGCAAATAGTTTAGATTAAGGTCAGCCAGCTCACTTGGGAGTTGTCTCTTCAGGATCCACTATATTTGCTGCTCAGTCATTTACAAATATATGTTGTTGTCATTGCATGACGTTGATAGCAAATAATAGACAACTTATATAGTTTCTTCACAAATGCAACCGTCCATGAGTTTTCTGGTGACATATACTGTCCTTCATATTTCTGCACCTACCAGATGCTGTTTTGGTTTGGGTTTTTTGGTGTTTATTCCTCCAAGAATGTTTCACATCCTTGCTTACAAGTGACAAGTGTAATGTTTTGGGAATTTCCTTTTTTTAGCAACTGTCTTGTTAGCTGAAGTCTTCCTATTATTGATGAGGCCTGGTTTTTTATCTGGTTTCTCTTTGATAAATCACCAAGAAGTTGTTGTTGAGGTTTTACAGATACACTTTCTTGCAAGCTTGTTAACACAAAATATCTTTGTGATATTTGTCACTTAATTTTCTGCCAATTCTGTATATTTAATCTACCTTTACATGATGCATTTACATACTAAATTTAGAAAATTACTAAAACTAGGTGCCATAAAATGACATTTGCATGTGTAAAGTTATTTGATTTAGTAAAAGTACATATACACACCTACAATAATGTGATTTTAAGTATTTTCTTTTACCTACTACTGCTGTTGACAAGTTGAAAAACATAGGTATTTGAAGGTTTTTATTTTTACTTTATAAAACAACAATAATAAAGAATTTTTGGTGTTGTTACCTAACGAATGATTAAAATGAAGAGGGTAAATAAATTGTATTGTAGTTATATCCTTAGACAAGTATGTACTTTGTCAATAAGTTGTTGTCACTCTGATAGTGCTGATAAGGAAATAGATTCGACAACTGATAAACCACATGAGAACCTGTTTACACTTCCACACAAATGTCATTTAAAATTTTGGCAGTAATTAATAACCCAATTAAACATGGCTTTTGACAAGCTGTCATTGACTTCAGTTGTGATGTCATCAGGTCCCACTTCAGCCCCTCCCAGACAGGTTACCTTGACCTCAGGGGGTCAGAGGTCAGCCAAGACCCACCCTCAGGGATCAGTCAGTGACTCTGGGAACATTGAAGGGGAGGGGAAATTAGTCAGAATAGGAAATGTGGATGAAGGGTCCTTGCAGTGTTTTGTGGTAGTTGATGATTGCTTATCATGGTGTAGGATGAACTTCCCATCTGATGTCACACTGTTATCAGGACATTATCTTCTAAGTAGATACTTGTCAACTGTTTATGGTTTCTTATCCAATACCTGAACCCCTTTTATCATATAATCCCAGACACTATACAAGACAAGGTGTGGTCTAGGGTTATGAAACGTGAAGGATTAAGGAGTTTTATTATTATTATCTAGTGTGGAGATAACTTGTTATGAAATAATCTTCTGGTGTATTTGCCACTGTCTGTTGCTAGTTTGTAGTCAAATGGATGCTACTTACAAGCAGCAAATAGTTGTTGAAGTTTTGATTCCTGTAAAAGTAGCCTTTGTTAAGAGTCACATCTTGGAATATTTACATGTAATGAAAACAATTAAGGATATGTATATTTGTAACAGAAACACTTTGTGACTGATTATTGGACTATCAACTACAATGCTTTTAAAACACAAAGCTTTATACTGAATGCTACTCTGCATGGATCAAACATGAATATGTTGCATTTACTGTTATTTTTGCAATAAAACATGATTTAACTTAATATATATGATAACTGGAAGTATGAGCTTTGTATACATAAGATTTAATTTAAAAACAGGTGGAAATATGGATAACCAAGCATTTTACATGTAAAAAGCAAGGTTTTACAACAGCTGAGATAAGAGTCAAATGTCTGTTGATATAAACTAACTCTCTGTGATTGTACCCAAGTGCAGGGTGTTGATATCATATGGAAATAACAATCTTTGGGATCTCTGCAAATCTAGTTATGGAAAAACCATAGGTCTGGTGATGAATTGAAAGTCAATTTGGATAAAGTGTTTAATTCTGTGTAAGTGCAGTGCTTTGACACAAAATGGATAGAAAACTCTCCTCAGTTTGTGTTCCACAGAGCTTTTGATCTACAGGACTGTGGAACTATGTGCATGTAGAAGTTAATCTGGTATTGAGGCTGTTAGAAGAAGGGCCATCAGGAGATCACAGAGATAGAAACAACTGAGCAAACATGCTCTTCTTTGAGGAACAAGGTAATGCCAAACCTTCTTATGTCAGGTCAGGTTGAATTCTAATGACCTCAGCTAATGGTTCTTGCCTTAATGATTGTTTCAAAGGATCCCAGCCCTAGAGTTTCAATGAGCCCTGGTGGTCGTAGACTGGTTGGTGCTGACACCACTGATTAGGTCCACACTTCCAACCCTCAGGCTTCTACAAGTGAAAACAATACAGGCTATTTGCATGCAATGTTAGGGTTACAAGACATTTATACATAGTAGTTAATAGTGCAGAGCCTGATCATTCAGCTCTGAGTGGAAACATAAACACATCACCTGATCATTCAGCTCTGAGTGGAAACATAAACACATCACCTGATCATTCAGCTCTGAGCAGAAACATAAACACATCACCTGATCATTCAGCTCTGAGTGGAAACATAAACACATCACCTGATCATTCAGCTCTGAGCAGAAACATAAACACATCACCTGATCATTCAGCTCTGAGTAGAAACATAAACACATCACCTGATCATTCAGCTCTGAGTGGAAACATAAACACATCACCTGATCATTCAGCTCTGAGCAGAAACATAAACACATCACCTGATCATTCAGCTCTGAGTGGAAACATAAACACATCACCTGATCATTCAGCTCTGAGTGATGTCATAAACACATCACCTGATCATTCAGCTCTGAGCAGAAACATAAACACATCACCTGATCATTTAGCTCTGGTGGAAACATAAACACATCACCTGATCATTCAGCTCTGAGCAGAAACATAAACACATCACCTGATCATTCAGCTCTGAGTGGAAACATAAACACATCACCTGATCATTCAGCTCTGAGCAGAAACATAAACACATCACCTGATCATTCAGCTCTGAGTGGAAACATAAAAACATCACCTGATCATTCAGCTCCGAGTGGAAACATAAACACATCACCTGATCATTCAGCTCTGAGTGGAAACATAAACACATCACCTGATCATTCAGCTCTGTGTGGAAACATAAACACATCACCTGATCATTCAGCTCTGAGTGGAAACATAAACACATCACCTGATCATTCAGCTCCGAGTGGAAACATAAACACATCACCTGATCATTCAGCTCCGAGTGGAAACATAAACACATCACCTGATCATTCAGCTCCCAGTGGAAACATAAACACATCACCTGATCATTCAGCTCCGAGTGGAAACATAAACACATCACCTGATCATTCAGCTCTGAGTGGAAACATAAACACATCACCTGATCATTCAGCTCTGAGTGGAAACATAAACACATCACCTGATCATTCAGCTCCGAGTGGAAACATAAACACATCACCTGATCATTCAGCTCCGAGTGGAAACATAAACACATCACCTGATCATTCAGCTCCCAGTGGAAACATAAACACATCACCTGATCATTCAGCTCCGAGTGGAAACATAAACACATCACCTGATCATTCAGCTCCCAGTGGAAACATAAACATATATCACAGGTAACCTGGAAAACCTCTGGTCATGTAAGTTCTAATGAAAACTTGCTACCCTGACCGGGCTTAAATCAATTCTTTGACAAGTCTTGGCTACTCATTGGTGCCCTGCTTGCTTGCTTTTCAAAGAAGTATAGATTTGGTTCCCTTGAAAATATCATTTATTTAGGGGAACTGCCTTTGGAAGTTAATATCATTAAATTATCAACATACTTGAAATGAACCTAAGACAGCTGATATCATAAATCTTGCAGCAATTATACAAAGGCCTTTTATTTTAGTGCAGACAATTTTGTGAAGCATCAGATTCTGAGTCATTTATATCATCACATATATAAAAGTAAACATTATATCAAATTAATAAGATATGTCCAATTTTGTTGCCACAACAAGTGATTTGAACTGGTGTCCATTAATTGCTGTTAGTCATTGTTTGTTTGAATCATCATTTCTGCCACTTTGATATAGGTTGGGATGTCAGTAGTAGGAACAAAGGAAAACTAAATGATACAAAAATATACGTACTTTTAGCAGTCTTTTTCTGTTTAGATGGTAGGCTTATATAGATTGGCCAAAACGGACAGATGGTTGCCCAGCTGCTGTGCAGTGGACTATCCCCAAATTTGGGATATGTGTAGTTACGATTTAAGAATTTATTAATTGAACTTTGAACACACAAAAATCCAGTTTGATTGCATTTTTTACATTTACTTTATAAATATTGGCCAGTTGCATTTGCAAATTGTTCCCAGCTTAATTTGTTACTGTTAAAAACATTATAGAGAATATTGTGTGAACACAGATTATCTAGAAAATGAAGTTGGTTTTACAATTGTTCTTTGTACAATTGCACTGAACTAGTAATGGCTAGGTGGAAATTATAAAGGACAATCATTTTAACTGGTTTGAATGTAATTTAGTGTATCCATTTTCGTGTAATGAAAGATTGCCTCTCCATTTCAACATAAGAACCATTTTGCATTTAAATTGCTTTTAAAGTGCATCCGACACATGCAAAAATGGCTCGTAAGAAGATATGGTGGCATGCAATCTGCAGGCATGCATGGACCTTCAAGTGTGCATGTGGAAGCATTCTAGGATTTTTGTGACTGTTCATTTGTTTTCAATCCCTTAGCCTGCCACAATATCCACAAACATTATTTCATTCTTTGTCATCTACTTGCAAAGAAAAGTGGTTCTGCTATTATAGACTCAGAAGCAAATAGTTGTGACCCAGAATAGACATCTTTCAGTGGGATCTTACAGATCAGAATCTATGCTATTTTTCTTAAACTAATTAATTTGTTCTTGAATTAAGCAACAAGCCGTCCATTGTGTATTCTGGACTTGGCAATGTCTAGAAGCCTCTGCTGATTGGATGGGTGATGGGGTAACGAGAGAGTTCCTGGGGTAGATTTAATTGATGGCTGATTTATAGTGCACTGTGCCTGGGAGTGAATCCTGCTGGTTGACGTTTAAAGGCAAACCACTGACAAATTGACCATTAAACTCCGCAAGGTGATGGGACCATGTTGATAGGCTTGCATGATAATTGGAAGGAGAAAATGTAAGCAGATATCAGATAGTGCTAAAACCATGGCACCACATTCTCTGTTGCTGTGGCAGTTAAATGTAAAGAAATACAGAAATGAAAGGGAATTAAAGTTTCTTAAAGCAAAATATAGGCTGCAGGAGAAAGGATATTTTAATTAAAGAAAATAATTTTTATCTTTTAATAAAAATGTAGAAAGTAGAAACTGTCTTTCAGTCATGTTTTGCATTTCAGTCTTAGTAAAATGTAATTTTATTGTCTTTATTATATGTTTTGAGTAAAATGATGGAATAAGTGTACAAAACTTTTAAGCAAGCAAGTTACACAAGTTGTACAAACACCTTGAAATATTTACATTTCTTTAATTTTTACTTAAGGATTTTCTTCACCTGAGATTTGAATAGGTTGTCCGATTTTAACAATCTATTTAAGTGTGAATGCATTTTAAAATTACAACAGTAGAATATTCTTTTCATTTCAACACCGTTAAACTGTTATCTTTTACCATATACATATGTGGCAACCATGTAAGTTATAAAAATGGTTTGAGGGAAATGCTAACCTAATATTTGTTCATTGCTATGCAAGATGTTTCCAACATGTGCAAGTTAAAGTTCACATATAAGAAAGACATCAGTTTGTAATTTTCAACACATCATTGCTCATTTATTTCCCATAGCACTTATGCCAATCACTGGTTATATCACTCAACCTGCTAAACAGGAATATATTAATCATAGGCAGACAGTATAGAAGCAGACCAGCCTGAGGAGCTGGGAGTGGATTGATCTGGATCTACATGATTTGCCTATGTTTCATAAAGACGTGATTAGCAGGTTAAGAGTTAATGTAGCTGGGAATGTCTTATAGTGATGTATCTATAATATCCATAGACCTGACTGTGTTATGAGGCACAACTAGCAGAAGGTACTTAATTAACCTTTAACTTGCTATATTATGTTAAAAACCCATGCTAAATTCTGTTGTTGTTTTTTCTTTTCAATGTTTTATATGTTACATGTCTGGTCTGGTATACTTATAGAGATTGAGCAGCAAATAGTTTAGATCCTGATCAGACAGCTGCCAGCAGAGAGCTGGCTTATCTGGATCTAAACCATTTTCCAAAGCCTTATAAATATGTGAATTTAGCAGGCTAAGAGTTATATAATTATAAACACAAGGTGTACCAGGAAATCTGGGTGCAGCTGTAAAAGAAGGATGATTTTATGGGCACATTGTCAGTTAACTTGGAATCTAAATGCTACATTAGCTTGTTATTATAATTCTTTTCCTTAAAGACATGTCGTAGCGTGTTTTTAATGAATTTATAATTAGATGTATATTATATATAAAGCTGTATATAATAACATGCCAAGTTGTTCAATAAGGCATAGCTATTGATAATTGTAATTGAATTGTTAAGAGCTACCTGCATGATAAATAAGAGACCTGAATGGAATTTAGCAACAAACATGTTCAGACAATGATCAGATGGCACTAAGCAGCAGTTTGCTCTTCTGGCTCTACCCTCTTTGCTCAGAGCAACATTTTGCTGTTTAATGATTGCTGCATTAAATCCTCTGATACTTGTCAACTAAAATGATCAAACCAATAAATACTGTAAAGATAATATTTATGTATACTACATGGATACCAGTGGGTATACATTCTTAATGATTTAAGAGATAAGATTTGGACATTGATTTCAGGTTTTCCTGTTGGCAAAGCTAACAGAATGCCTGCATGTTGTGTGATAGTGTGAGCTGTTCATTCTATTCTATGATGAATTTGCGTTGATGTAAAACATAAAACAATTTCCAACTGTTTTGCCTGCCAACTATTTTAACCTCTCAAAATAATGGCAAGAACAAATGAAAGGTGAGAGACGAGGGCTTTCTCATGTTCTGATTTTGTCTTCTTTGAAATTGAACTCTTGCAGTCTGTTATGATTGTATCAGAAGGGAAGTATAGCTATGCAAACTGTAACATCACATGCAGGAATTAAAACTTGAAACATAGTGGTAATTTATATAAGGAGTAGTATTTCCTTATTCTTATTTTCTTAAAAAATTCTGGAAATGTATATTGGGTCATACATCAGATATGTGAAGATATCATTTACTACTATGGTTGATATATATTGATCAAAAGAAAATAGATGTGCACAATATATGTATTATTTTAGACACTAAAAATCAACAAAAACATTTTCTGTGACTACTTCCTGCTAGTATGCAGCAACAGATCTAGATAATAAAACAAGTCAGTAGCATTGTTGTTACTGCTTCCTTGGTTGTAAGCAAGTTAAAGCAGCAAGCAACAACATAGCTCAAGAAAAAAAACAACAACAACATAATCAGTGATGCATATGTAATAGAAATAATCATTAAAATGTTTTGTGTGAACAAAAACATACAATCATTGGTGTTTTGGAGTGGGAACGTCCTTGTAACCATTGGTGTTTATGAGAGTGTCCCCATCTGGTTGTAGACATTACAGCAGTGACTGAAGGAGGGACCAAGGCTCACCATCTGTCCTGGATTCTGGACCCCTCTCTACTCCAGACCTGCTCCTTCTTTGTCCTGGGTGGGCATCCTGGTAATATTGTGATAGCACACACCGTAGATATACTGCAACAAAACCAACATGTTGTTTAGTGCTCCTACCGTAGATATACTGCAACAAAACCAACATTTTGTCTAGTGCTCCTACCGTAGATATACTGCAACAAAACCAACATGTTGTCTAGTGCTCCTACCGTAGATATACTGCAACAAAACCAACATTTTGTCTAGTGCTCCTACCATAGATATACTGCAACAAAACCAACATGTTGTCTAGTGCTCCTACCATAGATATACTGCAACAAAACCAACATTTTGTCTAGTGCTCCTACTGTAGATATACTGCAACAAAACCAACATGTTGTCTAGTGCTCCTACCATAGATATACTGCAACAAAACCAACATGTTGTCCAGTGCTCCTACCGTAGATATACTGCAACAAAACCAACATGTTGTCTAGTGCTCCTACCATAGATATACTGCAACAAAACCAACATGTTGTCTAGTGCTCCTACCGTAGATATACTGCAACAAAACCAACATGTTGTCTAGTGCTCCTATCGTAGATATACTGCAACAAAACCAACATGTTGTCTAGTGCTCCTACCGTAGATATACTGCAACAAAACCAACATGTTGTCTAGTGCTCCTACCATAGATATACTGCAACAAAACCAACATGTTGTCTAGTGCTCCTACCGTAGATATACTGCAACAAAACCAACATGTTGTCTAGTGCTCCTACCATAGATATGCTGCAACAAAACCAACATGTTGTCCAGTGCTCCTACCGTAGATATACTGCAACAAAACCAACATGTTGTCCAGTGCTCCTACTGTAGATATAATGCATCAAAACCAACATGTTGTCCAGTGCTCCTACTGTAGATATAATGCATCAAAACCAACATGTTGTCCAGTGCTCCTACCGTAGATATACTGCAACAAAACCAACATGTTGTCTAGTGCTCCTACCATAGATATACTGCAACAAAACCAACATTTTGTCTAGTGCTCCTACTGTAGATATACTGCAACAAAACCAACATGTTGTCTAGTGCTCCTACTGTAGATATACTGCAACAAAACCAACATGTTGTCTACTGCTCCTACTGTAGATATACTGCATCAAAACCAACATGTTGTCTAGTGCTCCTACCATAGATATACTGCAACACAATCAACATGTTGTCTAGTTCTCCTACCATAGATATACTGCAACAAAACCAACATGTTGTCTAGTGCTCCTACCATAGATATACTGCAACAAAACCAACATGTTGTCTAGTGCTCCTACCATAGATATACTGCAACAAAACCAACATGTTGTCTAGTGCTCCTACCATAGATATACTGCAACAAAACCAACATGTTGTCTCTACCATAGATATACTGCAACAAAACCAACATGTTGTCTAGTGCCCCCATGTAGTAAATATTAAAAACATTGAAGATTCTGACTAGACAAATACTCGATTTAGCAAAGTACTGCAGTATGCCAGTGTTCTAGAAATCTAGAAGCAAGCTGATAGATATTTTTACAAATATCTCAAAATAGGTTTTTTTACCTTACACTTTTCATATTGTCCAGTTCCCCCCTGTAGTGTTTTTGTGAAATGTTGCAGTTTAAATGTAGACATTGTTTTAGAATGTGAGAAGCAAACAGAATGGGAATGACAATAATATCAGTATTTCACAAAGAGGCCCAGTGAAGTGTTTTCCTAAAATTTTGTAAATAATGATCTTGCCAAGTAATCAATATTTAAGAATTTTAGAAGCTCACAAATCCATAATGGACTAAAATTCAAGTGATGTCCACTGTGCCAATGTAGGGTTTTCTAAGAATTTATTTAGATAACAATTTAAAAATCTCTTAAGCACAAAAATGATTTTTTACAAAAATATCAGCATTTTAGCAGTAAAGTAGCACATGTAATGTTTTATTGACACTATTGAAGATTAAAACCTCACCAGTAGATATTGAATATCCAGTTCCAGTGGAGTGGATCAGTAATTTTATATCAGGTTTGGATCAAACCCATTTTATTATTTGAAAACCATACAACTAATTTGATAAAATAATATCAAAATATTGTTAAGTGGTCATGTAACTTTTTTCTTGAAATGCTGGGTTGTATTTAGCCAAATCAGACAGATTTTTTAGAATTTTAGAAGCACACAGATAGACTTATACAAAATCCAGGCCCTTGTAGTATTGTCTGTAAATTATCGTATTAACAGTATAATTATTTCAGAAGCACAACTAGATATTGACAAAAATATCCATATATGGAGTTCAGTGGACACCATCTGAAGATAAATAAAATACTGTTGGAAAATACCCAACAATTACCAAGTGGGCCTATATAAACCAGTGCCTTCATGAAACAATTAAGTGTTAAGGGCTCAATTTCATATTTCTTAATTGATCTTAAAAATTAAAACATTCCAAAAATAAGCTTAAACATTTGTTTATATGATTTAAACTAATCTCATCAGTAACATCAGACTTGTCCCTTTCTGTTCCTTCGTTTCTTCTCTTACTTTAGTCCATCAGTAGAACAAGTCCTGGCTCAAGGTGAATGAACCCTTGCAGCATATCTCTCCATCCATCATGTTTTTGTCAAACACTTTGTATGTTGTTAGTAAGGAGAGTGGTTCACTTTTTGTTCCATTTCCCAACAAGCCATTTTCCTATTTCTTCCCCTTTCTATCTGCCTGGTTTTGTTTGTCTGCCAGGGGTACATTGTTTTCATATCTGGTTGGTGTAATTACACAAATGGTGGAGGCACTATAGATCTGCCAGTGTTGGACAGCCTTGTTTATACCAGATAATTTTCAGGCCATTAACTAAGTTTTCTTCACTTTCATATCTACAATTGATGATTATTGCCCTTACAATCTGTAGAGTGTTAACCTATCTCATGAATGCTCATTAGCAAATTTGTAAATCTTAATTGGATTTATTTAAAATTGGCATTTTATCAAATCAATAATAAATCCACCAAATATTTTGTTTTTATATTAGCAAATATTAAAATTTAGTAATTAATTGATATTAAGTGTACATAAATGTTTGCTCCAATAATAAAAGCCATAATTTCAAATGATGGATATGGATTAGGGACATTTTAAAATGGTGTGGGGGAAGAAGGCATTAGGCTGTTCTGTTTGGATTGTGGAGGTACTTCTTCATAACCCTTTACAATATGGGTTCAAGCCCAGGTTGAGTTTGGGGTAACTGTCTTGTGGGTACATTTTCCAGTTAAAATAGCGTGCATCGCAGATCTCACAAGTATTTGTCTGAAACAATCTTTCACTGAAAAGTAAAAGTTTTATTGCATTTCATTAATCTGATGTCAGTGAATTAAAAAAGCACAGTAAAAACCCATTTAACTATGGAAAAGCTTGGTTAAAACACATCTGTTGTAGAATTTTTATAATGATGACCTTGAATAATGACTCAAAAGGAAACCTGTAAAGTACATAATGCGATTTTATAATGATGATTAATTATAATCTTTTTCTCAAGGAAATTTGTGGTACATCATCTGATTTTCCCCTTGTTTGTTTAATAGATGGAGAACACTATCCATGAAATTCCCATTTAAGGCAGTGAATATTATTTAAAGTTGATAAAAGTTACAAATGTTTCCATCTAACAGACAATCATTGTTTATGCTAAAACTAATGTGTAAATTAATTGTAGAATTAACATGTAAATATTCATAAACTGTTACTTGAAAATGTAAATTGGTCTTGGTTAAAGGTAAAAAAGTTGTTTTACAATTTAATAACATTATTTCATAAAATGGTTCACTGGTGACTAATGCAACAATTTGTAAAAGTAATTTATTTTTAACAGATTTAAAGGTTTGCGTCTTATTCCTGGAGGGAATAATCATGTAAAATCAATGATTGAATTCAAAGTCTCCCATAAATATCAACAAAAATGTTTGATAAATAGTTTTAACATTTGAATGTGATAAAAGTCAAATCAAATCCAAAAGGCAAGAAACATTTATTAAATAAAACTGCCTCTTTTTGCATGATTTTTATAATACCAATAGAGTGGAGTGAATGCAATATAGTTTGACATGCTTTCATGGATTTTAGAAACATTCAGATATCTTTATTATAAATTGTATTATAAATTGTAGTTGGGGTTTTTTCAAATTATCATTTCTATTCATTTTATCATTATTATTAAATTAATATCCTTCGTAATAGAAATGAACTGCATCATCCATAATCATACTGTTTTATTAAATGCTTTTTTCAGCGTAATAAGTAGCTTGGTAGAATATTTACAATAAAAATAATTCAAATATTTTTATTATCAAGTTTTGAAGTGCATTCTTATAATATAAAAGTAACTGCAATTTAAACTTTTGATATAAAATCTTGTAGAGTTGATTATAAATTAGAATCCATTCCATAGAGTGAACCAAGCACAGACTGCCATATGGTTTCTTCAGTTTGCACTGATATGTATAGAAACAGGATAAAGAGCAAAAAGCAGTATCACAGATTGGGAATTATGCAAAACTTTGTAGATTATCTGAGGCATTGATGGTTGCTATCATGGCACAAAAATCCAATGTTAGCAGCGGAACTGTGGGTCCGTCTGTGGCGCCTCAATATATCTCCGTATCACTGGAGGATGGAAACAGTCCAACCATGGCTGCCATACAGGTTTCCAGGATCACACAATAAGTTTTTTTCTTCTGTTTTGTTTTGTTCCCAGCTTATTTTTGCCTAACTTTGTTGAGGCGTATTATGTATCTGTTAAGACAGTAGCACCTAGCAAATAAGAAAACACACCCCAAAACTACCCCTGATAAATGCGGTGTCTATATGTGTCACTTGTCTTAAGTCATTTCTGCTCATAGACCATAACATGTAACATAATAATTAAATATGGCTTGCAATTTCTTCACCAGATTAACCCCTTATCATTTTCTATTGATATTGTGTTGTTAACCCCTACTGAATTACAAGTTATTTGCTTAAAAAATCATGCTGCGGTAGTAACACGTAGTTCCACAATCTTAATTAGTATCAAATAGTGCATCAGACAGCTCCCTGTGCAACTAAATGATCTATATTTATCTATAGTTAATAAATTTCTGTTTAGATGGTTCAGAATGAAGAGGTAGGTAAGCACTAATATTTTGCTGAAACTATCAATGAAAGATCTCTCTGGATGATAGAGGCAGCAACAGAGCTGATGATTGCCCATGTTATAACAATGGTTTGGTAGCAGTGGATTAAAACACCACTCAAGGCAGGAATATTGACTAATATTGTGGAACTTACTATTTTTTATTTTTATGTTCTAATTCACCTGCTAATTTCATAAACTTCTGATTACACAGTTGTGTTTCATCTTTGATGGCTAAAAACCTGCTAACATTCCCTAATTATTGAGCCACCTGTTGGCCTAAATGTGTGATACATCTAGCCATTATGAACATTCCAATATGTTCCTTTGTAGATGCACTTATTACCTGCCATAGAATGTGATATGGAATTAAACATAGTGTAAGGTAGCAGTGTGCTT